>VZRM01001335.1:457547-547635 GCA_013397955.1 Grantiella picta
CGCTTCCCGGCCGCCTTCCCAGCCCCCTCCCTGCCGAAGTGCCCCCGGGGGGGCTGTCGGGCACAGGGGGTGCCCCGTCCCTCACCTGTGGTGAGCCGGGACGACACCTCTCCGAAGGGCGAGGGCTCCATGCGCAGGTATTTCTGCGGGGAGGAGGCAGCGGCGGCGAAGGAGGAGGAGGCGGCTGAGGCCGGGGCTGACAATGGCGCACATCGCCTTCGCTTCGGGGACGCCGGGCTCAGCAGCGGGTCGAAATCCAGAGTCCTTTTCAAAGTGGCGCCGCAAGCCATGGCGCGGAGCGGCCAAGGGGGCTCGGAGCGAGGGGCAGCGGTGGAGGCAGCAGCAGCCGGCCCTGCCCAGAGGCGTCTTCCCCGCTGTCTGGAGCGGGCTAGGGGGGAGGGAAGGGAAAGGAGGGGGCGGCTGCGTCAGGGCCGCCTCCACCGCCTCCCCGCCGGCCTCTCTCTAGGGAGCGGCCCCGGCAGCGGCAGCAGCAGCCCCGGCTCAGTCCGGCTGGATCTCCGCTCTCCCCGCCCGCTCCGCCCTGCCCGGCCGGGAAAAATTCTTTGCTCGACCGGTGGCGGGGCGCGAGCAGTGCCGAGAGGTGCGGTGCCAGTCCCAGGTGCGCGCTGCGGGGCGGCCGATGCGGGGCGATGGCGATGGCGGGGCCCGGGCGGCGGCGATGGCGGCGGCGATGGCGCTCCCGGCCGTAACCCCCGCACCAGCAATATGGCGTCAACAACAACGCCGCCGGTTCAAACGCCAGCCCCCCCTCGCCGCGGAGGCTCACGGGACTCGTGGTTTCCCCGCCCCGGCCCCCGCCGCTCAAAGGGCGGATGGCGCTTGCGTAGCTGGGACTACAACTCCCGGCGTGCTACGCGCCGGCAGGACCGGCTTCCGGGTTCTGGTTTAAATCCCCGCTGGGAGGGTGCGGGCTGGGGTGTGGATGGAGGACGCGGCGGGACCCTGGGGAAGGGCCGGCGGGCTCCCCTTGGAACGCGGGGACACACACGGGGCGATACTCCTGCTCGCCCTCCTGTTACCGCAAGTGTCGAGAGGGTCCGGTGGCGGATGTACGTCCGCGTGGCGCTTATCTGCATGTGAAATCGGGGGCAAAGTGCATTTAGTGGCCCCCATCGTGAGGGCAGAGCAGGGAGCGTGCAAGAGTCCGAGGTGACAGCTAAGGACACGCATGGAAAGGCCTCACGGTGTCAGGATCTGTCTCTCGGCGTAACCGACTGGTTTCCTTGCAGTTGCATAAAGCATATTCTTGCTTAAGGAGGGAGGTGGGGGAAGAGGTTCAAAGAATTATAAAGCTGTTGCTGGGAAGAGCGCAGCTCTTTCCTGTGCAGCTTCCTGATTGAAATAAACTGTGTTACAGTTCACCAGAGTGGAAAAGCTAACAGAGATTGATAGCCCCCAAAATGTATGTAACTTCCACGTTTTCTATATCTTTCTGTATCTAATATTGTTAATTTAACCATGAACACAAAGAGAGGCTGTCTTTGAAAGATAAAATTATGAATATGCCCTTATAAAATTTTAACACCTGGGTGTTTTTTGATTGTGTTCTGAAGTATAAGCAAAGCTTTCTCTAATGGCATAAACCGCACCCCCCCCCAACCTTACCATCCTTTGAAAGCAGGATTTGCTGCACACGTTTGATGTGTGGCATATATTGTTAATTAAGCCATCGTGGCACCCAGTCATTCTAAACACCAATCTAATCGTGCTGCCACTGTGGTTGTGCTGCTCTTGGTATAGCTGAGGCTTCAGGTGGTGGAGTGATGTAGCAGAGCCTTCCTTCTCAACAAATAATTTGTTTTCTGTGACAGATAGCTTGTGACAATGTTGGAGCAATTAGGTGAAATTTACCTTACTCTTGCCTGAGTTGCCTTGGCCTAAAATTAATCGTGGAAAATCTCAAAGTGAATCCTCTGCTGTGGGCTTTTCCTCTGAAGAGAGGAAGTACTTAGAGTATTTCCTTGGAAATGAGGATGCTGACAAGCCTTTCTAAAACTAAGACAAGTTCTGCTTCTCTGCAACAAGACTCAGGAAATGTACTGATCTTATTACAGTGTTATAATTGTCCTACTATTACTGTACTGGTATAACTACTTTCATGGACAGTCTTCTTTGGAGTAATGCTGGCTAGATTTCCATTTGTTTAATTCTTCCTTTTCGTTACATTTCCCTAAGCATATAGGTTTCCCTGCGTTTGGGCACTGGTGTTAAATATTCTTACCTAGCACTTCACCCAGCAAGACTAAGGTGAAATTGCTCTTGCAGGCTTTGAATTAGGGAAACCCCTAGTGTCTCTCAGTGAGTGTATGATGCACCTGTTCAGTTTGGGGTGCCCTGTGCCCTGCTTCTGCCATCATCTGTATGCTGAAAAGTGCCTGTGTTTGGGTGCGGTAGTGGAAAAGAAAGATAAATTTTAGAGTAACCAGCACTTTCCCACTGAAATTACTATTTTAGATATCTATTCTGCATTCAGCAGCAGCAAAGATTTGGTTACATTAACCATGTGGTGCTAGATCCTGAGGACCATTCAGGCACAATTTAAGTCAATTAAGACAGTCTGAGGAATCAGGTGAAACTTCATCAAGATAAGCTACTGGAAAGTCAGCTTTTGCCAGCACAGGCAGTACTATAATTGTAAGCAATTGATCAGAACCGTGATTGTCCTAATCAACAGAGTAACTTGGCTTTTATCTGACCTTTAATTTGTTGAACTAAACTGAAGCAAGTCTGATTTAGGTCAAAATAAGAATTCACACAGCCTTTTGCAGCAAATTAAACCCAGCCAAACCAATGTAGCTTTGCATGCAGAAAAGCCCTAAGGCAGCGGAATGTCCAACAGCAGTGATGGTTGTCAGGGAACATGTGTTCTTACTTTCATTGTGGCAGGAAACACCATAGGGTCAAGGTTGCAAACCACTGTTTATATTGTTCTTTCTTCTACTTGCTTATTATATAACCAGTTTGCAGTGCCCCATTATGTGCTACATGGGGTGCCTTTAAAATTATATATTATAAGCAGATTTTTCAGATAAATAGTACCCACAAACTTTATTAATACTGGGAATGGGAGAGTCTATTCATAACTGGCATTGTGCTAGATTTTATTGAATCTGTACTTCAAACATGACACCTGTTAAAAAGACAAGTCCTGACACAGGACAACATTTTCACCTCTGTACAGCCCTGACTGAGGTGGGGAAGTAACCATTTCAGTGTATTGCTTTGGGGTGGTGATGGAAATGTCATAGGGGGCCAAATGTTAGGCTTTATGCATTCTCTTTTCTTCCCCTTCCTTTTGCCCATGCTCCATTTCCCCATTGTTTTTTGGGGTGGTTTTTTTTGTTTGTTGGTGTTTGGTTGGTTGGTTTGGTTTTTTTTTGGGGGGGTGGATTTGGTGTCTTCCTCTCATTCTCTTTTTATACCATCTTGACTTTGCTTCCTCTTCCTTTTCCTTAAGACATCCTATTCTTTTGATGCAGGGTCCACATCTCAGTCCCTATCTTTTCTTCTGTGCCATCTAATCATATATTTCCCACTTCACACATGGCTCATTTCTCATTAACCAGTCGTGTTTGCCAGCACAGGACCACTGATTAGCTGAACAGTTTTGTAGGGCTTCTTCATTTCACCCTGAGTGAACAGAACTCACTTTAAGTGGTGTCAGCCACTTGAATTTGGACATGCATACCAAAGGTTTCTTACTTATGTATTAGGCACACACTGTGGTTGCAGATGTTGTGGACAAAATGCAGTGGTGGTGATCTGCCATGATGTCAGTGAAGTGTTTGTATGGTGCCAAGTGAGAATGAATTAGTTAAGCTGAAAAAAAATGGAGGTTAGTACAGGAATTGTACAGTGGAAAAAACAGCCAAAAGAAAACTGGAAAAAAGTCTCAGTCTGCTTTGCTATATAGTAATGTAGACAGTGCTGGCCGAAGGGAAAGGCTACACAGGAACAGGAATGAAAGACAGAGGTCAGTGAAGGTCAGCTCTGCCTGTTTAGATGCTGACTTATGCTGATAAACTGTACCAAAAATTATGATCTGAAGCTGCAACATGCACCAACTTTCAATAGGACAAATCTGTTTCTTAGGCTTGAGGTACTAAGGTATTTCTAGCAGAAGTAAAGAAGTGTATTTCCCAATATAAACAACATTCAAAACACCTATTTCCTCTAAAATACTGTATATACTTCCACATATTCAGGAAAGATTAATTAAAACAAAAAAACTGAGTAGGAAAAGGTAACTGAGCTGATTAGAATAATATAAATGGAAAAATTAGCCCCAGGAAATTAATGTGTTGGTATTTAAATGTTATTACTCCTGTTCATTGTTGAAGTCTGTAATTCTTCTCTAAAAGCACAAGGAAGAAATAAGTTCAGGAGATCTATTTTAGTGCTGAAGATTCTATTGATACAGAAGCTGTCAGTTACCTCACCCAAACTGGAAATAAGAAGAGGATTTATAAGTGCCAGAAGAATGAGTTTCCGGAACACTCTCCCAGTAGCACTAGTATGGGTGAAAATAAACCCCAGTCTTTAGTTGTGGGTTAGGTGGGCCTTAGGTAAGGCTAAGTATTTTTACAGAAAGGGATTGTATGGTATTGATGCATGAGACTATTGAGAACAACCCAGGAAGTCTTGTAATAAAAAGTGACAACAACAAAGTCACAGTGGAATTAAACATTTTACAAGTGTGCTGTTTTTGCTGGGATGGAGTTGATTTTCTTTGCAGTAGCTGATGTGGGATAGGTTTTGGATTTGTGACCAAACCAGTGTTGAAAATATATGGATGTTTTCATTTTTGCTGGGCATTGCTTGCACAGCATCAAGGTCTTTTCTGCTTCTTATCCCACCAATGAGGAGACTGGGGGGGTCTCCTTTTCAAGATAAGAGTTTTCAAGACCTGTTAGTTACATTTTGGTAATTCTAATCCTCTTTAGACAAAATAATTTGGAAAAGACAATATAAAAAATATGGAACATGGATGCCAATACCTCTTGCAAGTGTGAAACATCAGCAACAAACCTATGGCTGCAGAGTTAGGAAAAAACCCCATTGTACTTAGATGCATTGTCTTTTGCTAATACATTTCTTGAAGATCTGACTTTTTTTAATAGAATAGCTATCAAGAGAAACTAATTATGATTTTATTTTTAAGGGCCAGGATTTTCTCTTACATGTATCATTCTAACTCAGGAGAAAGGCCATTCAAGCAAATGAGATCGGGAGTTCGGAGAGGACACAGCCAGGACAGCTGACCCCAGCTGACAAAAGGGACATTCCACATCATATGCTATCATGCTCAGCATATAAAGCTGGGGAAGAAGAAGGGAGTGGGCTAAATTCATAGTTTGACTTCCAAGTCACTGTTAGGTGTGATGGGGCCCTGCTTTCCTGGAGATGTCTGAACACCTGCCTGCCCAAAGGAAACGGTGAATGACTTCCTTGATTTGCATTGCTTGTGTGCACAGCTTTTGCTTTCCCCATTAAAATGTCTTTATCTCAACCCATGAGTTTTCTCACTTTTACCTTTCCAATTCTCTCCCCCATCCCACCAGGGGAGGATGAGTGAGTGAGTGAGTGAGTGTGTTGTGCTTAGTTGCTGGCTGAAGTTAAAATGTGACAACTTGCAAGGATATACTTATATATACAGGAATAACCCATTTGAGTCAGCTCACCTATATGCAGAATAATATATTGGAGCTATAAAAAGAAAATTACTAAACTCACTGGTGTATATGCATGAATTGTGCTAACAGACCTGGATATAGAATAATTAGGAAGCACTGAGTAAAATTTTGCACTCTGACTACTGCAATTATTTCATCAATTTCAGGAAAGCATCAACTGGCAAAGCATGGATCAGTACTCTTTTCTATCTGTTGTCAGTCACAACCTTGTGTAGGATCACCAAAAAAAGTAATGGTTTATAAGGAGGGCAGTGTCATGTGGTACTGAAAATGCTACTGCAAGCTAAAGAAAGATTGCCTTACATCACCATGTCCTGAATACCCTTACCCCACAATGTCAAACATTTTTATACAAAACATTTAGATTGTGCCTAAGAGTTTTCTTCCTCCTTTTTACTATTGTTAAGAATTCACATTTTTAAACTTCACATATAATTTTCCCTGCCTGGATTTTGGAGAAGCACTGCACTTTGATAAACTCTGCTTTGCTCTTGATCATAAAAAAACCTGACACAGTGCTTTAACAGAAAGGAAAACTGTACTTCTTATGAAAAGATTTTTTTTCCAAAATGTTTTCTTACATCTTTGTAAAAGAACTTCTCATAATTGATTCTAAGAGTAAAGAAGCTCCATGGTATTGCACATTAATTGAAGAGTAGAACTGAGTCAACTAAAATATATTGAGCTGGAATGGTGAAAAAAATTACAGGCCAAATATTAATAATGTGAGTAATGCTGAACATGTAAATTAAGAGCTATTGAAGTCAAATATGCTGAGCTGTGAACATCTCTCCACTTTTGCAGTAGACTGGAACCTGGATCCTCTGTGAGCTTACACAGGTGTGTTGGGCTGAGGTAAAGGTCAGGCTTTTCTTCTGTGCCAGTATGTTAGTGAAGCCAGCATAAGACAGAGTGACAACCAAGATGTATTAGCTATCTCCTATTGACTTCCTCAGGTCTAGGAGGAGGTTTGAGACACTTTTCATTCTGTTCACTCGTAACACGTAAGGGATGAGCACATACTTTCCATTGCAGACCTTTTGCCTCTTTGGAAACTTTGCATGGAAGCTCAATGGAAGCCAGTTGAAAATTTTGCTTTTATTAAGCTCAATTTTCTTCATAGAACAATGAAGAACTGGGGATTTGAGTTAAAACTCCTATTTTTCGAGATCATTTACTAGGGGTTCAACTTCTCTGTCACTATCTTACCTGTCTTTCCCATCCTTCTGTTTTTTCAGATCGTACCTGGCTACATTTTGTTCTCAAAAACTTCCTCCCTGCCTCTGCAGCTGACATCCAGGATGCTCCCTGGTTTCCCAGGCAGGTGCTACATGCGTGTGCTGACCCATCTATGCACACCTATGGCTTAACCTACTTCTCCGCCTCCAATCTGCTCTGCTTGCCTATCTCTGCTCCCCTGTGCCAATCCTGTACAGTACTTCTCACTTAGCATACCTTTTCCATTGATAAAACAAAAGACAGCACCCATCTGCTGCTGGCAAATCCACTCCTTGTGCTTTCTCCACCACCACTGCTAATTCTGTCATCCTTCAAGCTGATCTGCTCCTTTTTCACTCTCATATGAAAGCTAGTTTTAGGTCATGGTTGTTCTTCTGTGAAGTATTTCCAACGACCAGTTTCCCCACCTCAGACCTTGTTTCCAAAATTCTTCCCCAGACTTAGGTCACCTCTAGCCTGAAGATGCTCATAAATTACCAGTTTTCTAGAACTCTTGCCCAGGGAATCTTTAGTTTCTCTTTTCTATCAGGGTCTCTCTGTTCACCATTTCAGGAGACAAAGTTTTCACTGCCCTCCTCACCCTTGTTCCTTACTAAGCAGCAGCATCTCATCACCTTTATGCCCCTCCTTGGACATTCTGGGTTGTTCATCCCTTTGGTTTCAGGCCTCACCTTTGGAGCCTGGCAAGCTTCTGCTGATGCATTCATTTGGGGTTTGTGTCAATCCCACACATTCTGGTTCAGTCCAGCTTTCCTCTAATAACTTCATTCCCTCCTCCTGCTTTCCTTAGAGGACTTTTACTCATGCTGCCCTTTTTCTTTAAGCCTGGAACAACTGCACCCATCTTGTGAACCAAATCCACACTACCTTCATTCAAATCTCCCCATAAAATGTACTTTTTCCATAACACCTTTCCAGCTCAGATTCTTCTCCTGAAACACATCCTGTTCCTCTATAATAAAAACAAATCCTGTTTCATAACAAAACAAAAAGAACCGAGCAAGAGACTGACTATACAATTAATTTTTGCCAGTTTCTTTCTGCCAAGAGCAACATGCTTGCTCTTATCCCACTCCTTAGGATTGTCCTCCCCATGTGCCTCCTGTTTGTCCTTTTGTTTTGTTATCGGCTTTTGATTCCCTCCTGAGGGCTCCTGGCCTGATCCTGTGCTCACAATGGCGTGAAGCGGGGAGTAACTCCATTGCAGCAAACTGAGCTTTGCCAAGGTGAAATTTCTGTGGAAGGAGATCAACCCTTTGTTTTAATATTAGCTAATAAAGGCTGTGCACAGCTCCAACATAGCACTCTGGTTTTAATTAATAAGAATTAGCATATACAGCTACATACGCTCTTCTTTTTCCCTCAGCTACTTTGAAGAAAACCTCTTTGTATGTCTTCCTGGTTGTTCTATGTCTTGACATTAAAAAACCCCAAACGAATAAAACCCCAAAACCAGAGTAACATCAAACTCCCACGCAAACAAAAGGCTTTGCTGCTGCTGGTGGCGGGGAGTGCTGGGAGCAGTCCTTCCCTCCTGCCAGAGGATCCTCCTGCCAGCTCCCAGCCCCTGCTCCTCGCCGCTGGGGAGCCGTCCAATTCCCAGCCTGCTGTCCCTTCCTCTGCCTTTGCACAATCCTACTCCAGTGACTTCCCAGTCTTAATTGGAGCCTCTGGGCATTATTGTATTATTATTATTTAATAAACAACCACATAAAACACTGGTTGACATTTAAATAAAAGTAAAGAAAGGAAAGCTCTGACTCCTAGACTGTTTTGTTTTCCTGTTGACTTGGGTGGAAGCAGGAGCAGGTTTTCTATACAATACCCATGGCTCACACAACACATACTTACATTTAATGTTATAGGAAAGGCACTAGTAATGTGGGCCCACTGTGGACGAGCAGGCCGGAGCTACTGTAGCTGTCAATCCCCGTTGCAACATAAGCCGTAAATAGAGAGTCATAACCTGAACATTCCTGAATGATATGTACAGCTTTTCTTGCCTGAGCTACAATTTGCAAGGGTTCAGCCTCATTTTCTGCATTGTGACCCCTAGGATGTCCTTACGAGTGGTTATCTGAAACTCACAGCCATTGGGATGCTATTGAATATAACAAATGGAAAAAGATAGTTTTATTTTTGCATTTGATTGTAAGTTTGAGGCATTCCAGTGTGAGAGTTATCATGACAAAAGAAAACGTGGTGTCCTTGAAGTGAACGCAGAGGAGCACAACTCGTTCAATAAGGTTTTGAAAGAAAAACAAAGAGCTGAAGGCCAGATCTGACTCCTTTAGAAACAAGTCTAAAACAAGACAGGATTCAAAGTGCTTAAAATATTTTGGTGACAAGCAACAAAGAAATGTCTGTTACTAGAATCGATTGAATTAAGGAAAGGAAAAGAAAATCTTGAGAACTTTTTAAAAAGTAGAGTTTTAATGTGTGGGGAGTATAAGGACAGAATTCTCACGGGCCACAGCTGGAGCCCTGAATCAGCATAACTCTTTTTCTTGAAGAAAGGGAAAACTAGACAAGGGCGAGTACGTACACCCTTATTATCCTTTTTCATTGTGGATCAAAGAGGAGGAATTCAAAGGGCTGCCAGCTCTCCACTTTCCTGCAGTGAGTCTGGAGTGTGGGCTCAGTTTATTTCCTTCGGTTAGGCAATGCTTCTCTATTACTCTAAGTGATTCTGTCCTAAAATGGACTTCTTGTGAGATCTGAATCCTATTTACTGGTTTGTGTTTTTAAAGTATTCAGTAGGAGTGAAACATTCCTGCTGTTTATAAAAATTATGTATATATATGCATTAATTCTAGGGAGTTCACCCCTCATTCTTCCCACCATTTCATTACACGTTTGCTTTCCTGTATTATATATTAAAAACTTCATGCAGTGGCTCACTTGCATTTACATGTGTGGACTGTAATAATTCTGTGATGTTGCTTGGAACTTCTGTATGAACATGTTATATAGAGCCAATGTGGGCATGACAAATGTATTGCAGATTTTTTGTAGATAAACACAGTCAGTTAATGCAAATATGAGAGAATTTGTGTGCAAGTTTTAATATCTAAGCAGAGCTAATAAGTGCATGACACCTGTAACCACAACTGTCAGTGAGAAAAACAAAACTAGTTTTAAGGCATCTGCACTGTTTTAAAAGTGCTGGACTTTAAAATATTTCAGCTGTAATGGTAGAGAAGTGTTTATCCTCCGGCAGGTATTTTAGTGTGTGGTCTCTGTTATTAAAGAATACTGACTTCATTAGCAGCTGATATGCCAAAGTCCTTGTGAAAACAAGTACCAGAATGGTGAGGACTGCCATATGAAGCAATCTGTGGCTTTTAAAGACATTATGGAAATCTTACTGTGAAATGGATTAAAAAGTGCTGGTTGATGGTCTTAAGGAGATTCATGTTAAGCATGGAGAATGTTTTGGAAAGCAAAATAGGAACTTACTGAAGGGTGTTGTATTTCTATGAGTGGCTGTATAGCCATTAATAGCTTTGGTCTAGAAGCAAGGCAGTGCAGGGACATATAATGTAAGGAGAAAATGTAATGTGTTTGAATATGGGGTGTAGTAATACCCTAGAGGGTGATGGAGTGTCTGCTTTTTGTGAGATTACTGAGGCAAAATATATTAAATTTTTACCAAAGTTGTAGAGAAGTGCATTCTGTAAAGCTTTCTAGTGCATTTTATCGAAACCTTTTTATCAAGGGCAGGTTGGATGTGGTCTAGTGGAGCTGTAACTAGGTGATCTTTAAGGTCCCTTCTGACCCAAACTATTCTATGGTTCTATAAAAGTTGTTCATGTAACAAAAATGAGATACATGCAAGTTCAAGACTTTAATCAACACAAAGGCAAAATGAACCTCTTTCGTCTCTTTCTTTATTCATGAATACAAATCTTTGCTTGCTTCTGTATTTGGTGAAGGTAAAGTTGTCCTTAATTGGCCTGCAAAATATTTCCTAGAGGTGTAGTTCAGGTTTAACATGTGAGGGAAATTGTTTTAAATTCACTAGAAGTCCACCAGCTCTTTCTAAATAAAACCGTATTAGTGTAGATGTTGAACTGCTAGGGGAAAGTTGTTTCTCAGAGAAAGGAAATGAAATTGTCTTTGTATTTACATTTCTTTAGAGCTCAGAGTGATTTACTGATGGAAAATCAGAAGGATACAGTCTTCAAAATGGCCAGTCAACTGAAGAAGTTGCGCTCAGAACATCTGTATCTTTCTGTTTGAAAACTCACCTGTTGCTTGCTCCTAGAGAGTACCTGGAAACAGTGGTAAAAAACAAATTGCATTAGTATTGTTGTATTTGAGCTACTCTTTTTTCTATATAGCATTAGAATGATGTCAGAGGTTGATGATATGTTAGGTTGTTCCAGTGAGAACAATTAATTTGGGGGCAAAAACCAGTGAGGACCCTGTCAGACACTGAACAATGTTTTTGGTTTTCATGTACTGATTCATCAGTGTTTATAGGCCTCCAACATGTAAATCACCCTGAGGTAATCTGGAAGGGAAGGATATGAATAAGCCAATTAAATTGGCAAAGAGCCTAAGGAACACCCTGTTTAGGGATAAAATCACGCCTGTCCTAGTGCCAGTAGTTTGGAGAAAGAAATAGACTTAAAATCTTTGCAGTTAAATTTCTTTGTAGAGGGAACTAAGTTAGAAGACTTTGATCTTCTTCTTTTGTATGTGTGAACTTGGGTAACTGAGATAAGGTAGTAAGTGATGTGTTTTCTACAAGTAACTTTTATTTTGATGACACAGAAGGATGTCATCCAGGTTGCAGAGGGTGTAGGAACTAGTTGCCTCATTTATGGTAATTATTTCATATTCAGTTTTATGATATGAGCATTCAAAGGACTGAATTGCCCTTTATCTTTCCAAGTAGCTCTTTTTTTTTTTTTGTTTTTTGGAAGGGAGGTACAATTTTCCATCCGGAAGCTTCTCCGCCCAACTCAGCAGTTACTAGCATACATTAAGGTGCTCTATATCTAAATAATAACAAAAGCAACTACTCTTTTCTTGCCATCTGCCAGATCTGTGCCTTCAAAGTGGGATGTAACGGAAAAAAGAGGCAGAGGTGAAGAAAAGTTTTCGTTGAAAGTTGTACAGAGGGAAAAGTATTTCCATTCTCAATTTACTTCCTTATAGTTTAAATGGATTCTCTCTGAGTTTTGAGTTTTCCAAGAGCTTGCTGCTTGTTGGAAGACTGACTATGTTTTGCTGCCATTCCACTCAGGTCTTTGAACTAATCAGGAAAGTAGCTGTGTCTCTAGAAGAGACATATCCTGTATATGCCTTCACTGGAGGAAAAGCCCAGGCAGAACTCAGGTCTGACATCAGACACTTTACGTGGGAGTGGATTGTTATGACCTCTCCAAGTGCCAGAGAAGCTGTAATTGGCATTTGTACATTATTAAGCACCAAAGAATTTAACTGTAAACAGAAATCCATAGGAAATCAGGAGTCACCGGTTACATTGCTCACAGAGCTACTCATTTAAGAGCAGCTTTTGGGCATTTTTCAGACGCCATTAAGAGTGCGGGAGAGGTAATCACCCCTTTTTTTCCTCCATCATCTTTTAGAATCACATTAATGGTTGAAGGGAGCTAACTTCCTGAAAACAAAAACAGCCAGAGAAAAACAGAGACATGAGATCACTAGAGAGACCACTATCAGCCCTCTGAATGCCTTGGAACTGACAGCATCAGGAGATCCTGATATAAATGCATAGATGGACAAAAGACCCAGATAAACATAGCTGTTAAGATGATTTCGGTGCCTCTCACCTAACCCCAGCCTGATAGCTCAGCATGTGGCCCATACCAGTCTTCACACCCTATGGAGACAAAGAGACACCTTTCAGGAAAAATTTGTACCCGCCCAAAATAGGTATAAAAGGGATGTGATGAACCCTCTTTGTCTGTCTGTCTGCATTGTGTGCTGAGGAGGCCTAGATGACCATGAGTTTTTTAGACAGCAGCTGTTCAGTGATATGAATCCCAAGTTTACTGTTCAGATCCTGCACAGTCTGACCATGCGTTGCTGGCAGCAGATCAAACACTTGCTACTAGATGAGGATGAGAAATTTTGCACCAGAGGTTTAGTTCAAGGATCCCTTTAGTTTTAAACTAGAACTAGAGATTAATGCAGCCTCTTGGAGGTGTCTCTGGCTCTTACTCACTTTCAAGCATTCAGGAACTGCTCAGAGCAGTCGAAAGAAACAGAAATAGCTGCTTTCACTTCTCTTGTTGGTTTATGTGCCCTGAAGAAACAGGAACCAAATTAAGGTTAAGCTGGGTTTAAAGGAACAAGATAATGTTTGGTAGAGGAAGAGAAAAGTGCATAAGCTAGCCATGCGTCTAACTTCAGTGTACACAAACTGTTGCCATGTCCCCAGGAAAACAAGAGATTTGGGAAATAGTCTAAAACTATGCTCATGAAATGCAGAGCACACGACACAAGCCTGAGTCCCTTTGTCTCAATAGACAGCTTTTTAGAATTGGTATGACCTTACTTCTGCCCTTGTTAGTCTGAAATATGTAGCACAGCTGTAGGACGTAGTTCATCATTTATCAGGGGAAAATACAGTTCTGGATGGGAACGTGGAGGTGAAAAGTGTTCTGCACACCATGTTCGCTTGCATGTTGTAACTTGATGGAAAAAAACAGAACGCCTTGTCTTCTTGTAACTTTGGTGAGCAACTCCTTATCATAACCTTGTAAGAGGTTTCAAGTACATTCATGAATAGGAAGATGATTAAGGTGACACATCAAGGTTTTCTGAATATTTTTTCCTATTCAGAGGCATCCTCATATTTTTCTTAGTTTTCATTCCAAAACAAGGCGTTTCTAATCTCTGGTGTGACTGGTAGATCACATCCTTTCACTCTAGTTGGCCCAACTTGCGGTGAAACTCAAACCAAGCCATAGGAAAGTGAATTTACATGAGGGGCTGTCAGACCTAAAGCAGCTAATTTAGCTGAAAGGCTCTGCAATGACCTTTGCAAAGGAGGCCAGTATTGCTCTGAGCAGTGTGACAAAACCCAAGGATAAAAATCTGGCAGCCTGACTAGTGGAAAGGAGTTAAATGGGGGATTTAAAGGATTTAATTTGTAGGGTAGAAAGAGGAAGATATCTATGTCGCTGGGGAACAATTGAAAGTCTTTCACTGAACGCATCCATAAATCATCATGCCAGGTAGGATATTTTCTCTTCCTTAAAATATTTCCCAGGCTGGGGTTCTGCTCTGGCCACAGCTGCATCTCTTCAACAGTCCGTTAGAGCCCTGAGACTGGGTTTTGCACAGGCTGTGTAGGAAGGCTGTAATACTTCTCTCAGTTTGCAGCTGAAGAGTAAGGTATTAAGCCTGACTGATGTGCTTTTTTTGAGGAGAGGACTCATATTAATTACCCTACATCTAAGGAAATCTAATTTCAGAGCACAAGGACACAGAGGAAAAAAGGAAACCTGATTTTTCCAGGGTTCAAATGATCACATTAGTGCAGAGATTTGTGTCACAGGGAATGCCTCTGGGCCTTCTTGCCACTGGGGCTGTTAACAGAGGGCAGGAAAGCAACTGAGACCAATGACTTCAGTGACAGATACCAGGGGAGTACAGATGGTATCTTTGGTATTAGGCTGAGGGGGCTGCAATGGTGGTGCAATGGCTGAAAGGTTTACCCTGTGTCTCATTTCTTCTAGGCTTGTAAAGGAGTGCTCACCATACCACACTTGCGAAGTTAAAAGGCTCTAGTGGTTCCCTCTTCTCCAAAGTGTCTTGCAAAGCCCTGTTGGGAATATGAATGGTATGGATATGTCCAGTTCAGTGGAGGCAGAGTTAGTAGAGGGGAAGGTTGAACTTATGTTGTAGTCTCATTTTCTTGATCTGACAAAGTAAAGAGAGAAATCCCAGAAGCCATGTATTTTGAGATTTACTCCAGGTCAGTTACAGAGAGCGAATGGAAAAAGTAGATAAGCTTCCTGAGATCACCACTCTGACCCTCATGATGTATGGCCCCTCCTGTCTATTTTTCCAACTCAGCCCCCTGTTCCTACCCCTTCAACTCTGTAGCCCCAAGGACCTAGTTAACAACTGCTCCTTGCAGTCTGGTGCCCTCTGGTGCTGCAAATACTTTTCCCCACTGCAGCCTGGAAGTGGCAAGGGCACTCTACTATGCCTTGGAGCAAGTGGGACAGGCCCAAGAAGTAGGAAGAAGCTTCTCTAGCCCTGTTTCAGTCCTTGAAGGAGGAGAGTGGGATGTGGACAGGCTCTCACTGGTCTCCCCTCCAAGTATATCTCCCTTGCTTTACTCCCTTTCCCTTGTTTTAGCCTCTAACTTCTATCATCCACACTCTTTTATTACTGTTGCCTTCACATAGTTTCCTGGTCTCACTGCTGTATCTTCCTCCTCCAAGATACATCTATCCTCTTCCCCATGGATGCTATTCCTACCACACACTGATCCCACTCCAGACACCTTATACTGCAGTGCCCATGGCTCAGTAATGATTGGAGCTTACACATGCTCACTTTTATTGTTCAGAAAACAGGATTACAGTATCTTTGCTGTCATTCTTCTTCCATTTAATTAATCAGTTGATTAATTGATTGATTGATGATGGCTCTCTGGTTTAACAGTCTCCCAAGCCCAAGCAGCAGCCGCCACAGGCCTATCATTCCCACATATTGACCTGGAGCATACATAACGTATTAACCTCAAGAAATTACTTAGAGCCTCTTCTAAATTAGTTTGTACAAATTGGCAGGGCTCATTTCACTGGAATAAAAGAAAACTGATGACAAAGGCAGATAGCAACGACAGGCTCTTAGGTTGTTCTCTTGATTTTGGTCCAAGTACTTTTTACCTTTACCAGGAATGAGTGGATCACTCAGTGACCACAACTGCACACTGATGGTAGGTTCTTGCCTGCAAGCCTGCTTCCCCATGCCTGATACTTGTGCCCTGTTCAGTTTAGTTCTCCCTTCTCGAGATGGTCAAATGCTGTTCATGATGATGCTGTTCACAGTGTTGCAGTTAGTTGCTCTATGGAAAAAAAAGCTTCACCTACTGCATGGGCTGCAACATGACGTTTGCAGTTTGATTAGCTGAAACTTCATTTAGTGTGGACTTTCCTGGCAGATTCATGACCTGAGGACCATCTGCCTGGAAAATTTCAGTTCTCTGCCACAAAGAGCAATTATAGGAAGAAATCCACAACATTTTTTTCTGTTGGTTTTGTTTCTTTCTTTGTTTCTTTGTTTTTGATAAATCTCTCTTGCAAACAGCTAAACTGATTAAAGAGAAAATAAGATATCTGCTCCAAACTCAACCAAACCAAACCCCCAAACCCAACTAACAGACAAAGAGCCGTTGGCAGGCACTAACCTTGAAACATGTGAGCTGGAACTGATAAAGGGTTGGCAGAGATGTAAGGAAACAGAAAATGGGACCTTATAAAGAGAAGTTGGGCAATCTTCAAAAAAGTGGTGCTACCAGTCCTGTCAATGAATACTTAGATATGGCCCTTGCAGATTGCAGGTCCTTTGATGCAATGCTCACTGGTGAGTCATTTGGAAGATCACTAATTGAAGGATAGAAAATGGCCTGCTGCGGCCTGCAGCTATTATGAGCTGTGCATTTTTTTAAGGGATGTTTGTTGCAATACCCTCTATTTTCTGCAAATGGGGTGTGGCTCTCCCATTCCTGGCAAAGTGGCTGGTGCAGCCTTTGGTTGGGTGCTGTTGCATGACAAGCTGGACTTCCTCTAGGGGGTAAGTCACCTTCTTCCTCTCCAGTACAGCATCAGGGGTGTGACAACTCCCTAAAGCACAACGGAACCGCAGAGAAATCTGGCAGCTTTACCCAATTTATAGTTATATGGATCTGCCTCATAAAAACATCTGAATCACATTTCTCACTACCTACCTAGCTACATAAACCAGTCCCATCTGGTTCTTAGGATCTGAGCCTTATATTCTCAGGGTATGCCTCCGTTTCCTTTTTTTGTCAGAAGTCTTATGACTCTCACTCCTTACATAATAATTTGGGCTTTAGTGAAAACAGCTGTGTTTTAGCCTGCAATCAAAAGTGGCACTGTCCCTCTTTGTTTACGTTAAATACAGGCACATGAAGTTTCTTTGGTTGTGATGCAGTAGAGAACCAATTCTTTGTGCAGGATGGGAGGGACACCACACTGAGCATCACAGAGGACAGAGCACGGATAAGCAGCAATCCTGCAACATGTGTCCATGTCCTCACACCTCCTTGACTTCTTTTCATGTTTCCACCGCTCCACTTTTCCATACCACTCATTTTGCCAGTTGAAGACTGCCCAGCCAATTCTGCTGGAAGCCTGGGATCACAGAGAAGGAGACAGAGTGTAGCATTCGGCTGCAAGAATGGGAAGCATGGAATTAGTTTTGTGGATGCTGCAAGGATGGAGCAGTCTGGTGACTATTCACAAGGACACTGCATCCAGTCTGGTAGGCAGAAGCTGAAATGCACTTTCCATGTTTATGGGAACATGGAGGTTGCTGTACAAGGCCAAGATTATCAAGTCTGGTATTGTGCTTCAAACAACAATGAACACTGACTGCCAGAGGAGATGCAAGAAATGCTGTATTAAAACAAAGATTATTGCAAGTAGCACGGACATTTCTTGTCATCCTACAATATCTAGGTCACTAGTTAATCACATCAACAATTAGTCACCAGCACAAGTTGGGAAGGGTAAAGGCTTAACGCTGAACTACTCCAATCAATGTCCTACATGATTCCTCTCACTTAGCTGAAACAATGAGCTAAGAATGATACCCCCCTGATCTTGTTCCTCCTGAAATATATGGCAAACCTCGTATTGTTATCAAAGGTGTAGATTCAAGCCTGTCATCATCTCACACCAAGCACAGTAAGTATCGTGACTAAAGTTAACTAGAGTTAACAGTGACTAGAGTTAACAGTGTGTCAACAATGATAATGTGGCAGTCTTATTGGAACACTTTGTGTGAACGGAATCAGGTTGTCAGGTACCTTCTCCAATAACAATGCAGCAACTGCTCTGAATAGCCATCTTCCATCACTGCATGCTATGGGTGAAAAATGCAGGTGAACAATATTTTACACACACAGAAATGTAACTGATTATATTACAAAGACCTGAAGAACAAGTAGTTTATTTTTCACTTTTAGGAATTTGAATGAGGAGATCTCAATACCCAGAATCAGGATTCATCTTGCTTGGTGAATACAATAAAAAATGGGTTCTTCCAATCACTAACCCACAAGCATTTTGGAAAGAGAGAGAGCTCAGCAGCACAAGAAAGATGTATTATTCCTAGAAATATCCTGACTCAACTGCTGTCCTGTATCTGTCAGTGATTCAGTAGCATGGCAGTTATAATTGAGCAAAAACATACCTCTGTTAGTAAACAGGAAGAAGCTGGGCAGTAGCATCAAGATGGCTTTGGGCTGTGTGAGTACCAAGGTGGATGGTTACACCTGGTCAGGGCTGTGAGATTGCTGATACAGGTAAGGTGGTCAGGGTTGCAGAGGGAAAATCTGAATTGCCTGTCACTGTGTGGTGATAAGAAAAGAGCATGCGCAAGGATGATAGCAAGCTTGATGGGCACCTAACAAGGCAAAAATGAGAGAAAACAGTGCTTCATTTCTATTTCTTTATCTAGTAATTTGCTTACCTTTTCCTTTAGATTGAATGCTTTGTGTAAGAGAAAGCACTGACAGCAGCATTGAAGGATAGTGTGTTTACACTATGTTAGTGTACCATTACAGACATTGTATGACATGGTTGGAGAGAAGATGGATTATCAACAGGTAGCCAGAAGCCTGGGGAGAGTTCCTCCAGATTTGTGTGTTTCCATGTGCATCTCCTCAAATCCAACCCAGTCTGCTTTGGAAAAGAAAACCTATGACTGTGCTCCATTTATGAAAGAAATAGTTAAATCAGGACAAAAATGTAAGATCTGTGTAGTTCCTGAAGATAGGAATTACTCACAGGATGTTGCTAGGGCATCAGATAAAAATTTTAACAAATGAATCTGTGTGTAGGAACCCTTGGAACTGCTTTGATGTCAAAATGCTTCCTGAACTCTTGCATACCTGGTACTGTGATCACTTCCCTGGGAAGCCTGTTCCAGTGCCCAACCATCCTCTGGGTGAAGAACCTTTTTCCTAATAGCCAATCTAAACCTCCCCTGACACAACTTCAGGCCATTCCCTTGGGTCCTGTCACTGGTCACCATGGAGGAGAACATGCATAAGAGACCATAAGATGAATCAGCTAGTTTTCCTGTCTTTTATTTGAAGTTCCTTAAAATGATCAAATCTCTGCAGATGCATAAGATGTCAAAGTATAAATAAATGAGAATAAAAATCTTCTGTTAAATGTCTTTTCTCTCTCCACTCCAACTTCCTGGTTGGAGGTTCCTTCCTATCAGTCAGATCCCTGCACCAATCAGTGTGTGGTCACATCCCTCCTGCCTCCCAGTGGCTCCTCGGGGAGAGAAAAATCTGGCCAAATAATTCTAAACAGAGATTATGTCTTCACTGATTAAACTTCCTGAGGTAGTGATGTGTTCAACTGGACTTATGACTGCAAATGATGATTAGTTTCAAGCATAAGTCCCAAGGGCAAAAAAAGCTTCACCTACCAAATTTGGTTAGTTTTCCAGTTGAAATGTTTGTTGATGACTTGCATCTTGTTGATGAGCTATCTTCTCAAACATCTCAGTTATATTTGTCTTATTGCCAACTTCTATTGACAGGCTTTTGGAAGGAGGAGAGAACATCATGAATGCAGAAGAGCATCTTCATTAGTTAGGTAATTTTCTTTTTCCCAGCACATGGATCTAAAATGGCCCTGCTGTCTTGTTGCTGTTGCTTAATTGCATGGATCAGAATTTAGTTAGCAGTAATTTTCTGGCCCTAAATATTTGAAGTCTAGAGCTATTCCAGAGAATAATTCTATTTCATAACAGCCTTACTGTCATGAATGTGTCTTGATCATCTCTATTTCAGCCATGCAGATATCCATGTCTGAGCTATTACTGGTTAGTAAATGGTTTCTGACAACTGGTGCATGAAGACTTTTGGAATATGGTCATTTGTAGCAGAGAAGCATTAGGAAAATTGTGAGCCCATCAGGGACCTGATTGCAAGACAGTATTGTCCTGATTGTTCAATTTTGTATTGTGGGGAGACCCAGCTGTTTGACAACCCCAAGTCACACTTCAAGTCTTGGGCAATATAACTGATTTCCCAGTGTGTTCATGGTGATCAGTGCTCTACACCAGACAATCCAGGATGTGGCTTTTCTCTCTGTCTATGCTTTGTAGGGGTGTGAGCTTCAGGGAGCTCCTTCCCTCCTACTGGAAGAATCGACTTCATATTCAATGAGTTCAAAAGAGGACCTTGGCTTCCAGACAGATGTTCTGATATGTGGGGCATGTCTGGGTGTATGTGGCATGACCACTGAGCAGAGGCTGTCACTTATAAGCCTGTGTTTGGAAAAGAGTTGTAGGAGTGTTACCAACAAGCAGCTCTTGGGGCCAGCCATGTCTGTGTGGTGCTCTTGGGGGTACATCCACTCTCTATTTAGCAACTGAGCAAGTGCTCAGGAAGTCAGATGGATGCTGTGCCCCATACATCACTTCCTAAACATTGCTCTGCCTCTAATCCACAGCTACTGTGGACTTTCAGCATAATGTCTCTTTGTCTGAAAAAGCAGCAACAGCATCTAAAGAAGTGATAGATTTTTGAGACAACTGGAGCAATCATTCTTTGATCCCTGGCAAAGCTCAGGGGCTTGATTATTATCCAATGGAAAGAGCTGAGATAAATGGGTTTTCAGGAGTAGGGAACTCAAAAGAGGTCAGGCTGGAGGAGGATTAGAGTGAAGGTTGAGAGGGTGTGCCCTGCTCCCAGGATAATGAGGTCAATCATGAGGAAGCCACAGGGTCCTTTCAGAGCCCAGTGCTTTTAGTGGGCTCACATGCATTATCTAGGAGCAGGCAGGAATGCTTCTTTCCATAGACCTCTGTCACCTCCTTGGAAGCTGATCAAACACATTTTAATAAAAACCACCATTTGACTCCTAATGTTTTTATACTGATTAAGAACATTGACTTGGCTGACTGAACAAGGGAAGCCATTGTAGCTCAGCCGCTTTATGTTGGAAAGGCTTTGATCAGACTGAGTGGGAGTTTAAGGTACTCTATAAAATGAATTTTGATGATAAGCTTATAAACTGAATTTGAACCTTGCACAGGCTCCAGAGAGAAGGAATAAACTGCTCAATTTATATTCTCTAAAGATACATACCAAGATGTCCCTTTAACCTTTAGTTATATTGCATTGAGGGTCAAACTGTTTCTTAAACTGTTTGAAATTATTTGTCCAGATTAGCTGTCCTTACTGAAGATGGAGAGGTTTGAGGGTAGTTCCCAAGAGCCCTGAAGTCAAGTATAATGAATGAGTTTGGTGCTTTACTCAGAGGAAAAAAGCTAAATGAATTATGGAGTTGCTAAATAGCCCCAGTTCATTCACACAAAGTTGAGGACAATGTGCTTATCTTAATCCCAACATGGTATCGTTAGAATAGCTTATTTCGAGGGCATTCCTGTCTGACATCTTCCCTCCCTCATTACTTATCAGCCACTGTGGTTATATACAGAAAATTAGAAGATGCTGCTATCTGACAGAAAACCCTGGGAAGCATGTAGGATTCATCTCCTCTCTCTGCTGAAGCTGATGGCCAAACTCTCAGTGGATCAAGTTGAAGCAAGCTCAGGTGGTCATCCTGTGAAATCCTCTGGTCCAATACATCTGAGGAGGGTATAAGTGCCCAGGAGACAGTCTGCAGAGTCTGGTAACTGGTCAAGTAATTATTCATCAGCAGTGGTGCGTGCAGCACTGATCCCAGCACAGCCATTATGGAGAGTCCAAGGCTGCTGCACACCCCAGGAACAAAGGAATTGCACATCGTGGCAGCAACGTGGTCTTTGCCCAGAAGAAATTTTCTTTGGAGGGTGAGATTGTGATCTGTTTGAACAGGTGCCTAAATACTTTATCAGAGGAGTTACCCTGCTGGTGTGTAAGTATCACAACAATACGGAAAGAGACTTCTGTTTTTCATTTTTTCAAGGTGGACAGTGCAAAAGAAAAACCTGAGATCTGGCTCTGTGATGGCCTTCTGCATATCTGTGGGCAAGTCACTCCCTCTGTCACGCTGCTCCTGAAGTATCTCGACATCTACTCCAAGAGATAATTGCTGAGACCCAGCAGCACCCTGAGCTTCTGCAGTAATTTTTCCTTCCCAGCTTCAAAACAAGTGCACTCCATTTATCATAATAAAAGGAATATTTTTTTAAACCTAGACTACATTTTGTGCCCTATGTATGTGCATATGAGTTTTCATCCCTCCCACTGACTTCTACCCTAATACCCAACTTCAGATAAGTATACAGACTTCAGTAGTATCAAAGTTACATTAAATTTCCGTGAAACTGGGAGAGTAAATAATTCAAATGTCACTTCTCTTGAGAGAGAAGTCTTACCAGATGTCAGAGGAGAAAAGGGATAGAGGGACAGAGAGAAAGACATGAGAAAGACATAAGGCTTCATTTGCTCATTCTGGTTATTTTATTTACAGTAGTTTTATTTTGGGTTTTCTGTTTGTTTTCTCATGACCTATCATTCTCTAAACCTTACTCGTGGTTTGAAGTGTAAATTAACATATTAGCAATCAAATATCCCTCCCATTTGCCCTCAGTTGCTCGCAGCAGTGTATCTGGAAAGGCCTAATGCTCACCTGGTGTTGACTCTCCACCCATGACAGGAGTAGAAATTAAGCAGGGACAGTGGATATGTGAAGGGAACAAGCTTGCTAGGAGCTGGAGAAGGCCCATTCATTGACCACTTTCACCATATATTAAGGGAACACAATAATGCATGTCTAAATTGGAGACAAATTGCAAAAACTAATTTGTGAACTGGGGCCACATTCCTTGGAGTAAAAATCTTTTGCCTCCTCTATCTTTGCCCATACAGAAATAACTCTGGAAAAATTCATCACGAACCATCAGCCTTCTGGGGGCATTATTAACCTCTTCACATACTCACATTCAGGAATCATAGACTTCTGAACACTCAGTTTTGAACTGACTGGCTTTACTCTCAGCCTGCTCTCTTCATCACATATTATTTTATTCATCTGCCCTAAAATAACAAGGTTTAATTGGCAATCTGGTTCTGATTTACTAATATCTCCTTGTGCATGGAAGGAGACCTTGAATACTGTGTACTCATTCTCAATCAACGTCAGCTTGGTATTAACTCAGTGTTATTACATTATTGATTTTATTCATCCCAGGAGCTACATCAATTTATCATGGAATTTACACTTCTTTAACAACCAACACAAATCAGGACCATTTGTTAGGCTT
Organism: Grantiella picta; assembly: GCA_013397955.1. NCBI lineage: Eukaryota > Metazoa > Chordata > Aves > Passeriformes > Meliphagidae > Grantiella > Grantiella picta. Next base: position 480,977 of record VZRM01001335.1, read on the forward strand.
GCAGTGTAGTGTAGAAGGTTTTTGGAATCTGATCCACATTTTCCTTTACATTTGTTTAGATTTCCAGTTTATCTGAATTCCTATCTTTCCTCTTTGAACTCTCAACCAACTGTAAATACTTTTGATAAATTTCCATGCTAAAACCTTATTGCAACATAGTTCTTAAAAAAAAAAAGCCAACTGCAAAATACCCATTGCCTTATGGTGTATTGATGTAACTAGTTCGGGGAAGTAAACAGTCAGCTGCTTTAGGTTGCACAGTGGCCAATATAAACAAAAAAATCTGTTTGTAACCTCAATCATGCATTTGATTCTGCTATACAGTATAACCATTTGCAGTTTTAACTCATGTCTTGAAGGTGTGTAGCAAATTTAAAACATAGCAATGTCCTTTCCCATTGCATTTTACTGCTTCACTTACTTGGAACAGATGAAGAGATTCTGGGAAAGTTCATTGCCTGCTTCTGCATTTGTTCCGTCTTCCTCTCTGGCTGGACTCTGTGATGGCTAGAGAGATACTGAAAAGATGATGTCACAAGAATGGGAAGTGAAAGCTGAAGGGAATTTTAGTCAGATGCTTTGAACTGTTGGTTTAAAAAAAAAAAAAGTTAATGACCTCATAGCTGAAATGCTGGTTTTGTATTTAGGAGAAAGGATGTGGGACACCGGAGAAGTCATAGCACTGACTGATGTCAACAGAAGTACTTCTTAGAGGGCTAAAGCACTTTTACTATCTTTCTTCACATCACAGGAAAATCCACCACTGTCTGGAGTGTGAGGGACAATTGTAAACTTTGCTAGGCCTTTTAGTAATTTTATCACCCTGCTGTATATTAATCCTATTCTTGCATCTGTTATCTGAACATAGTAAAACTAAAACTTTCAGGACATACTGTTGCTTAGTAGTAAGAGGGCAGAGATGAGACTTTAATTAAAATAAAAGGACCAGTTTGGCTGCATTTAAGTTAAAGCACATGAGTAATCTAGAAAAGGGAGGTTTGCAAAATCTGTGTGTTCACAGCATTGCCAACATTCAGTGTTACCTAATATGGCTGGGATTACATCATCAGAACAAACTTTCATCAGTTCATCACAGTTTGCTTATGTCACACTATTTTGAGCTTAGCACGGAAGTGATGCTTTCATGTAAATTTGTCCCTTCCCAAGTATTGCAAACACTGTCAGAAACTCCATTCTGCATTGCTATAGGTTTGTCACAAAGTGCCTAGGGAGGGAAAGCTGCTCCACCCAAAAAATATCAAATAAAAAATTTAGGAGCTAGAGGATTTGCGCAGACTTTCTCTTTGAAGTCACCAAAGCAGGATTTTCTTGGCCTTGTTGCTCAGAGGAGTTTCAGGAACATATATTACCAGTATTTTCCATGTCAATATGCTGGTTTGGGTCTCAATATTTCACATGGAGAAAGGTGAATACCTGGGTACCTGAGTGCTTGGGAGGTTTGAAATAGAAACATGCAAGAGACAAGGAAGAGAAGACCAAGGACTTCTTTTGGATTGCCTGGGTAGACAAATGGGGGGTTTATGTTTTTACTGCTCCGATAGCACAGCCAGCTTGCTCCTGTGCCAGAAACCTTTATGTGTTGGCTGCTTGCCTGGTGGTAGCTGAGATGCTCAAAGGCTTGTAGTGAGATGTTACATCTCTTCTCAGGCTGAGCAGTGGAGCAGGAAATCTCCTCCAGGTCAGACCTGGAGTCACCAAAATGCTACAGAAGGCCCAAACCAGAGCAGCTCTCTGGTACTGGGGGCAGCAGGAGGAAGTGGAGCAACTGCAAAAGGCATGATATTCTCCTGCTATAATGTGCTCCACCGGTCAGGGGCTGAGTGAGAAGCTGCTGTGCAGCCGTAACAAAAGACTCAGCACTCTTCTGTAGAGACTGGCGAATGCATGGGATTTGACAAGAGTTGAGATGGTTGCCCCAGCAGCTGCTTCATGGGGTGTAGAGGGGCTGCAATTTACCCCGGTTTCTTTGTCACCATCCAGGTGCACAGGTAAGCAGGCTCTGGCCTTTGCCAGCTTCTCAGATCAAGCCTCAGGAAGCCCTAAGCACTTTTATAAACTCATGCTGCAATTCCACTGGTGCTGGGCAAGAGCAGGCACGCGACTGCTATCAGATTAGCGACTGACTTTGTGCTGCCTTTACACAGCTCCTTGGAGGATGGATGCAGCACAGAGGCAGAGCAGCACAAGCAGTCAGCACCTCATCCAGCACCCAGCACTCTTGGACAAGGTTAACCCACCAACAATTTTAAACAAGCATGAGTAGCCAGAGCTGATTTGTCAAAGCTTTGCAACATGTGGCATTTGGCTTGGCACTAGGCACTCTGGGGCTGGTTTCAGTGTATTGCTGGATCACAGCTCTGGTCTGTGGCTTAGCCAGGGTGTTAGGATAGGTTGGTAGTGTTGCTTGGCTGTGTTGTGGAGGTTTTGGCATGTTCACCTTTGCTGCCAGTGCTGCAGCATCATGTAGACTCCCACTGCTTCAGCTACAAATCACAGAGTCCTTACGCTCTGCGGGGGGTGTGACCTTCAGCAGCTGCACTGTACCACTTTGAACATTAAAATACCTTCACTTGTTGCTCAGACTCCCTTGTTTTCCTCTTGCTGGCTCTGCACAGCTTAGTGCTGTCTCAGGAGTCTGTCTCAGCAAAGGTCACTCAAGTAATGTTTCCACACACAGGGAGCTTTTCTCACCCTACACGGTAACCATGGTGATTTGTTTTCTTTTAAATTCCTTTCCTTTAAGTTCAATGCTATCTTTAGATGTCATCCTGTTTTGACAAATGTCCATGTAGTTCCTGATACTATCAGAGAACTGTGGCATGACAAGGACTGGCTTAAGTAACAGCTGCATAACTCTGTCAGGAATGAATGATGCAGTCCATTCCCTTTTTGGAAACACTCCCATTTTCAGTGATTCTTGCTCTGATGCAGCATCCGGCAGCCAGCCACGGCCCAGCTTGCCCAGGTTTTGATCTTTTCTGTTGTCCTGACCCTCTGCAAGCATGTCATTGCTGCAGAGCTTGGCTCACTCTCTGGATTTTACAGCCTGAGAGACTGGAGAGTTGGGATGTACAAATGCTGTCATGAGGATCTGTGCAAATGTCCCCCAGAGAGATGTTTTGCCAGCTAGAGGATGTGCACAGAGCAGCAAAGGGGCAGCAAGGCTGTGAGCCTCTCCTCTGGCATCTCTGGCTTTTTAAACACCCTGTGCTTGAGAAGGCTCAGAAGTCTGACTGTTCAAGTTTGTACTTCACAGTCATCAAATCAAAATATTATTGGAAATCTGACCTAAATTATAGACTATACAGTGTGACATCACCTTCAACTAAATCACAAGATGACATTTCCGTCCTATAATGGACTGCACAAACCTCAGCTTAAAATGGTGAACAAAATTATCCCATCATTACCCAACTGATATAATCCCAGTGCGCATTCGGAGACACAGAGGTGATCTTTAGCACCGCATGTGAACTTTATGTTTCTTTAATTAACTGCATCATACTGCATGTTGGCAAGAAGCCACAATGATACTTCATCCTTGCATCGACCAAACATCAGAAAGTTGCTGTGATACTACTGTCAAGAGACAGAGTAAGTCTTAAGAACTACTCTAAATACCACAAAACAAAATCCCTTTTAATAGTTCAATATTATATGCTCAAAATGCTTATGCTGTAGTGAGTTCCTTAGTATAAGCAATTGGGACCAAAATCAGTATTATAGCTGGGTCAAACTCAGCTTTACAAACAGTGTTTTGGATCCAAATAGCTAAGAGCCTTGAGTCTTGTACAGGTGGTTGTAGGTAGGAGGTGCAATATATGATAAAGTTAGGTCAGTTGTGTTTACTTATGAGAAAATATTTGGCTGTGCCTAAGACACAGTGAGGGTTCAGGATGTGGCGGGCTTCCTCTCCAGGGATTGCCCACCTGATGATTCTCAGATTTTTTTCTGTCTGGCAATGGTTGGTACACGCCTGGGTCTAGTTCCGGTCCCCAGCCCTCCTCCTACTTCAGTTTTTCTCCCTTTCACTCAACCCCAGGAGCCCTGCTGCTCTCTGCCTGTGTATCTCCTGATGCTGGCTTGATGCTAGGCCAGGTTCAGGATCCCAGCCTGTCCTTAAGCCTCTAGACATCTGTGGAGGCACTTCCCTGGGGTCCAGCAAGGCAGTGCTGAGCAGCTCAGGCTGGTATACCTCCATGCCTCATTCCCTGCTTACATTTCAGGATGTGAGACTGAGATGTAACCCACATTCCAGGAGACAAGTACTTCTGGTCTGCCTTCAGGTACTGGGCACTAAGCAGAGGTGATGCGGTGGCACTGCAGCTGAGGGCTCCAAAAACAGTGTCTGTGGTGTAGCTGTCAGCCATGATCTGCTTCAAAATAAGATGAAATTGCTGAGTCCTAACCCTGTTTTGCCCCAGGTGGCTTCATGGACAGAGAAACATGATTCTTTTGTCACCCTGAGCCAGCACAGCTGTACAGGCTGTTACATTTTCTGATCTGAATCTAACAGGTCTGCTTCCATGTCTTGCCTCCCTGTGAGGTGCAGAGTTCAGCCCCTGCATGCTCCCCTTCAAGGAAGTCAGTACCAGAAATTCCTTTGCCACCCCTGCCCCTGGTAGCTCATTCCCTGTGCAAAGCCCCAGGCTGGTGCCACAGGGGCAACCATCATCAGCCGAGGGCATGGGGAGGGACTTTCATCCTGCCAGAAAATTCATAGATAACTCCACCCTCAGCCCATCTTCTCTGCCCAGGCTTCATGTGTTTGCTTTGGTTATGGGTTTAAATATGTGCTTAGCTATCTCTCAGAGCTATCTCAAATGCAGGGGTGTGGTGAGGCTGCATAATTTAATCCAGCCTGTGACATCCCACATAAGTCTCCGTAAGTCCTGTACCTCCTTCATTTAGGTTGGTTTAATAGCTGTTCATTTTAATCCTGTATTGCCACTCTTCTTTTAGCTTAATGAGACGTAGTCTTAAGTATGCTGGTAATTGAGACAAAGGAAGTAAACCCTCTCAGAAACAGAAAAGACTCCTGCAAAAGAGAACTAGTCTTTCAGAACACCCCTTCAGTTGTCTTCCCAGGAGGAAGGATGTTCTGGGTGCTCATATGAAGGTTCAGTTCCTACCCAGACTTTGATCACATACACTCCCTTTGTCATTTTCTGTCCCCGGGGTCCTGCAAAACCCACTGGCCAGGCAGGTGCCTGCTATGCCAGTCACCTCCTTCACATGCATGTCAGGTGGAAATGCTCAGGCACTGAACTTGAGGAGCTTCATCCCCACACTCCGCTGGAGTCACTGGAAGAATGGAAGCCTCTGGCTTTCACAGGGTAGGATTTTAGCCTAACCAGCACTCTCCAGTTGAAAAGATAGAGGCCACACCCACAGGATCCACAACATACACCTCTAGCAATATGCTCCAGTTTCAATGTATTTGCATATAATCTTATCAATGAAGGTTTCTCCACTAAACTCTTGCTCTGACATGATGAGGAATGTTTAGGACAGCAAAATGGAAAACACAGTAGGGAGATATGAAGACCTGAACAAAGAGGGCAACCTTTTTCTCCTCCTTGCTTTATCTCCTGCTGGCCTTGTCACTATGAGTTTTGGCTTCCAGGATCACCCCATGGTGGTCCTAAGGAGTACGTGTCACAAGTATGGGGAACAGCATTCTGGTCCTCATGCTTCTTTCTCATTGTACATTGTGATGTGCTGCCTATCAGACACCAGCCCATCAAGTCGGTATGGAGCTTGCATTCAAGTCACTGACCAAGGTGTTTTTTTAATCCAGGACAAGGTGGATCTCCAGATCTCCATAAAGGGGTATCCCATTCGAGAGAGCTGCTTCCTGCCAAGGATAGACAAAGTGCAAAGTGATGTGTTGTCTGTTAGGGACCGAAGGCAAGAGGGTAATTACAGTGGTGTCATTTTTGATAGCATAGGGCAATATGCCACTAAAAGTGTGTTTTTAGTCTTCAAGAAGATGGTATTTCCTTGTCTCTATCTTTTATCTTTTTAATTCTTTGTGAGATAAGTAAGTGCTATTACGCACTTCTCATGGGCTGAAGTCACAGAGGATGTGAAAAGTGAGAAACTGAGCTCAGGGATCTAACCATCCCCCTTCAGTATTGGACTGCTTCTTGGTAAAAGGGAAGAACATGGGCATCCTTTCTCAAGGGAAGCCAATCTCACCAAGTCAATGGCATAATATCCTCATGGTAAACTAGGGAAGTGGAGACTAGACGAGTGAATTGTGAGGTGGATTTAGAGCTGGCTGAACACCAGATCCTAGAAGGTTGTGATCAGTGGCACAGGGTCTAGTAGGAGGCCTGTCACTAGTGGTGTCCCCCAGGGTTCAGTAGTAGGCTCAGTATTGTTTACATTATTCCTCCATGACTTGGATGGAGGGGCAGAGGCCTCCACAGAAAATTCATTGATGTCACAAAGCTGGGAGGAGTGGCTGATGCCCCGGAGGGCTGTGCAGCCTTCAGAAGGACCTCGACAGGGTGGAGAGACAGGCAGAGAGGAACCCTCTGAAATTCAACAAAGGCAAATGCAGGGTCCTGCACCTGGGGAGGAATAATCCCATGGACCAGGACAGGCTGGGGGATGAGCTGCCAGAAAGCAGCTCTGCAGAGAAGGACCTGGGGGTTCTGGTGAACAACAAGTTGTCCATGACCCAGCAGCGTGTCCTTGTGGCCAAGAGGACCAATGGGATCCTGGAGTGTACTGTCAGCAAGTGAAGGGAGGTGATCCTGTCCTTCTACTCAGCCTTAGTGAGGCCACATCTGGAGTGCTGCGTCCAGTTCTGCGCTCCTCAGGACAAGAGAGACATGGAGGTCCTGGAGAGGTCCAGTGGAGGACAGTGAGGATAGGACAAGAGGTAATGGGCAAAAACTGATGCACAGGAAGTTCCACCCGAATATGATGATCTTTACTGTGCAGGTGACGGAGCACTGGAGTAGATTTCCCAAAGGAGTTGTGGAATCTCCCTCACTGGAGATATTCCAGAACCATCTGGACACGATCCTGTGCCATGTGCTCTGGGATGACCCTACTTCTGCAGGGAGGTTGGACCAGGTGATCTACTGCGGTCCCTTCCAACCTTACCTGTTCTGTGATTCTGTTACTCTGTGAATGACAGCTGCACACATTTCTTCCAATCTCTGTTGTTTTTCTAAGAGTATGTTCAGTTCACTTCCAAGGAACAAGGATCCTGGCCACATTATGTCATGACAGAGAGTTGTGTTGTGGGTCCTGTATTGTGGGTCCTGCAATGTGTTCCATGAGCACCTCAAGTGCTTCTGAGGGCCCACCATGAGTGTCTCTCCTTACTCACAGGATTGCAAAGGCCCTGCAATGCTTTCCGGCTGTGCGTCAAGTCTCATCTGAAGAACCCAGCTTTAGGTGGGAATATACTTCAAGGGCCAGCTGCACACAATACTGGCAAATGCCTTCTTCCCCCTCCAGATACCACCCTGTCCAAGATGGGCTAAACACTGACCGCCAGTCATACAGACTATCCCTTCATTGTATCATTTTTTACCCCCAGAAGCTCTTAATTTGGGATGTATTTCGGCTAGTGACCTTGACTGGAAAAGTACCAGATCCCATGCTGTGTATCTTGGGGATACCCTGTCTCATTAATAAGTACCTTCACTTCAGAGTATTGTCTGTTTATTTTGCGAGTTTTACCTCCCCTTGTTGAAAAAACAAAGATGAATTGGGATAAATACAGGCAGGAAATGGTTTCCCTGGTGACACCAAGCGTACATAAGAACAACCTCATCATTCACTTTTATTCCTTAGATACACTTTTAAAAGAAGTTTGAGCTACATTAAAAGACATCTCCTGTTCACAGCACAGCACCCAAGTCAGCAGAAATAATCAGCCCTGATTTCACTCTCAGTGAGACGGGAACTAAGTTCCTTTAAAAAGCAGGGATGAAAGGTCTTAGTTTCCAGGGAATGAAAGCTCAGTCAAAAGAAGAGTTCATTCAGATTCAATGCTGGTCAAAAAAAAAAGCCGCTTTATGCAACATTCAGCTTTGCTGAAGTACAACTCACACTAACAAACTTCCAACCTATTCTGCGCAGAGTCTTAGATTTTGGTGAAGCCTGGGTCAGATTGACTGTAAGCAAAATCTAATCTAGTTGTGTGACAGTAGTGGGAAGGAAATCTGTAAAACTCTTTCTGAGAGCTTATTAGTGGAGACATCAAAGCTTGGTGTGATGTAATTTCTACTCCTGTCACGTTGCACTACTACATTCCCCCCTCCCTCTTGATCTGCTTGCCATTTCTGCCAGCCTCCCCACATGCTGTAAGGTGTAGAAGGGACATTTCAACAACTTGGATGACTTCACCTTCCATCTGGAATGGCGTGTCCAGCCTCAGAATCCAGGGGAGACCTCACTGGGCACATCCTCCTCACCCATGTTGGTCTACAGTCTGTAGGCAGGAGGGTCCTGAGGGAAAGCTGCTTGGGAAGCAGGTTTCAGGCTTAGCCCTGTAAGATTTCTACCTCCAGAGTACGCAAGATCTTCCCTTTCTCATCATTAAAGAGTGATCAGATGGGCCAGCAAAGGTTACAGCATCCCAAGGACCTGGTGTTTAATCTGCTTCCTTGTCTCATGTCTTTTCTGGGATCACTGATTCCAAACAAAAACCCTCATACTGTATGTAAGACCTATTTTCTTGGTTCTGATCTGCCTAAGCAGCATTAGATTTTTCTTCAGTAATGCTGGGGATTAATCCATAAGCACAGGTACACATTATTAACCACAAGCTGGGATTTTACTGAACATGTTATTGATGCTATGGGAGGAGGACCCATTGCTGATCATGTGTGGAGATGATGACAGAGAATGTTTGTGGTCATAGGAAGACCAGTGGTTTAGCTGGATGTAAACAAACAACGTGTGCTTCAACGTGTGTCAAACATGAAGTCACAGATCTAGGAACAGAAGTGGCAGAATGTGAGAAGCTCTCCAGGGCCTGTCTGGCTCATTGGAAAGCAGACTGAGATGAGGGCTGATCACTGCTTTCCATTGTCTGGATGAGGACAGATACTTGATGACCGAATGCTTTTTGTTCTGGCAGATGAATAGAAAAACTGTCTGGAAGCTGAAAGAAGGGAAATTCAGACAAAAATAACATGCTTATTTTTATTGTGAGTGTAATAGTAATGGACTTCAATGACTTCAAACAAGGTTGAAGTATTTTTTCCCTCATAAGAAACTTAAAATTCATGGTGTTTTTCTTAAAGGTAGATCAATTCCATGAGGTCCACTGAACCAGGTTATGTGGGAGGTCAGAAAAGATAGTTGCAGTGGTACCTTTCTGGTGCTAGAGCCTATTGCATGAAAAGCAGAGCAGTGGAGAAAGTAGTCTGATACCATGGCCAAGCTGGGTAGGCTCAGTCTTTTGGAAGGACTGATGGGAAGAAAGGGGAATATATTGTAGATCCACATCCTTTAAGGGCTCTGATATTTGCAGGAGATTGCTGATACACATCTTCCTTTTCCTCGGGCCTCTTTGGAGACCCTCAAGAGGGGGAGTATCTTGTTTTACCAGTCCCAGTTTATTTGGTCTTGTCAACAAGTGAACTCCACTGCTGCCTTATATTAGAGGGAGGGGTTGATAGTTTCTTCTGAGGCGGATTAAAAGTGTCTTCCTCTGAAGCAGCTCAGTGTGACACAGCTGATGTTGCACAGACAGCACACCGTGGCAGGCAGTGCTGGAGAAGCTTTGAAGAGGATGATGGTGTGAGAGACGGAAGTGTTAAGGATTAATGACTCAAACAATCGGCCAGCTGCAAAAGCAGCAGGGTGCTTTGCTGAGGCCAGGTTTGCACCCTGAAGCTGCAAGGGAGAAGGAGAGTTTTTGTATGTATGGTGGGAAACCTCTGATCTGCATAAGAACAGCCCAGGTGTGGAGGGGATGTGCTCCCACCACCAGAGGATGACTGAGACAAACCGACCTTTGTTTAGCGCAGAGCTGTGTTTTGAGCCTGATGGGGAAAAGGCCGATAAGAAACAGATCCTGCAGAAGTGAGATAATGCTTTTTATCATGACAATGTCCTCCCTTGCACAAGTGGTTCAGGTGCAAAACTCTCCTGCCAGGTGGTATGGAAACAGTCACATTCACATAGGCCCGAAGGTTTTCATCCCTTCTGATGGGGCATAAACAGTGTAAAACTCCCCTGCCAGGGGAGGTATCTGGGTGTTTTCACCTGAAGCTGAGAGTTTATTATCTTTGAACTTTATGTTCCTTGGGCTTTCTCCACGTCCTGATGGATCAAGACTGCGACCATCACTCAGACCAATGGACATCGAAATTGCAACAACGAAGTCCTGTCGCTTGATCCACTGTTGTTTCCTGTCCACTATCTACTCTTATCCTTTTTTCTTGTTTTCTTTCCCATAAAAATTTTCTCAAGTGATATCTTTAAACTTTATTACTGCATTTTTACAGATAATAACAAAACAGCTACATACCTTCTTTCCATTAAAACCAAATTTTTCTAAAATAAACCTGCCAAATATAGATATATATGAACGTCAGTCATTGTGTCATTTAACTCTAATCAGACCCAAGGGATCTATTAACAAGAACCTTAGTTACCCATGCCTCCAGGGCTGGGTTGTAATATATGGTTACTGGGGAGGTTAGGGATTTGCAAAGAGCCCCAAAAATCAAATCTGGTTCCCACTGATGTTGTGCCACTCTGGATTAGCTCCTAATAGGAAATGATGCTGCAGCAAAAGACAGCCCTAGAAACTAATTTAGTCACTTCCTTATCTCCAAGGGTCTGATTAAATTCAGAAATTATTTCTAAACCTGCTTCTGCATTTTCCATCTGGAGTATTACTAACTTAAAATGAAAAAAAAGAATCCAAAATGCTGCAATACAGTAGTGATGAAATATGACTGAGGTGTGGGTGGTTTTGTTCTGTAAATGAGTATGCCTTATTTGTTTCAAGATCAAAATACAACAATTGTATATGGAATTTCTGCTCTGTGGGGTGAGATTGTACCATCCACGTCTCCATGTGCTTGGCATCAAGGATGGACTTTCCTTATCATGTTGCAGTTCTTAAACAAGATACTTCTCAAAGATTTACCTTTGTTCAAGAAGGACTCAGTGCTGGGAGGCCAAATGAACTCAGTGCTTTTGGAGACCAGACTGGATAACCACAGCAGTCCCTTTCTGGTTTAAGCCGCAAAAGAGGATTTCCTGAGCATGAGGAACAGGTCAGTTAAGAGAGGTAGTCTGGCATTGTGGCCAAACACCAAGACTCATCTTCTGAGAAGGAGCAACAAGAAGAAAAGAGAAGAACTCCTCGATGGAGAACTTTATAAGATCTGTGCTCTGTAAAGGGCTTCTTAATGCAGCGTGCAAGCCAGGCAGTGGACCAGGAGCCAGAGCAGCAGAAGCCATGGAGCATGGCCCAAACTTGCATGATCCATGGTGACAAAACATATGGAGCTCCTCTTTTGGGAATGAGATCCCTAAGGGCCTGGCTGTGCCCCTGCCTGCCCTGGGTGTGTGGAAGGAGGAGGTGTATACACTCTCCTGGGCCAAGATACAGCAGGGTTTGGCTGGAGGATTGCTAATGCCTCTACACCTGCCCTAGCTCTGCTCCTGCCCAGGATTAGCTCTGTGCAAAACCCTCACTGATTTCAGCAATTGTTGCCTAAGCCCCTCTCTCCATGCGTCTGTGCTTCTCTGCCATGTCTATCAATTAAGCAAAAGCCCCAGACATCCCTTTGCTCATACAATGCTTTAATTATAAAGTAGTTTGCTTCTGATTGGCAATTACTCTGCCTGGGAATGGGCCTCACAAGTGGGTGGGCTGTCGAGACCTGGCTGTCACTCATCTGCCTTGTCCCCTTTTCCATCTGGCTGACGAAACATGAGGTCTTGCAGAGTTTTCTGTGAAATAAGAGCACTAATTAAGAAGTGGATTGGATTGGCCTTCACTGTATCTTTGGTTTGTTTCTTTGATTTTTTCCCTTTCCCTCCCTTGTGAATAGGAAATGTCTGGTAATCATTGCAGTTCCTAGGCTAAACCCATCACACCGTGGCACCCATCTCCTCCTGCCAGATGTGCCGTAAACATCTTCTGCTAAAGGCTGTGGGACTACCCTGGGAAAAACACTTCTGTGAAGCACCATCCTATCCCCAGATGCTGGGATCTAAGTGAGACCTTAGGGGTCATGATGTGGGTCTCTGTGAAGGGAAACCAGAGAGCAGGGATGGATGCAAGGAGCAGACTGGACCTTCTTGCTCTGAAATCCCTGAGACAAAAGACCAGGGACAGAAATGCAAATGTGAAGAAACTGGAAGTCCCTTCTGTATCCTGACTCAACTGCGCAGCTTTGCAAGCTACCCTGGGGTCGCAGATGGGTGCAGGAGCCTGGGCACTGTCTGTGGTCCTCCTCTTGGCCTAGGGACAGCCCCTGCCCTCTTGACCTCATCTGCGAGCAGTCCTGCACTCTTCCATCCTATGACATCTTGGCTGCTGGCACAAGCCAGTCCCAGCTCAAAAACAGCATAATAAATGGAAGTGTCATAGTGCAAGTTTGGCCTGATATGGTCAAAGGCAACCTACCATCAGCAGGAGTCAGTCAATGTTGTAGCGGTCTAACAAACTTTCTATGGCCGATGACATCTGGATTGTACAGCAGATTCGCCTATGTCAGTTGACCTTTCAGACCCTATCCTAGACCTTTCCCACATCAGGAAGCATCTAGAGACAGAACCTTTTCCTTTTGCAGCTAGAAACGCCACAAGATTAGATCTTAATGCTTAATACAGTTTGGTTTTGCTTATTAGAATCAGACCAGTCATAGTAGTTCAACAGTGAATGTTGACAAAGATCAAATATTTAGTGACACAAAGATTAGCAACTGAGTACATTTTCAAAGAAACTCTCCCTTTCTTCAGCAGCCTGTGGTTTTTTTGAGCTATTTAGATTCAGCCACTAGAGAGCAAACTTCTTCTTTTTATCAAATGGCAATTTATATATCCTTTAAAAAAGAATTGTACCGTTCTTCAAGCTAAAACCCATGAAAATTGAAAACAGCTCTAAGTTTACAGAAGGGAAAAGAAGCTTGCTTGCTCCCTCTTTTTCTCTGTGTCTCTCTCTTTCTCTCTTCGCAAGCTGTGTTTTAGGAAGAGAGAATAGATGAGTGTGTTTTGTTGTAGTGAAGGCCTCTGTTGATGACTGCTGAAGCTCTCTTCCTTTGTGTCAATCACCAGAAGTAATTGTTCATCCTGACATTTGGCAGGCTGTGTGAGTAGAATCTCAAAAGGAGGCCTTGGGATGCCAATAGGCACGACAGCAACATGTATGCCATTGTGCCAGAGTTAGGGAGGAGGGGAATGTGCAAACTACCGGCATTATACCCATTAATATTGGAGGCTCCCTCTTTCTGGGGTAGTGCTGAGCAGCTGGGCTCCTTAGACCATGTGGTTTAAATGCCCTTGAGATGTGAATGCAAACAGGTTGGAGAAGGCAAGTCTTTCCAGGAAGGAGCTTTGAGCCATGGGCTTTCATTTGTCCCTTGGTCTTTCACAGCTGGGACATGCCCCACACTGATGGTGAGGACAGGTATGGAGATAAGTGGTTTAACAGGAGACAAGTCCCAGATGTGGACTGGGACTGCGCTGTGTGTCCTGGGCTTGCCAGCCCAGGTAGCAGCAGCAGGAGAGAACTGACCGTTCTGGGAACCACCCCCAAATGGCCCAGAGCACAAGTGAAGCAAAGCTGGTTCTGTCAAGTTCTGGCAATTCACATCAGCACCTCATGAAAATCAGCTCTTCACAGGAAAATGGAAGGTGATTTTGTGAAATACTTCGTGTTGTCATTAGTGTGTATGCAGTGAACTTTCTTTGTGAACTGACCAGCTCCAGGTACATCCTGTTGCCTAATGTTCAATGAGGTGGGCCCTTCTGGTGACTCACAGGCATGATATTAGGTCCCATGAACTGACATGGACCTTTACAAAAGGGTCCTACAATGGGCTGTGAGAGATATATTATTTGACTGCCAAGAGGACAAGTCCTACTGTTTAATGTCTTATTGACATTATGAATTGTCCCATGCGGTGATGTGGCCCAGATTTAATCAATTTAATCCATTTGTACCGACCTGGGAGCTAGTGTTTTAGACTGAAACTGCTTTATTATCTTTGTGCTACATTCAGCAAGATGAAGTGGCTATGAAATGATTTAGTTGTACCTACCACATGCTGTGAGAGACTCTACAAGCCAGATGTCTTGCCAGGTCTCCAGGGACCTTAGGATTTTGGACTCAGTCAGAGAAGCTACGAGAGTCACAGTCGGAAAATCTCACCAGGTCATTCTATTGCTATGTAAGTTTTTATCTTTTCCTGTGAAGCCGCTGGTCTTGAGACCAGCTACATCGTGGGCAAGTGCTGTGCAAATGCAGGCAGCAGGTAATAAAATCCTTTTACTTTTACCTTGGGAACATCAAGGTGTTGGGGAGTTGATGAGTCAGTTTGGAGAATGTGGTACCTCTATCCGGCTTTTTGATAAAACTTAGGTATCACAATGGCTTCAAGGATCCATCACTTCAGGGGCTTGGATGTGAACAACTTCTCTTTGAGGTCACAGATATCACAGAGATACAAACTGAGAAGCAGGATTTGAGTGTCCCATGTTGCCAGGCATCCAGACCATCACAAAGGGCTGGTTATTGACCTAGCTGAGCAGTGGTCAGAGCAGGTGTGACATCTCCTCTGATCCTCTACTAATCTCTGCTTTGGTCTCCTCTGTAAATAACTAATAACCCTTTGTGAAGGGTGGCTTTGGGCAAGCTTGCTTCACCAGAGATGCTCAGATTAAAAACAGCCACTGGACAAAGTAAACAGCTCCCAGGACACATTGGCAGCAGCTGCATAGCTCATGTCTTTGCTCTGTGTTTGACAGCCCAGTGCAGTGTCAGTATAAATTCAGCCCTTGGCACATTCAGACCTCTTGTACACTCTTACCTGCCCAGCCAGCTTTTAAAACTGTGTCAGAAGCAAAAGCTGATTATCAGCTTAAGCAGTTCTGTTTCTCCTCTTTGGCTGTAAACACTGGCCACAAGCAGGGGCAAAACCAGCACCTTGAACTTTCTCTGGAAAGGAACCATTTAGGCACAGGGCATCTACTTCATTGATGGGTACATCAGTAGCTTTAACAGCGTACTTTTAAGAGTGCTCTGGGCAGCTTCCATGTAGGGACAAGGATCTCTCTCTCTTTTTAAAAAAATAGAGCCATGATGATCTTTGTTCTGTGTCTGAAAATCCATTTTCTACAAATGTTTATGTGTCTACAATTAGAGCCCATGAACTCTCAGTGGTATGGCTTGCACACTTGTCCCCAGGAACTCTTCTAAATGCCCCTCGTAAGTGATTGTTTTCAAAAGTACTTCCTACTTTTGAGTATCTGTTTGTATTTTCTATGTCCCTTTGGAACAGGCTGCATTGCTATTACCATGCTGCAGTTCCTGAGGTCTCCATTGGCAGCACGTGTTGGTGCTGAACCTTCTTTTTGTCCCTCCCATGCATGAAAACCTGTGTGCAGGGATGGGAAGGAGGTGTTTGTCGGGCACTATGGAGGAAGGACCATGCTTGTAAGTCGTGGTGGGAGTGCAACTTCCTGTGGACTCTGCATGACTTTAAACTATGGCTTCCCTACTCCAGGCCCTGAGCTAAAGCACTTGTCTGTTGCAGCAGTATTTCACTTGGGTTTTTTGGCTTGGAAATTGTTTGTATGGGGAATTTTTTAACTGGAAAAATTAAGGACACTTCTTCCTAAATACAATGGAAAATATTTTGCCAAGCAAATAACTGTGTTGTGCTTACCAGAATTTCATTCTTTGCTTCTGTTCACTCTAAAGAACTCTTTTTATCTTCCATCTTTATACCTCCCTTCTTTTCATACAAGAAATGTATCAATTTTCATAACTTTTCTGTCTGTCTCTCTGCCTAAAATTAGACAGCCACTTTCCTTGACTCTAACCATCTCCATAGTGTTAGGCTTTTCAGTTTTTTTCCTTTCTTTTTTTTTCTATTTTTGATTTCCTTCTGGAAGACATGGCTTGCAGTGAAAGTTTACTAATGCTGGAAAAGAAGACAGAACAAAACAAAAACCGAACTCTGTCTTGCTTTCTTTACTCTTCACATTCCAGGAATGCTCAGTTTTTTGTCCCTCAGCCAGACCTGTGAATCTCTTACAAGACCTTATCCCCAAATGAGAATTAACATCTCTGGTTAGAGGAGACTAAAACCAACATGCCCCTGCTGTCTGGTGTGCTCAGGTCAGTCTGGGGTCTGCAGCAGGGTCCTCTGTGTGGGGTAGTCTAATGACATTTGTGTCATTCCCTGTTTGAGGGGGGTAAGGCTGGTTGTGTGTGACCTCGAGCCTCGCTTAGCAATTCCCTTGTGCGGTTTTAGGCTTAAGCTGGCAATTAGAGCTGTTCTCCTTTCAGTGCGTCAGCACGCTTGTCATGCAGAGAGCACTCTGTCTTGGAGTGGTCCCAGACCTAGCCTGGGGGGAGCAGAGCGGGGAAAGGAAATGGGGTGTGGAGGGTGGGAGGGAGAGGCCAATCACCTCTGGCATTATGAAACTTATGCCCTATAAAATACTGCAATTATATTGTTTTCTAAATCCAGTGGGAACTGTTGTTTTTCAAGCAATAAATATCCTCCTGCAGTGTTGGCAGCCATCATATGGCAGCTCTGACTAGCTGATAGTGAAACTCATTCTGGTAACACGAAACAAGACCAATGTTAGTGACTTTCTATTACCTAAGCTGAGAGAAACAGTCAGAAAAGGTAAATAAATTGAATGTTCAAATTTGTTTTCCTTTTCCCTTTTAATAATCTCTTTACAAGGAATAAATTCAAGACCTTCACTAGCAATATGTTTTTGATAACATTTTGACAACAGACCCTTGAAAGATGCAGAAGGAACCACTAATGACTGATGGACTAAACACAGTAATTTTTGTTAAGAATGATGCTCATTCTTTTTTGTACTTCAAACATTTCAAGGCAAGATGATGTAGGCAATCACTCATTCTTTGAACACCGGCAATATTTTCTTTTCCCATCTCTAAGCTGTTTTAGTCTGGGATATACAACACATTCTATTGATATTCCTGTAGCAGAAATTCAAATGAATAGCAAATACATAATAATGAAAAAACCAGAATGACATGATTAAACTGAGGTTCTAACACAGCAAACCATACTCAACTTTCAGCAGCACTAGAGTTAGGCGCTTCTTGGGACCAATAGGAATAATTGTGCAGAGAATTTCGCTGTTAATGCTGTACCTAAGCCACAAGCACTAAGGTGCTATAATAATTGAACCACTTTGTTATGGAAACATATTTACAGCTTGATCTGTCATTGGTTGAATGACAGGATTTGTAAGTCAGGTTTTCACATTTATGGAGAACTGTCCTTGTGCAAAATATCCCTACTTTAATGCAACCTAGGACCTTCAGGTAAATTGGTTGGGTCTGCGTGTACAAACAAGCCCATTAACATATGTTAGACCAGATTATAAAATTGCAATAAAAATGTATCAGGCTCCCTAATATAATGGTGTTGACTTGTAGTATTCCTTGGGAAAACCCTTACAATGGTGCAGATGTTGCAAGCCCAGGTGGATCCCACATGCCCCATTTTTCTTATGGGCTGTGAGTTGTACACACTCACATCTCTTGGCCATCATCACTGCAGATTCCAGCCTGGGCTCTGACACCAAAGACAAAGGTAAACCTAAAGGAATATAATCTTATATTATCTAGTTAAACAGGATGTATTTTTCTCTCCAAACCATTTTTCTCTAGGCTCGAACACTGAGTGCCATTGTTACCCAGACGTTTGTGAAATATATCCATCATTCTCCCACTAAATCTTAGTCAACAGGCTATGTGGTGAAGTAGTTGATCCTAAATTAAACCTTTGGGTTTTGTTCCTCTTTGTCCTACAATTTAGAGGCCACAACTCACTTCAAGATGTGCTTAAATGAAAATAAAGTGTGCAGCAAATCCTTCCCTATTGCAAGAACCTTGCATATACATTTGTAATTATTAGTGCATTACCAGAGATGGTAGCATAGACATAATAAAATGATTTGTTTTATTTTCCTGCCAGCACATGTGTGTGTCTTAATTGTGTATCGAAGATACTCTTAGAATCCTCTCTGTCATGTAAATATGCTCATTGGCTAGTAAATATTAATGCTGCACTCTGGCTCCAGCTGTGAGAAGATTTTATTGTTGTGTTAGCGGTTTTGATTAGCCTCCAAAAGGTTTTGCAGCATCTACTCTATTTATTTGAAACATACAGAACTGCTGCAAGCAAGGGTTGCTACAAAGAAAATAATGAATTTTCTTTTGTTGTTTTTAATTTAGTTTGTGCCTGTTTAATGCTTCGGAGTCACTCTCTATGAAATTCCAGAGACAGGGAAGGAGCTGCCTGGTACTTTTTAGCTCCAGTTTTCAGCAGACAGTGCTGAAGTAAAAGAAACATATGTCACATCTTCCCATTATTCTCCCTAATTGTCACGGCCATTTACCCACAAGCTGACATGATAGCCATGGAGGGAAATGGAGCAAAACCTTTTACATAACTCTGGACTCCAGGAAACCACGGAGGCAGATGAAAAGGGGAGGTTCAGTGTCTGCTGGGCTGCGCTGTGGGGGCTCTCCCTCTTGAGATCAGCTGATCAATGTCGATGGCCCGTCTTGACCTTCCTTCATCCAGCTGACGGAACAAAATCCTCCTCAGCTGTCCCTGCCATATCCCTTACAGCAGGGCACAACGCTCTGCAGAATTACCCAAGCTGCTGATGCTAAACGTCTCCCTGACTGCTGGGCTGGTGTCCGTGGGACTGGTGTCCACCCTGTGCAAGGAGCCAGGTACTGTTGTGTCCATGCCAACATGGCTCTTGATGGTGATGTTCTGTGGCTCCCAGATTTTGCAGTGAGAAGGTTGGCCTGAATTCCCGCATCATAAAGAGTGGAGGAACTTGTGCTTTATCTCTCCTGGATCTGAAGGGGCTTTCTGGAGAAAGGAACAGCAATGATGTGATGATCATATCCATTCCCTTGCACAGGCCACCAGAGTCAAAATACTTTGGTAGTGTGACCTCTGGTCTGTGCTACTTCACAGACAACCTCAGAGGAAAGGGTTTTGTGAGGAGGGAAATCTTTGAGCTGGGGAAATTGCTTGTTGGGACAAGCCCAGTTAAGTCTTGCGGGGACGATATTTCTTTTGCTCTGTGATTTGACTTTGAAACTTGAATTAATTATGCCCAGCAGGCATTGACTTCTGAGCTGGGAAATTGGGCACTCTCTTCTGTCAGTGAAACATCTGGAACCATTAGCAGTGTCTGCTCCACAGCGAGGTTGACCCAGGTCAGCTGAGATGCACACATAACCTCCATCTTCTCCTGAGACTTCTGTCCATGAGAAATCCAAACCATGGCACCCTGGTGGGTAGGCTGTAGGGACATGACTACTTTTATTTATGGTGACTAGATCTGGATTTGAACCAGTTTCTTGGAGGTGGATTGCCAGTCCCCAGTGTTGGGTAGTCCTCTCTAACCTTATGGATGTTAATTTTCAACCCACAGGCCTTTTTTCTGGGGGAACTTTTCAAAACTTTATGCATTAGTGGGGCTGAGCTCTGTTAGTAAGTCAGTTCTCAAATGGAGGTCATCAGCATCTCTAACCTCCTTTACATAAACTTTAACTATAAACCCACAATAGATTGGCATGCTGAAGAATAAGTCTTGTTTCTATTATTCAGAAACTCCTGCAATTTCAGCTGATCTTTTAAGTGGTTCCTAATAAAATTGTTAGGACTGGAAAATCTTCAATAACATTTTAAAATACAGCCCAGCTTCACAGTAATAAACCCAGCTTTTAACAGTCCCCATTTATAACAATCCCAACAGCAAGAACTAATTTTCTCTTTGATAATGAGGCCTATTGGCAGGACCGTTCACACTGAGCCGACCTGGATTCAACAGTCATATGATTTTTTTTGTTATTTTCAAGGCACATTGTGTTTAGCAAGTAAACATACAGCTTTCCCTCTTGTTCTTGTCTCTTTAACGATTGTTTGAAGGTTGCTAAACAGAAAGCACAAAAGTAAAATGCAGTGATGTTCTATGCAAATAGCAGCTTTCTTCGTTATTCTGATGCAGCTAATTGCTGAACCCCTGCTACAACGTGTACTTTCACAACGGGAACATTTATCCTGTTCCCACTGGGGTTTGTTATGGTTAGAATACAACACTTCAGCTTTTAGTATGGGCAAAGAACACGATTATTTTAATGCATTGACAGCATTTATAATTCCACACAACTGCTTGCTGTAAGTGGCAGAGCTTGAAGATGTTGTCTCCTAAAAGCAGTGGTTCAACTCTCATTGCTTCCCGCGGAGCAAGGTGGGTGAGCAGCTCCCGCTAAGTTTCCCACACCAGAACAGGCAGTGTCCCCTCCTTTCTGGGCTCCATACAGGACCATGGGAGCAGATCAGCACAAGGGCTCTGCCGGCGACATCCTCACGGCTCCTGAGTAAGGCCGACTTGGCTTGAGGCTGCAGGACAAAATTGATGGCCTTGCTCCAGGCATCTCCCTGACACCAGGCAGCTCTGCCTACACAAGTGTCCTTCACTGAGCACCCAGCATCTTGCAGGGCTTAGCATTGCGCATACCTACTTTCTTCTGAAAGGGACATCTCATCCAGGAGCAGTTAGGTTTGGTCCTATTGCCCTCTTGTGGCTGCCCAAAAGAGGCCACAGCTGTCAGTGTCTCACATTTGCACAAGTGGTCCCTGCCCATTCAAGCTGACGTAACATTCCGCTTAACTTAAAGACAACGTTGGTTCCCTAGGAACTGCTCCTTAAGGTAGGGTGGAGCACCAGCCAGGACATCGTGCCATTTCTGAAAGGGACCTGATTGTGCCATTGCAGGAGACCAGGCACAAGGATGTCTCAGGCCGAACCTTCTGTCCCTCCTCCTCTCTCACTGTCACAGTTGCCTTGTGGCTCTATTTCAGCTGAATGACAATGGGAAAAATGGTTTGGCAGAATTCTCTAGGGTTCTCATATCCAAATAGGACCATGACAAATGCTCTAGTAATGCTGGCAAGACACTCTTTCCTTACTGTCTGACCTGAAATGAACCCCATGCATTATCAATAAAACATGTAGTGATGACACTTCTGTTCCTGTAGGACATGATGTGCACAAGGTGGGGAGATCACTGTTGAAGGGTTTCACAAAAAAACAATGGTTAGAATATTAACTAAAAAGAGAAATCTAGCAGGAAAGATAGCAGAAAAAAAAATGGACACTGTAACTCTCCCAAAGTCTTAATATCTTTCTGTCCATGCATGTGGATATCCTGGATTCAGCTGCACCTGAGCTGCTTTCTCTTTCCTGCTTCTCCTGTCAGGCTGGCAGCATGTGAGCAGCCTGCACACCTCGCTGGTCCTGCAGCTGGTGTTTATGCCTACAAACAGCTTGAAAATTTACTCTGAGATACCTAAAAGGACCAACAATAAAAATCAAAGCCAAGCTTGCATGCAAGTTAAATCTTCTGATAACAAGAGGTAATGTTATTTGGTTTTGGGCAAAGAGGGCAATAAAAGCCAAGATGTTAAATGAAAATCTGCGTGCTGTATATTGGCCTTGACACAGTGTTTTACTCAATATAGCCTGCACTTAATGGAAAATCTTGGCAAACAGTTAAAGCCATGACTATAATATTCATAAACTAGCTGTTGCTTTCAGTATGATTTTCCCCAGTGAAAGTCATGCAAGAATAAAAAAGGAGGATTCAGTAACAGTACAATTTTGTCACATAAAGACCACCTCTGGGAAGCCATTTGAAGTTTTAATGTTTTAAAAGGAATACTGAACTCACTTATCCTTGATAAAGCATGTGGTTCCTTTTTCTGCTCCCAGGTGCAGATGTGCTAGCACACAGAAGGGCCAGAACAAACACCATTTGCAATTCAAGTGCCTTTAGACCCCAGATGAGACCGTCTTGTAACCACTTCCCTGCTATTATGTAGCTTGATTAAGGATATAAATTATCATTCCAGTCTGATGCTTGCCAGTGACTATGGAAGGTGTGACTCTAAGCTCTCCCTAATGAAAACGTCAGCCCTCCTCAAGGCAGCAGAGGCACACATTGACATCAAACCACTAAAATGACACCAAATCAGACTGAAATCTTGGAGATGGCCATCACATAGTCCTGGTCTAATCTGATAAACTAAGGCACTGAAACATCTGGGGTTTGCTTATAAAATTGTCACTTCACAGGGTCAAGAAAACCTCTTCCCTCCTGGTGGCCACCAGCCACAGTTGTGCTGTCTGTATGTGAAGCATGGGCCGCCAACAGGGACAGACATGATGCATGGGAGCTGCTAGGTTGTGCTTTGCATGCAGCAGATTTTCAGGCAGGTTTGTTTCTTTTGCAGGACCGAGCTCCCAAGCTTGTTCCTGGGCTGGGCTCCCCTGATGGGCCCTGATGGTCAGCAGCACCTCACACCCAAGTCATGCTTTTTGGGCTTTCAGTCCTTTTCAACTGGACATTTGATAATTAACAATAGTAGGTAGTACAGGACATACCATATATTTGGTTTCTGGAGAAATTAACTGTTTTACATCCATAGTTCTACCATCCTCTTGCTCTGTTGCCTGTCACTGCTGTTCCCTTGGATCTCTAGACACTGGTCCCCCTTCTGCTTGGCTCTGATGTCTGTCTGCACCCAGTCCCATACAGCATATCAACTTTTAACTATATGACCTCAACAGCCCCTTTCTGAAGCCACAGGATCAGTTAAGTTCTTTGAATCACACCTTGAAACTTTTATTTCCAATTCATTATCAGGGAACAGGAAGAGGATTGTTATAAAAATGAGTTGCATTCATTGTCTGTCCGCAGCTGAGGATCTTTGATATTTCTGTACTGGTGCAGCTCAGACATAAACAGCCAAAGGATTGCCAAGATCAGATGAGGCAAGTTGCCATCTGAGAAGTCCCTTGCCACGAGACAAGAGTTTTTCTTTTTACACCCAAAAGTTTCAAAAGCAGCAGGAATAGGTTGAACTTGTTGCCTTTCTCAAAGATAGACATTTTTCTCTTTGCCATCCAAAGAAGAATTGCAAAGGTTTTAACATGAATTTAAGAAAAACACAGAGTTGAATTGCTGAAGTTAAAAATTACCAAAAATAACTGCGCATTTCTTTTCAAGGGAACGTTCTGTAATATTGAACTTACTTATAAAAGGATAATATCAAACTTATAAAAGGGAGTCCAGGGCTTGTCCAACCATGCCTGGAGCATCAGATGATGTGAAGGGGAAACAACTGGTGCTTTCTGCAGGAGTAGCTAATGCCTGCGCATGATTTAGTAGCACAGTTTTGAATATGAGATGTGCATGACACACAAAGTATTTAATGATGATTCAAAGACCACCACAGAACCAAAGGTCACTGGTAAGTAATCCAAATTCCCATAAATATTTTATAATCCCTGCTCTGCCCTATCACTCTGCTCTAGCAGAGTGACTGTGTCTTCTTTGGATTTGTACAGTCGCTAACACAATGGGTTGGGTCTTGTTCCTCTCTGTTGCACTTTTTGTGGTTTCTGTTTCAGTCCAGTTGTTTCTGACTGGTATTTTTTCAATGTTATCCCTAAATAACCATAGAAAATGTGACCTTTCTTGTGATTTCGACCTGTACATGGGGACTTTCAGCAGTGCCTGGCATCCTCTGTGAGTGGAGTTTGATGAGAGTTCTGATGGTTTCACGAGAGGCAAAGGGAGGCCATTCAGTCAGCCCCAAAGTTTGGCCTTTCCAAATTGTACAGGAACTGAGGGATCTGCATTTGACAAACAGAACATGTCCTCCCCAGAAGACTCCACCATGCCCTGGCTCTGTCACTGACCTTGTATGTACACATATGAGGGAGGGGAGGGCACACTAGGTCAGCCCCTGCTCCTATGCTCTCTTCATGCTCCTGACATGTGGGAAAAAGCAAAGGCATCTCCTGCTCTCTAACCTCTAGGTGTGTTTTTTTTCTTCATCATCCGAGGAACAGACTTGTGAGATGAACAGGGAATGACCCCAACCTCATGCTTGGGCAAATGTGATGTTGGAGATGGATTTTGCAGCCTCAGTGACCTGGTAGCCCAACCAAGCTCAGGATAGCCCAAGCTGGTACTAATCAATACCAAACAGTGTGTCCAAGGCACAGTTACAGTCCAGGATGTACTGGGAACTCTGAGCCAGCCATGCTGCACATGCTGGTCCTGCTGCAGAGCCAGCCTGTGCCCCTGTAGCTCCAACCCAAAGAAGGCAAGAAGTGTGCTTCCCTGCCTGGTTGTCACTGGGGGATTCCTGCATTGGCCTGTGTCGGCAGCCTTACGATTTTTCTTTTTGTAAGAGGGCTGGGAGCTTTTTAGGGAAGGTTAACCTAAGCTATCAGCTCACTTTGGCTCGGTCGCTTTAGAATGTTAATGTGATCGTTAAGGTCAGAATATTAATATTGTCAGCTGTGCAAGTGTGCTGCTTGTAATTCATGATAAATATACTGAAGAACAGCACAATTTCAGGGCCATGGCAGAGCTGTTTTCTACTGGAAATATTCAATTTTCTGGCTATATTACTTTGACATGGAGTGGGAAGTTTCTCATGACTGGAAATGTGTACTGTCCTTCCCTGCTCATGAAGGGCACATGAGAAATGAAAATCTCTGAATTGTTTGCATTTCATAGTCCCAATAAACTTTCAACTCAAATAACATCTCCTTTTTTTTTTTTTGCTAAGAATAAAAAGAGTGTTTTAGTTAATGTGGGCATGAATAATAGCTTTTTCACAGTTATATTTGCTGTTTCTGTTTAATTTCTCTGAGATGACTAATTGTTTTAAGAGCTGTATTCCCAGAGCAAAACAAACAGACAAACAAACAGCTTCCCTCAGTTTCATTCCCCAAAGCTTAAACCAGCCCAAATAAGGACAAAATAGATTTTGCCATCTTTAACTGTAAGTTTCCTCTTCCATCAGGCTTTTGCTTGAAACAGATAAGGTTTTCTTTGCATTAGCAATTAGGGCACTGTCTCCTTTTGGACTGATCTGAATCAGCCATCCTCCTAGGCCAAGATCAGAGACATAGGTAGTGAGACTGAATGCAAGTTCAACAAAGTAAAAATTCAAGTTCAGTGAGCTGTTTATGAATTCATACCTTCTTTATTAAAGTAGAAAGAAAATTTCTCTCAGGATCCTGCAGTCTCCAGTGAAAATGTGTTCAAATAATTTAGTTGTCTACAAATTCTCTCTCTCTTTGGCATTACTATAAGCAAATCAGATTGAAAAAATACTTTGTTTTATAAAGATGCATAAGTTGTTCCATAGGTGTCTGCTTTGGTAGCAGGATGCATACTCTTTATTTATGATGCAAAGGGCTGTCTCTCTGAAGGATTTCTCTTTAGTCCATAAAGCCTAGAATTTCCTTCCTTCTGGTGTTGGTCCAGCTTCCTTGAATTTGTTTTCTCTTCTCTGCTGTGTTTTCCAGACACCGCAGCTCAGAAAGATGCCATTGCAACGTGATCAGTCTGCAGCAGCTCCTGGGGTCCAAGGGAGATGACAGGTGATGGAGCAGGCCATTTTCCCAGGGCACGCAGAAGGGCTACCAGCCTGCCTGGCAAAATCCCCACATGCCAATAACCCACAGGTGTTGTGGTGGAAATGTTGGCACACAGACAAAACAAAGTCCCACTCAAAGTTCCTTCTCTCTGTTGTGTTCCTGCATGAGAAGTAGTGCCACATGGAAAACCAGCGGCAGTGCATTCAAGCTGGGTGGCATTTACCCCACAGAACTCACTTTTGTTATTTATAAAAGGGTTATCCTGTTGTTGGAGGGAGGCAAGGATCTCTAGAGGAGGATCTGAATCATCAGGCTCAAGCCCCTTACCTGTGTCACAACTTAGTGAATTACCTAGCACTCTGCTGTTTGAAGAGGAGCCAGAGACAGTGAGACACCCGAATTTCAGATAGACAGACTTCAGGAAATGAGTCCTTACATGGTGATAAACTGCTTTCATTTTAACCATGCTGCTATTTTGGAATAAAACCTTCAGATTTCTGTGACTTTTATGCACTATTAAGCAGCAATATTAAGGCGTCTGCAGCCCAGTTAAATTATCTGCATCATTCTCTTTGTTTTATTCCGTTTCCCTCTGGTTTTTCTGATAGTTAATGACAGCCATTTCCCAAGTGCTTTCAGGGTGGAAGTACACTGATGCTGAACCTCATCAGCATGCTGCAAATACATTGATATTCACACAGTGACTTCAGAGCCACATTCCTGAGGAGAGTAAGACTAAAGCAAGCAGACACTTCTCCAAGAGTTGTTTCTGCAGCAGCCCATGTAGGCACCCATCTTGGGAGCTGGGACAAGCTAAAAAAATATATATGCAGAAAACACTGTCATGGAAAGCTTTGGTTTGTGCAGTTGGGTTGTACTCTCTTACTGGGGGAGATCTGTGTGCCCCTTCTTTTTGTGCCCTGGAAGGATCTGGACTTTCTCAAAAGAAAAAGTATTTCACAGTGATGCTACAAGGAGAACTAACAGTGTGGGGTGAATTAACTAATGTGAGTATTACTGAAAAATCACTGGCAGTAGGGTATTAGCTACTTTCTGAAATGGGCAATGCAACTTCTGTATTCATGGACTTCAGCTCTGTTCCATTGCTCTGCTCATTATGAGTATCCCATTTACACTTCTAGTTAATTGGATTGAGAAGGAATATGGATCCCTTTCACCATACTCTGAGTAGCTGAATGACCAGAAGAAAAGGTAAATGGAGGATAATGAGGATTATCAGCAGGTTCCTGTGTGTTTTACAATCTAAAAGCAAGGAGTTAGGGTCCTTTGCCAAAGCATAGAGAAGGCCTATGGGGGGGGGAAAATGTGTCTAGGATATACTTCCTGGTCTAAAAACACCATGTCCCTAGTCAGAAGCCAATGTCAGCTAGCTTCTCTACTGGTTTTATATTTAAATGCAAATCATCATAACTTCCCATAAACTAGTGTACAATGGCAACAGCACGAAGCCCAACTCATACTTTGTGGGAGATTGTGGTAGGGTGAATTAATCATCCTTTATTGTTTGATGAACAGAACTATGAGGACAACATTAGTTAATTTCTGGTATGTAGAACTAAACATGTGAAATTTAAATGTGTGAGAAGTAAAAATATTGGAACAACCCAGAGCTAGGCAAAGCTAAAAAGGTAATTAAGGTGGGCATTTGCATAGAAAGTCTGCTGTGCTTATTGTCTTCAAGACCTTTCTCAGTGCTAGGGAAGGGAGTGGCTCCACCCTTGCCATATGCTGTTGTTTGAGTTAATGTGGTTTCCTCATTTTTGAGGAAGGGTTATTCTCCAGTGGTATGCACAGCCTCTAAGAACCCTCGATTTTTATTTTCTTTATGAAGGATATGTCCAAGGCTGCAGCAGTACCAGAGACAAGGAGGTTCACTTGTGGGTTGTAGGAGGGTCATGAGGAAGCTGCGCTAACCTCCTCACAACCCAACCAGAACATCTTATTGCTTCAGTGGCTTGGCTCTGAAAATGTGAACTTTGGTTTTCCAAGAGACTCACTTGTACCCTGGCTAGGATTCAGGGGAATCCTGAAAATTTCTGCATGTAAGAAATTTTGCTGTCTCCAGAGGGGAAAAGTCTCTTGGTTTTCATCAGAACAACAAGCAACAAGACTAGAGTTCCTGGGGCTTTTCAGACAGGAGCCATGGCAAGGGTCTGGCTCTGCTCTACCTGTGGCACAGGGAGCATACAAGACAGTCAAAAAAACCCAAAACCTAGAACAACACAGTGCAGTGATGATGAGGCTGTATGATGTCTGCCACTGGCATAGCCCTGTGTGAAAACAGAAGGAAGTCACTGCGGGTGCAGCAGTTGTTTCTCAAGGATATTAATCCGTTTCTCGCATGCATGAAGATGCACTATCCCTGTATCTCAATAAAGCTGTTTGCAGATTAAAGGACTGTAAAAAGAAAGGCGATTTTTGATAAAAAGCAATGAACAAATACAAGTGTAAAATGATAGACCACATATCACCCTGCAACAGATAATCGGTGTAGGCATGCCTTAGGTCAAAGATAGTGAGCAGAGAAGCACCACAACTATCCAAGCATGAGGGATAACAGAGGCTGGAGTTTTCACATATGGAAATCTCCAGAAATACTAAATGAAGAGCCTTGAAAAATCTACAGATTTATGAATATTATTATCTGTGAACTTTAATTATACTGACATTTAAAATGAACAGAAATGGCACTTTAATTGCACTGTAGCCACACTTCTATTGCATTCATTTAAATACATTAGAAAGTAGTTAGATCTGTACTGTGCTGTATGGGACCAGTTCAGGCAGTTAGACATTAAAAATATGGAAAATAAATAAAATTTCAGAGCTGCACCTCAGCTAAGGAAAACTGGTTCAGTAGTTCTCTCTCAGTATCATAGAGAGGCAAAAAGAAGTCTTCTCCCAGCTTTTTGAAGTTCTCCAAGGAGCTCCAGGCACTGGATTCTAAAGTCTGCTTGGATGAAACTGCTTGTGGGCTTTAAATATATGGTCTTCTGTGCGATGTTGTTTTCAAAACAGACAGAGTTTTTCAAATACATCTTTGCTTAATCCTGCCTTATCATGGCCATTGGCATAGGAAGGTCTCACACCAGCCGCCAAAGTATCTGAGACAGCTATCCTTGGAGCTCGATGAGATGGGTGGCACTTCATATCCAGTTTGGGAAGACTGTTTTGAATTTACAGATTTGAGATCTGACATTGTCTGTCTGTGAGGCTATGGTAGAAACCAGACTCCTCCTGCACTTGCATTTTTTGGTTGAGAATGCTGATATATGGAGGTTTGACATTGCACTTCTTCCTTGCAAACCTTCTTCCTGTTTGTGGAAAGTTGTAGCAAGGAATGGAAAAAAATGTTCTGCTGTTTGATGAACCCCTACAAGATAAGTTCTGTTCTGTTCAGGCACTGAAGAATTTTATTCTTTAGTTTCTAACTGTCTTTGGGCGAATGACTCCATCTCAGTGGTCTCCACTCAGCTGTGCAGCATTAATGATTTCAGAATAGAGCTCTCAGCCTCAGCTCTTCAGCTGTAAAGCCATACTAGTCCTTAATTCATAAGCATTATTTGTGGTCAGACATAGTAGCAAGATGGACTACATAAGAAGACTTCCCTGCTTCAGACTTTCAGAAATAGAAACCACAATTTTGTTCAGTTTCTGTGCTACAGGCTAAGACTTTGAAAGTTTGAAAGACTTATTGCAGACGCCTCTGGGAATTGCATCATTTTGTTCCTTGTCCAAAACATCTGTCTGGTGCCTTGAATACACAAAACTTAATTCTGCCCTTGTGTTTGACAGTAGTACAAACATCACTGCTCCTTTCATTGAGTAAGCAATCAAGCTGACAGTGCAGATCTTAGGTGCTGATATACGTATATTGTATGATGAGCGGGTGGGAATGTATCTGAAAGAAGTGCATTGCTGGATTCCTAGAAAAATGACCTGTCAATTTAACTTTAACTTGGGAAATATTTATCTAGGAGAAATTTTGACTCTTTAAAAGATCCCTTCCTTGGAATTTTTTTCTGTTTTGTGATTCACTGCTTACTTATGAGAGTATTGTTGCTATGCCCTGCTGTGGTTTTGCTTCAAGATCCCTTTTCAGTGGGTTAAGTTTGAGAGTCCCCATTTCAAAAACACACTTCCTCACCCCACAGGTGTGAACTGCATTCTTAATTTCCAAAGACGCTTGTGATTTGTTTTTTGACATCAAAACTTATACTTCTCAGATGAATCCATTTTACAAAATTATCTGGATCTCTTTGTATCATTGAGTTGTCATTATTTAGTATGTCACTTTTTGTACCACCTGTAAGTGTTACTGTTCATGGCTTTAGATGTTCTTATAGATTAAAATACTGGCAACTATTACATGCTCTTAAGAGATTATATAATTGTGCTATAATTCAGTTCTGTGTTCCCACTGATGACTTGGATGATGTATATGAACCTGTGAGGAACTGCTAACATGCTGAAAGAAAAGACTAGAAATTCATAACAGTCTTCCCAAATGGGAGGCATGGTCTGAAAATAAAGAGGGTCAGTTTCAAGAAGTAAAAATTAAGGTAGCACACTCGGGTAGAAGTACCCCTGTAGAGGAATATCTAATGGGGAATACTTGGTTTTCAGCATATCTGCAGAAAAGACTGACGTTTTCAATGGATTGCAGGCTCAACATGAGTCAACTTTGTCTATATGATGAAATAAGAAAGGTGTTACAGTGGGGAACATCGACAGCTGTTTAGCCTGCAGCACAAATTAAATATTCCTCCTGCTCTGGTCAGCACTGGAAGGGCCTCTGCTGCAGCTCTAAGATTGATTTTAGATGCTGCACTTCAAAGCAAATGGAATCAGCTGGAGGGAATCCATAGAGGAGCACCGCTGCTGACACATCCCAAAAATACGGGCTCCACAGGAGGACTAAACTAACTGGGTCAGCAGAGTGTACAGAATGAAGGACTGATAACAGCCTTCAAATTTTTTAAAAGTCTCTCTAAAGAAAAAAACTTCCTTGCCATGTCTGTAGGACAGGAAGTGCACAGCTTAACTTGCAGTTACTGGAGGCTTTTCAATATGGGTTAAACAAGCCCTTGTGGGGCTGGTAAATGTATCATTGACTCTTCCTTGGGATGAGGGTGAGTTGGATAACCTCCCGAGTTCCTTCTGTTCCTCTTTTGCAAGAGTGCAGCTACTGACCATTCTATTGTTGATCAATTTCGCTGTATTTGCCATATAGCTGAGTTTTGGAATCACAAATGCCTTTGAAAATTGTCATTGGATTGTGGCTGTATATTTGCTACTGCTTTTCAAATCCATCAGTACATCCAGTGTGTGCTACTCTGACTTACACTCATGTTGACTCTATACCTTATGCTATGGTTGGGTGAAAGTACAGTAAGTTCCTTTGGTTTTGAGGCCACTGTTCCGGGGCCAGCACGTTTTAGAGATGTACATTTCATTTTTCTCATGATCTAGCATTGACCCCAAGCTTCTACTGAGTGAGGTGCTGCTAATGTATGCTAATGTATGCTAATGTACGCCTCCACCTCTAAACACCTTGAGTAAAACCAGTACTTCCTGAACTACTTTGTATTAGGTCCTTTTTTTTTTCAATTTACTTAATTTGCTATATTTACATGGTAAGTTATGTGGTATGTGGATTTCATGGGACAGAGGCCGAGTTCACTTCTCTTTGGCACATTTGAGTCTGCTTTTTCAAAGTAGCAATTGCATATGACTTACTCTTGCTGCATCATTCTGGGACTTGTGAAATCCTGTGTACAGATTTCCATAGCTGGAGGCAACTGGGCATAGGGGAATGGGGAAGGTGGGTTACCCCAGCTGAAAAAAACACCCAGAGAGTCTCAGGCCTGAGATGGTTTGTTGGGATTTCTCGAGCAGCTGCTTCCCAGAGGACTAATTTGCTCTGCAAATGCCTGGCTCAGGAAGCACTGAAGCTATATTGCTTTGGCCACATGCACTAGGTGCCAATGGCCACCAAAGATGACATGATATCTCCGTTCCCACGACATAATTTGCCCATATCCAAGATGGACCACGGCCTGTAGCTTGCTCCCATACTGGCTGTGCTTTACCAGTGACTGTTGCTCCTGAGGTGCAATGGCATGAAGCATCAGGTAGGATGGGAGCATGTTGGGGGCTCCTGTATCAATTTCTTGTTTGCTCCCCTCTGATGTTTCCCAGCTATGCAGGAGCAAGTTGTTTCAGGCGTGTCTGTTAAATTGGCAGTGACTGACACTTATTGCCAGTACCCAGGGATTCTCTGTCATTCGAGAACTACTGGGACCTGTCTAATAATCACACTTTTCACATGCACCTTCTCATCCAACCCTTCCTTCAGCTGCTGTTGTCTAATGTGATCAAAGCCTTTACCCATCACATACTCCCTCTCCACTTTGTTGCTGGTGAGGTCTGATGAATCACCCTTGTTATTATTCTGAGCCTGTAGGTCACCCAGACACAACATAGTGCCCACACAATGGTGACAACTGAATTATAACAACTTCTCAGTTTCCTTTGCAGCACAGATGCAATATTTATGACACTATTAATGGAGTGCTGTCAAGATTTTTAAAATGAGAGTAACTCACCTGCCCCTGTCACACACACATGTCCTCCATGTTTCAGAAGTGTCAGGAGAATCCTTATCAATTTTTCTCTCTTAATAGTCTTCTGCCATGAAGCCTAAGTCAAAAATGGCAGGCTGTACCACAGCAAATCCTGATGGATTTTTCTGTGGAGACAGCATAAAACTTTCAGCTGTGTTGCTGAAGCAAGTGACTTAGCTTTGAGGCCATGGGGATGTATAAGCACTATTTCCCCCTTATCTCCTCTTTTTAAGCGGAATTTAACTCCCAAATACATTCATTGATTTATCCCATAACCTTACAGGGCACTTGATACTTCACAAAGCCAATACATGACACAAAATCCACTCTCCTGGATCAGAAGGACCAAATTGCATTGTGGTCTTTATGCTAGGCTGGATGTCAGTTGTCTCCCTAGGGTCAGGCATGGAGCTGGCATCAACACTGCAGTTTTGTGCTCTAGATATAATAGCAGAAATATGATTGACCTTGACCGTGGGTGATCTGGAACATATTTGTACTACCAAGGGGTGGGAAAACACATGCATTTGGAATGATTGTATATAATACCTCAACTATTAAGCTCCCACTGTACCTGGCTGTGAAGGCAAGAACTTGTACCTACAGTGAGAGAATCTCAGAGTAACCTTGTGAAAAATACACTCAACTATTTCCAGCCATCATCGATCTTGCAGCAGAAATTATGGTCACCAGTGACTTGCCTGTGGACTTGTAAGTTATTTTGGTACTTCTGGACTGCTCTCTTTTAATCTTCTTTAGCTGTGAGTTCATATACAACTCTTGGAAAGAGCCTGGAGAAACCTGCAGAGGGAGGGGAGCAAATGTACAACTGGCCTTTCTCATAATTTCTCCTAAGAACTTACTTTTATTTTTCTTCTTGAAAAGTTGATTATTAAATTTCCTTCATGTCTTTGCACTGACCTGCACGACAATTGAGTTCTATTATAGTCACTAAATAAATTTGGTCTGAGGGACCCCCATGCTACTGACAAAGGACATTTCATGGCACAGCCTTTCACTACCCTCCTCAGCCCATCTCTTTTAAAATGACAAACCTGCATTTAGAAAAAGGAAATTTACTGTTGCTTTTCTGTGCAGATGGTGATAAGCGTGAGTTAGCATTTGTAAGCTTATAAGCACATATGGTTTTGTACATATCAATTAAGGCAGTTGGCTAATCACTCTAATATCATTACTGATTCATCTGTATTCCTTCAAATAGACATTTATGCTCAACCTGCTGGTTTTTATACGTATGGACTGGATTGTGCAATTGTCCCTGCCACCATTTGTAGTCAATAACATTTCCTTGGCACCAGAGGGAGGAAAAGGGTACATTTTAGAACTGTGTGGGCAAGTCATTTGGCCCATGCCTTATGTATAAAGCATGCACAGAAAATATTTGTGCGTGTGTGGTTTCTTTTTAAAGGATCTGCTAGTCATGCTGTGGGCTGAGTGACAACAGCATTATGTCTGTGCACATGGGACATACATGCAGATTCATGCATGCGCTCAATCTGCTGTTAGAAAACCTGCTGTGCATGCTTGGCCCTAACCAGCCTCACCTCACAGCCCTGCTTTGGCTCACCACAGTACCTCCAAGGTACCCGAGTCTCTGTTTGGACTTTGGGAGGTGTTTGGGATCAAAAAAACCATGTGAGCTGTCGCTGTTGGAAGGTTTTAGGAACTGGATTGCTTTTCCAGTGTTTGTGATGAAATGACCTGGGTCATCCCCTCGTACAGGAAAGCTGGAGGACTGGAGGGTGGTGTGACCTGAAAGGCCATCCACTGACCAGAAAAGGTTCACCCCATCTGCCCTGATCTACTCCATATGTTCTCAGAGCTCATCATCCTGCCAAAAATATGGTGCATGCAGGCTGTAAAATGACCACTCTAGACAAAGATTTTCAAAAGAAGACTTGGGGATTTTCCCAAGCTTTAGGTTCAGACCAAAGGTAATACCCACATAAACACTCTTCATGTTTTTTTTCTTTCTTTTACTTCTCAAAACATCGTGCCCACTTTTATTTAGCTTCCAAGTGAATGATGCATAGTCTTGCCAGAGAAATGGGGGATTCCCCAACAGTGGACAATTAAGATTCAGTGGAACAGGGTGCTGGGCTGTCTTGTCTTGAACATGCTTTTGCCAAGAAAGGTTGGACCAGATGATCCTTGAGATCCCTTCCGACCCATAATGCCAGTTCAGAGCCAGGAACTGTTGCATTTTAGAGAACATTAGGTTTTTGGGAGTGCCTTTGCTTCTGTCTTCAAATAGTTTTCAAAATTCAACAGTATTTTTAGTTGAGGGGGTTTTTTTAGAAGAAACTGTTTTTCTTCAAAAATTATTTCTAGTTGTGATGCTGAACAGTTCTCACTATCTAGGAAAAAAAAACCCGTAAGTTTTTAGACAAAAAAAAACCTAAAAAGTAAACAAAATGAATGAGATGTTCACTCTCCCGGCTGTGGTCCAAAAGAAAATTTCTGTGTTAACCCCTCACAGGAATTTATTTACAAATTTTTGCAAGCCACAGTGTTAAAGCTGCTATGGAGAGGTGGCAGGATGGTATTTTTAGAACCCTACCTAGAACCTGGAGGTGTGATTTCCCCATAGTCCTCTGGCAATTGCATAATGGAAATGTCAGTTTAGTTATAGCAAAGTGAGGATGAAACTGATAGTCCTGCAAACGCCCAGCATGGAGCTCTGCTTTTGGGTGGTTGTGGGTGAATTTGCCTATAATGGAGCCCTCCTAGAGAGCCAGCTGTGTGATGGATGAACTTCCAGCTCTCCTCATCTCCCTCAGTACGCCATCCTTAGTTAACTGCGATTAACTAGACCTTGGTTGACCTAGAGGGACCTGTGTCCCGTTGGTGCCACACATTCCCAATTCCCCCTGGTGTTAACTGAAACTGGAGGTTGAGTCTAGTGAAAGCCTAGCCCAGCTTTCCATCTGCATATTAGCCATTGGACAGACTGGCCCTGGGTACAAAGCAGATTTTGCTAGCAAAATAGTATTTTCCAATGACATTTTTCAAAGAAAGGGGCAAAATTTTTCAGTAGAAAACACTTTTGTTTTTGAGAAAAAAGTATAAATACTTCAGATCTCCCCTCTCCCCCACTTTAGCTCTGTGGTGTGTTCCTGTCTGCTGAGGTGGACCATGGTGTCTCCATGGGGGTGTCATGCAGCACTTGTCAAAAGGGGTTTTTTGGCTGCTGGCTTTGCTGACAAATACAGGAGCATGAGGAAACTGGACTGTGTACAGAACATTACTTCTCTATCAAAATACCTTAGTTGTCAATGTGTAAGAACAGTGTACTTGCTCATAATAGTTTTTGCAACACCAAATTGAAATCTCTGTAGAAATCAGATGGTGGTGAAATATTTAATAGAAATTTAACTCCAAGGGTTTTTCATCAGAAAACTGATTTAATTTCATCCCAGAGCTAATCTTGCTGTCTTGATTAAATGAGGCAGAGAGAATGTTTGCTGGTTGCACACATCTCTCTGGTCCCTTATTTAGTGGTGTGTTTTTGGATGGAGGAGACTTCTAGTGTAACATCTTTGTGGCTTTTGGTCACCCTATCTACTTTGTGACACACAGCTGAGGCCAGCTGAGGCTGTTTATTTTCCCCTAGAAGTCCATGTCCCTCCTCACTGGAGTGTTTTGGAAAAGACATTTAAAAATCACAGCCTTGACAGTTCCCCAAGGCCACTGTCTCCTGGTTTCCTCTTATGTAAGCGTAGCTACTGAAACATTGGGCACTTCATCCAAGGTAAATATCTTGACCTCCTCTCCAGCCAAACAGAGTTGGGCACATCTCAGAGAGCTGCTCCACTTGTCTTCATAGCAGGGGATAACCAGAAGTGTCTCTCTTTATTGCCAAGAGGGAGAGGCTGACTTATAGATGGATGACAACAAGTAAGAG
This sequence comes from Grantiella picta, assembly GCA_013397955.1. Classification (NCBI taxonomy): domain Eukaryota; kingdom Metazoa; phylum Chordata; class Aves; order Passeriformes; family Meliphagidae; genus Grantiella; species Grantiella picta. Next base: position 517,277 of record VZRM01001335.1, read on the forward strand.
AAATCAGACCCAAACTGGTCTGAATTTTGAGCTCATGCTTTACTCTCACCATGGCCCCTCACCAACTTCTTAGACCCATAGGCTGATTGTATTACCCTGGGGGTGGAGGCATTTTTGTAGACACATGAAAGAGGTCTGAGAAATGCAAATGCATTAATAATAGCAATAACTTAACTTTCCTCACCCCATTAAAAGCTGTACCATCTTCAGTGGGGGCTGATGCATTAGCCACAATTTTGGCATTGCCAGATATTTAGAGTTTCAATCTTGAAATGGTACATTTTCTTGACAGGTAATTTGTACAGAGCGCTGTACTGAAAAAGGACCTGCTCGTTTGAAACTGAGTCTTACTCATGTTTTGCTTTGCTTTGAGTAAAATTAGTCTGCAGGAGAAACCCTGCAGTCAGGGAATGGAGATCAAGAGGGTGCGTGACCTCTATTGCCGTTTAATTTTCAAAGGTGCATCTCGTACAAGTAAAAAATGCTTTTTGGTGTGCCAGGGGATCCAGTCAGCCCCCCAGGCTTCCCCTTTTGATCCAGCTCATTGCAGCAACATTTCTCTGCTGTCATCTCTGGTCCATTGCCCATCCCATGGCCCCATGGGACAAGGGTAGCAGCGGCTGGAGGCTGGAGAAGCATTTCCCACCTTCCCAGGACTTCTCCCCAATACCTGCAGTCCCAGTGGCATGGGTGAGTCTCCACCCCCATCCTCCCTTCAGTCAGGCCAGTCCATGAGGAAATGTGGTGCTCAGTGCTCTGCCCTCTGTCACTGAATTTTCAGATTTCTCACACTGGGCAGCTCTGCCCTCCTGAAATCCAGACTTTTGAAAGGCTCCAAAATAGCCATGAATTTTCATGATAACCTTCAGAGAGATGCTGTCTAATGACCTGCTATCATGGGTAATGTATATTTAATTTTAGGGTTGCTACACCTCAGGTATCCACAGAAAACCCCTGAGCTTTGTTCTCATGATTACCAATGTGTCCACTGAATCCCTCAATAAAGTACATTACAGTGGTGCCTACTGGAAATATTATACCTAAACTTTAGGAGATCAGGCCCTTATCATGCTCTGATTTCAATGACTTCCTCACTCTCCTCACAGGAAATACAATTTCTTCTGAGCTGAAACCTGGCTCAAAGGATCTCTCACAGAGACTGAATTTGATAATATTCACTGCAGACATTTCGACTTAAAGAAATACAATATAAAGTGGAGCTTGGCAGGTTTGAATTTCTTGGGGGATGCTTTTATACACTTGCAACTCTTTTGTCTTGGAAAATTGGTTCTTTTGAAGAATTGGATCATTGGCGTACATCTTTTATTAGATAAAGAACCAAAGACATTTGTAAGAAAATAATGACACTATTATATTTTAATAGATTTAAATTATTTATATTTTATATATGACATTTTATTACACATTATTATATTATATACAATACATTATATATAGTTGGGGTTTATTATATATTATATTTCGTATGTTATATATTTAAATTACTTTTATTTTGCTTTAGAAAACAGAATTTTTCTGGAAAACAAAAGCTGGGTTTGTGTATCTTGCTGCATTTAAGTCATGGAAAGTACTATTTCTGATGACTCTCGACTGCCATAAACCATATTGCTCACGTAAATAATTTGCCTCAAAAGCTGATTTTTCTTTCACAAACATAATGCCTTAAAAATGCATATTTAAAATTCTTATCAGAAGAAAGGTCAGTCACACAGTGATGTGATTTTACTTTTAGAGATTTCACTTAGTGTAATGTCTGAGGAAAGACTTCCAGTTTAACTTTTTGAATGACTCTGGAAGCCTAAAGAAATATCATGGCACTTTCCTTTAGGTGCTGCCATCTTCAGACTCCCATAACCCATCTCAGTTGCTTCATCTCCCTATCACAGTTGCATATAAGAAATATACCAGCTTTCCTTCACACCCTGTTGGCATTTAAAATATATATTGAGCTTTATGAAGCTCTTGCTTCTGTTTGTCACAGAACCACAAATCACAGAATGACTGGGGTTGCAAGGGATCTCTGGGGGTCATCTAGTCCACCCCTTTCCCTCCCACTAAAGCAGGTTCACCTGGAGCGGGTTGCACAGGATTGCAGGCAGGTGTTAAATATCTCTGCATTTTGGCCAGCTTTGCTTATAAAACTCATCCACTTCTCTCTCTCCCCTGCCCTGTGTGATGGCCATGTAGTTTTTGGTGGAGAGACAGCACAAAACTGCAGGAGAACGGGGGTACAAAGAAAAGAAATTGGCTTTCAAGAAAGCCTTCCACTTCTTCTCCAGGTAATTACACTCCCTGTTGCCTGTAGGTTTTGCAGCTTGACATTTTAATATGTCTCTGTTCACATTTTGTTCACTGTTCAAGGTTTATAACAGGTCATGCCACTAGAGCAAATGTTATCTGAGATTGAGTAGCCCCTCTTCTAGTCTTTTCTAGAAACTATATTGCTGCAGTCACTAATCAAACAGAGCTTTTCCTTTTTCCTGTTTACCAAGAGGATTTTTCATTGGCATAGTCCGCACAGGAACTGCGGTGCTGTCTGCTAAAAGTCTCTAATTTTCTGTAAAAACTTTCTGCTTACCAAAAGCATCAGTAGGGACTTTAACAGCTTAATAAATGGACTGTAAAGTCCAAATTGTCTTGACAATATATACTGATTTGTAGCAGCCAAGCATTTCTCTATTCAGCAGCTTATCACAAGGGAACCAGGCAGCCTCACTGCTCCAAGCAATGGAAAACAGGCCATTGCTGCATCCCCCTGTGTCCCTGAAGCAGCTCCCCATGGCTTCAGTGGCTGTGAAAGTGGCCTCTCAAGTGGCATTTTTTTCCTTTCTAATAGCTACGGTGATAGGCCAGCAATGTTTAGCCCATGGTCAGAGATCCCTGAGGGGGCTGTGGGGTACTTCAACAGGTACCTTAAAGCCAAACAAGAGAGCTACAATTTGCAGTTGACTAACACCTGACTTCTGGGCTTATGCACTTTCCTGGAAATCACGTACAGGCATGAAATGAATAAAATCACCGGCTGAAAACCACTGGCCCACAGCTAGCTGGCAGAGTGCCTCACTTCCCCAGCCCTGCCACTGCTTTTTTAAGGCTTCCAGCATTCTAGTGTATTAGCAACATATTTCTTCCTTTGTGCATGGGTAAAAAGTAAACCCTGGGAGTAGGGAAAATTAAATCCACCAAGTCATTTCGGACTCTGTCAACTGGAAAGAAAATGAGCTAGAGACTTTGCAAGGTCTGGCAGTGCTGCCTGACTGCTCCTCTTTGCAGGATGGGGTGCCATTGATTGGCAAGTTTAAGGAACCTCTTGCTCTGGTTTATTCTGGATTTACAAGTCCCGAAGTGCCACTGAATGACCAGCTATTTCAATGTGTCTCCATAGTTGGTCTGCTCAAACCCTCGAGCTCCTGGAGGAGTAAACACCAATGATTTCTGCCCAGCACTGCCCACAACAGTCCTCCATAAGGTACCTTCTCCCGCATGCCCATGGAGTTGCAGGTTCCCAGGGGAAGGCAGGAAGGGGAATATTGTGTGGGAATGGAAAGCACTTTTACACTGAGATTGTCCAAGGGAAAAATGCATCAGACCACTTGTTCCTGCCCCAGTGCCTGACCATCCCCATGCAAGAAAGCTGTGGCTCTTCAGATTTTGGGAAAGGCTTCCTGCCCAGGCCCTTTTGTGGTTCCCTTTTTGGTTTCCTACGTCCTACCCTCGTGCTCAAAGAGCAGGGACACTATGCAAAACTTTCTAACTACACTTGTGGCCATTTCCTTAAAATACTCTAAGCACTAAATTGCATATTGCTCCTGCAGATAGGGGATGAGTGGTACTGCTGAAAGTATGGCTGACGTCTGAATTTGGCCCAGAGACTTCCAAGAAAATTTTGTCTGCCTACTCCCAGCTACATTTAGCGCAAGCCAGTCATTTGTGACTGTAGCTTATAAATACTCTTAACTTCTGGCATATACAATGGGAAATAAAATACGTGTTATCTAAAGGCCAAATGTTCATTATTTATTACAGTCATTATTCATTTCCACTGTCATTACTAATGAGGCTTTAACGCTTGCTGGGCCATTAGCCCAGCTAAGGGTCCCAGATTTCCTTGGCATTGCTATAATCTCTTTTATGTGGTATGTGGTTCCTGGCTGGTACATAAGGGGAACTGGGCATCAAAACAGGAAATTCACACTTATTACTATATCTCACAGTTCATTATAATGCTATAGTTTTCTGTTTCCTTCATTGAGTTCCTTGTAGCCAGGTAAGGATTATTCTGAAATGAAACATTTTTATTAAGCTGATCTGTGCTGTGTCTCCTGACTCTTCAGATAGCATTGCCAAATTAAGAACAATCGCTTCTGTGTTTGTGTTTAATAAATATTTCAGTGCTGCTCAATAAGGCTGACACTACTGCATTAAGGACACTTGGAACCATGTCCCACTGACTCATGGCTCTGTTTCTTCCCTTCAGAAGGTGGTGTGTGAGACTGAATCACACCACTCATGCTGTGTGTACAGAGGGCTGAGCAGGGAGACTGTCAGCATGACAGGCATATCCCTTGTTAATCTGATGGAGTGAAAAAGTGAGTGATAATTAATCATCTTCATTCACTGTTTCCAAAACCACCCAGTTGTATCCTGCCTATGAAAGGACAATTGCTGTGAGCTTAGCTTCTCTTGCCCTCTCTGAAAGCTCAAAAGATAAAGGAAATGCTTTTTGGCAAGAATATAATGGGAAATGGGTCAGCCTCAAACCGATATATGTTTTCCAGTGGCTGGACTGGTGTTAGCAGCTCCTGCCTACTTTATTCCTAGGCAGGGGTTCATGAAAGTTCATTGCCTCCTGAGGTCTGCTGCTTTGTCTGCCTGTCTGCCTGTGTGTGGAACAGGCACAGAGGTGGATCTGGCCACAAAATCAAACGGAAAGAGCAGAGGACTATTCTCCTTCTCTGTAGGCTTGCAAATAATCACTCCAGAAGAAATGTGGGAGAGCAGCAGAGTTGGGGTGGAGTGGTTGGGTTGAACCCGAAATGCCTACAGGTTGTTGCAGCCATGCTTGAAGGCATAATTCCTTCATTCCCTGGTTGTACAGAACCATTTCTAGCCGACACCCAGACATCTGGATCTGTCAGCATCTGTAACTCATTTTGCACAGCAGCGGGGTGCTGGGGGGAGTGTAAAATGATGGGGGACAGGCCTTCACTTCCAACCACAGTGCACAGTTAGGTCCTGTTTCATTCAGGGATGGTGACCAACTTAGAATCGGGTCATGGCCAGAACATGAGTGGGACAAGACAGCAATGGGCAGAAGCCTGAAGACAATAATGAAGTATCAAAGTGTTTTCAAGCCCAAGTGCAGGCGTGACCGAAATAACCTATCTATGGGGTCTGAGCCAGTTACTCATCTTTTGCATGCCTCTGAGATCTTTCTTCAGCTGAACCCCTGAAATATCCACACATCTTGAAAAGAGCCCAGAAAAAGTTTGGTGGAGTACCTTGCTGAACACATACAACAGGAGTCTCATTAAAGCACTTGTTACTTCATGCATGTCCCAGCTGTGCATTGGAAAGCCTCTCACTGCTGTCATTCCAGGTAAAAGGGAGAAGGAGCACCTGCTTTGGCAAGCAGTGCTGGCGCAGCTGCGCTGAGCTGAACGATCATCATGCACCCAGCTCTCAGTCATGCTTGACGGTGGGCACGCTCAATTTTACCCATTCTGTCAATACTAGTGTTACCCAAGTGCTGCCATTGTGCACAGAGGCACAGACCATGGAGGCAGGTGCCATATATTTGCTAAGGACTTCAAATCCTTATGCCATTATGCCCCTATGGAAGCCAAAGAACCATTTCTAACTGTCACCAGAGGGAGTAGAACTAAGGACATGCAATCACAAAAAAGAAAGTGACTTCACAGATTATCAAATCCAGTCATCTGCAATCATAAGCAACTACAACCCTTAAGTGATGTCAGACTCCACTCTGAAACCAGACACGTTTCTTTACCATCTGTTCGACAAACCAGAACCAGTTTAATTAGAAGAGAAAGTCTCTAGCTACTAAATGATCATTTTGTACCTTTACTTAATCATCCTTGCAATTCTCCCCACAGACTGGAAGTTTAGGTATCTTGCTGCTGACATTTCCACTCAAAACTTGTTTGCCGTGCAATAATGCAGGCACGGTTTCTCATCAGCACTTGCAGAAATGGAGGCTTGATTAATCCTTACTTGACAGTTAGGTCCTGGGGTCTTAATCCACAAGTTGGCATGTAGCAGGGGTGGAAACTTGTTTACTGGCTCTCTGAAATGCCTCTTCACATTGACATTTGCTTACTGTCTTTGTCACCCTGACTATGAATTCTTTTTTCTCTCTCCAGTGAATCATTTATGCACTTTGCTGCTATCAAAGAAAAGTCTTCATTTTCAGCATGCTGTCAGGAGAAATTCCTTTGAAGAAAGCCTTACTTAGGCAATCCTTTCAAATGAAAGAAAAAATGCATAACATTCTGAGTTTTATAAAAAAGAAAGACCTTTTAATGTAATTTTTTCCATCCTTCTGCTTACACAGGACTATCTATTAGTATTATCTCCAGGGTCAATTTAATAGTTTTTCATGGCGATCTTTACAGCTGCATTCCTCTGGTGGGAAAATTACTCCGTAGGCTGTGGTGGGCTGTTCTCTCTCTGCACAGGGTACTGACAGTTACGATGTCTCCTGCCTAGGTAATATCCATTGCATGCTTTATTCCTCTTTAGTTTTTTTCATCTAGCAGCTACCTATTTAACTTCACAAACCTTTCCACAGGAGTCAGTGCGTGCTATGAACAGGCTGTCATAACCATATGCAAGATTGGGAAGTAACAAAATTGGCCTGGTTTCAATGGATTTCTCACTGCTTTTCTTTGAACTCCCAACTACTTATCAAAATCTACTATTTTCAGAGAGGAAGTGATCTTAGCTAAAGAGCGATTGCATTAAGAGCATCACTCTGCTGGAGCAATTACACATGGTAATTTTCTGTGTGGAGAGGTCGTATGAGAGAGAGCAGGTCCATTACCATGAAAGAGAGAAAATATCCTGTCTTACAACATAACATTCCCACTGAAGAAGACCAAAATGGTACTAATCTTTATTTGTCTCTACACTTCATTGTCAGTTAATATGCCCTGAGCATTGTCACTGCTTGGTCTCTCGGTATTGCTGCCGTTTCACAGACTGCTCCTTTGGTGGGATGATCTTATTATGCATAACTGAACCTCACTACATAATTGCATTCTGCCTGGGACTCAGTTCCACTTGATTAGTGAAGAAAGAGGATTGGAAAGGACCGTGTGGGTCACTGAGTGCAATCCTTAGCAGTTTCAGGTGATTGTGCTGTAGATGTAAATGCAGAGTACTGAATGGTGCCAGAACTTGTGTCTTTCCAGAGGTGTCTTCCAAACATCCTCAAGCAACCGGGCAAAGGAATGTTTAACCCTAAAGATGGCTGTCAATGTGACTGAGGCCTGGCTATAAAAAATGTGGTGTTGGACGCTATGACAAAAGCAGTGCTGGGCAACTACTGTGCCTTCCAAAATACTAAGCCTAAAAGTTCATGGGGACTCATGGAGTGAATGCTCCAAACAAAGGGCAGCATAGGGTGCTTTTGGTGAAACAAGAGAGGCAACAGTTTTCAGTGATTGCTAGTCATTCCAGCCTGTGCATTCATCATGACTGCGGGGTTGAGAGGATATTAATAATGAGAAGAAAAAAGCCAAACTTGATTAATTCTTCCCAAAACACACAAGGACTCCAGTGGCTCACCAGAGGTCCTCTAGGACTCAGGGTCCTGTGATATTAACAACCCTAGGCTCACTGTGACTTGCAAAATGCTTTTCAGGTACTCATGCTGTGGCATTGCTGCTTTCTTCAGCAAATAAGGAAATCTAGCCATGGGAAAATAAGTGGTATTGCTATGAAATAATTACTTACAGTCATGCTTAACAAATGCTCTTGACTTGCTGTGATATAAAAGGCAAAATATGAATGTGTTTCAGACTTAATGAGCCTTCTCTGTGCAGAAGAGTCTAGGATGCAGAACAAAGTTAACAGAGGTAAAATTAGACTTTGACTTTGGTTTGTGGGCTCCCCCTGGTTTTTAGCTTGGCTAGAGAGAAGGTCAAGCACAAAATGTCATTGCTTTGGATTAACCTGGACTGGTTATTTACAAAAGGTGCACAAAGCCCCATTGCTCTGAATGTTGCTGGTGCAGATGAAGGTGAGAAGAGTGTTTCTTTGTTGACAGCTCATGGTCTTTATCCCATTTTTATCCCAAAAGCTTTTTGGTCATGATGACTCTGGAAACCCTTCTCGATAGGTCTTTGCCTTTCTCTGACTGCTTCAGTGACATTTCCCACCCTTCCCATGTATCTCTGTCCTCTTCTGGTTTGGTGGGATGAGGTTTGCTTGGAGGTGATGGGCAGTGTCTCCTCTGCCTACACAGCGTGCTCATGGAGTAAGCAGAAAACCATGCTATCCATCTGCTCAGCTTTCTCCTGCCTCCTTCATCTTTCCCTGCCTTGGTGCTGTAACAGGCTCCTGAGCCTTGTTCCTTTGCTCTCTTCTTGCATTTGACCATATGGAGACCCTCCTGCTCATACCACCAGGTCCTGGCTTTGCCTTACTGGGTGTTTTGAGCAGCTTTTCAGCTATTTCAGCTCATGCAGGAACATTACAGCCATTGCAAAACACTCAAACAAAGCATGGCTCTTGCATCCACCAGTTTACCCAGTTGCTGGTAAAACAATAGCTTTAGTTTGTGGTTCATTTTACTGCCCTCCTATAACAAAAGTTGTGGTTTAAGCCCAGCCAACAACTAAGTATCACTCCCCACCCCTCGGTGGGATGGGGAAAAAATGGTAATACCCATGAGTTAAGAACAGTTTACTAATGGAAATAAAGTAAAATGTAATAATAATAATAATAAAGAAAAGGAGAGTGAGAGAGAGGAATAAAACCCAAGAAAGCCAAGCGATGCACAAGACAATTTCTTACCACCTGCTGACAGATATCCAGTCTGTCACCCAGCAGTGATCAGCCCTCCCAGGCAAGTCCTTCCAGCTTAGACACTGGGCATGATGTTCTGTAGTGTGGAATATCCCTTTGGCCAGTTCAGGTCAGCTGTCCTGGCCATGCTCTCTCACAGTTTCTTGTGTCTCTCCTCACTGGCAGAGTACAAGACAGTAAAAGTCCTTGACTCAGAGTACACACTACTGAGCCACAACTAAAACATCAGAGTGTTACAAACATGATTCTCATGCTAAATCCGAAACACAGCACTGAACCAGATACTAAGAAGAAAATTTACTCTATCCCAGCCAAACCCAGGAAAAATGTAAAACTTAGTTGTGGATATTTTATAAAACTTTGAGGGAAGTCACAGGGTGACAGCATATCAGAGTGCTTGCAGTGGACTTTTTAGCTTCTGCAGTTTCTTAAATAAACACTCCATGTTGTCAGTCAGCAATTTAGTGCTTTGTCCTGTAACATGCCTCATTGCCAGTGAAAGCCTCTTTTCAGAAAAAAAAAATCACTTTATTAATATCTTTCTGACTTACTGAGAACACAAAGTAACTTGTGTTGTGGTCTTGTCCTGCACATCCCAAATCTGACCTAAATACAGGAACACGGTGTCTGGGCAAATCAAGAAAAAAACCAAGTAACACTAAGTAGTCAGTCTCTTTCTTTCCTGCAGCTAAGTGCTCTGATTCTTAGAGAAGGGTCAACAGGATGTGCCCCTTTTAGCTCTGGAGATGCTCTTCCACCTCGTTGCAAAGCCAGGCAGCAAGAGAGGGAGCAAAAGGGAGTTTTTGGCTGAGTTCAAGTAATTTGGGAGGACAGGAAACAGAACCTTGGAAAACAGAAGTATCCTATAATGACATAAAACTTTGTGAACATCTGAAAGATGTTCCTTCAGAAAGGCAGACCTTCCAAACTGAAAACCAAATCCTAGACATTTGGGGCCTGCTGATGATGCTTTCTTAGCCCCATTCCATGAAGATGAAACAATTACGGATTGGAAATAGTTTACTTACTATGACTTTTCAATGATAATGTTTGTAAACTTGTTTGGTTTAAAATGTTATTTCATTTTGGTTTAAAATGTTATTTCATTTGGTTGATTACATTGTTCTAAGCCTGTGATATCCTAAGGTTTAGCAACCACACCATGTTGTCACACTTTTATATCCATAATGAATTTTTGCATGCTAAAAAAATACTAGTGCTTCAGTTTCCAGAAACCTTGGAGGCAAATATTTTATTACATAATGAAATTAATTTTTATTGCCCTTCTGTTCTGTGAAGCAGAAATACAGAGCAATATGAAAAGAAAATCAACCATAATGTCCTTTTCAGCAGCTTTGCAGCCAGAATTTCTTTTTTAATCTCCAAGGTGAAATGCTCTTCAGATTGACTATCAAAGCTGAGGGGGTAATGACACATTGTACAGACTGAGTCTACTGAAAATCTCCCTGATCAGGAAGCATTAGCCATTGTGGGACCTCACAGACCATTATGCTGACTTGCTCAGAATTACAATGGCGTTTTTGCCTCATAAGATAGTTGGAGACATAGATGTTAGTTCCTGCTTTTGTGCCTGGTCATAGTGAGAGCTGACCAGATACCACATTACTTTTTGGAGCAGTGGAGTTGGAGCCCTGCTCTAACACCTGCTGCAGTTTTGTGATCTGGCAACTGCAGTGTAAATACTGAATTTTTGTATTTAAAAGAGCTGTGTGTGGTTTATCCTCTTGTTTGCAGAGCACAGGAGGTATCAGACAGAGAAATGCACTCACCAGTACTGGGGCAGTGCTGGCATTTCATAGACAGCTTTCGGGGATGCTGTAGCTCTTGGGGACATCTAACAGCTGCAGCCAGGATGTGGCATGGACAGAAGGCTCAGACAAACAGCTGAATGCTGCCAGGAGGTGATGTCCCACGGCTGTGGCAGACTGGGAGCTGCCTCACTCCCAGATGCCCAGACTGGGAGCTGCTTCACTCCCAGATGTGAGTGTGTGTTGCCAGGTGAACTGCTCGTTTAGGTAGCTATATGCCCCTATTTCTGTATCCATCTACTGTGGCTCAGCAGGCAAAAGGGAGTGTGTGTATGCAGCATGTGAACAATTAAATGTCTTTGGATGCAAATGGGAGCTCTGTGCATCCTGCGCTGTAAACACAGCGATTTGTGTGTGTTCATGCATGTCCTGTCAATGTTTGTTTAATGCTTCAGTTGCACTCACTTTTTCACTTTTAGTTTGTATTTTAATGTGCAGGCACTTGCCGAAATGTATCCACTTAACGAACATCTGGCCTTGCCGGGTTCTTAAACTGAACACACATTCTAACAACATCTGATTTCTCAGTCAGCACAGAGAAAATGGATAGATCAAATAACCTTTCCTCCTGTGCAAGGCAGGCTGGTGCTTCTTCCCTAGCAGACCCTATTTTGTGTGTCCCACCTGGGTGTGGGGGTTGCAGCAGACAATCCCAGCCAGCACTTTGCTCTCCAGAAACTCTGCTCTCCTTCATAAACCCTGCAAGAGTCCTCAAGCTCACTTGTGGCCTTTGGACATTATGAGCTTCTAAGGTCAATTGACTGAGCAGGGGAAGCCTGACTCTTCCTTGATAGAAGGTACTTCTATCTGTTCAGTGCACCTTCAAAGGCTCACCTCAAATTAAGGATTCAGTTAAGGATTTAAATTAAGTGAAGATTTAATCAGCACAACTATGCATTATCAGACAAGTAAGAGAGTTGAGGCAATTTGCTTTGTTGGGTTAGTGTTTGAACTAGTTAATGTGGAGTAAAGTGACATTAATGAACAAACACAAAATCCAGTGAAAGTCAATCAGGGAGCCTTCATTAGAATTGAAACCTCCCTCTCTTTTCTCGGTGTGATGCACCACAACCTGGCCTTCAGCTCTTTCTTTACAGATTCCTAAAGGTTTAAATAACTGAAACTTGCACAGCCTTCTGCTCATCTTCATGAGCTTATATGCCAGCCATGACCTTGATACACTGTCTTCACACACTGAGACAGGGTAAGCAATATAAGAGCAAACTCCTGCATCCTAAGCCACTGCTCTCAACAGGAGCTCCCAGCTATCCAGAATGGTTCAACATGCCCATTTCCAGGTCTGTTAGTTTTTTTCCAAGCTAGTGGTTTCCTTTCAAAAGACTCTGGAGGAGGATTTGCTGCTTCTCACTCCAGCATCACTGCCCAGATGAGGGATCAGGCCATGGGTGTTCATCACACAAGTGGGGACATACAGACTTTGAGCTCCGGCACCTACACAGCCCAGTTTCAAACTCTGCTTCCTGGGAATGCTCATGTGTGCAGCCTGGACACACTGCCTTTATGCAAGGCTTTGTGCTTGCATATATGAATATGCAAGGCAGCAAGTACTAAGAGCGGTTTCTGGCCAAATCCATTAAAATCTGTGAGTGACTGTGTCTGGGAACATTCTGGCAGAGCTCATCCAGCTCTCCAACTCATTAATCCTGCCAGCACAGCTATTAGATGTGGGGTCAGGGAGGCGCTGATGATTTGTTTTATCACTATTTAACAGTGAGATGAACTTTGGCAATTTTACACTGATCTAAAGACTCATCATGCAGTTTAAGGGGCACAGCTGAAGGTCTCCAGCTGGAAACATGGTCTGGCTACCCCCATGAGGCAGAGAAGACATCTAACTTTGCTGGCTGCTAGAGATGTCTTCTTTACTCTTCTGTGTTGCTGGAGAGGAAGCCCCTGCCCTGCACTTGCAGTTAGCTGAGAAGATTCTGAAACAAAACAAGCATTATCAGCTGCATTGTCACTATCTGAAGTGCAGCTTCAAGACAGGGTGAAGGAATGAAAATCTTGGCCACCTGCAGCCCAGGATGGCTACTATGCAGGAACGATACAGAAGTCTTTATAGACATGGTGCAGAACAGTACTTGGAGGGCTCTGGAGGGGACTGAGCTCTGGGAAATTGATAGGCTCTGGGTACAAAAGTCAGTTGCCTTGATAAGATGCATTAAGTGGTTTTACATACATCTCTAGGATGTGAGAGTTTTTTGAGTGTAAGACAGACATTTCCAGTTCACCTGTATGAAGGCCTTTTGAGCATCAGCAAGGGAGATGAGGTAGATACTTTTGATTCACATACAAGATGAGGGAGTTTAACGAGGATCTGCAGGAGGAAGACATGCGTATGTAAATAAGACAGCAGAGCGAGCAGACCTCCGGGCACTAGAGGTCTGTGAAACTCTTGATAATTTTAAACTTACCATTTTCACGAGTAGGTCATAAAAAGTTGCTGATGGGGTCAGCTTCCAGCTTGGTATAACTCAATATAATTGATTCTAATGGGTTTGTTAGGTCATAAAAGGTGATTTCCTTTAGGACTTCATCCTAAAGGCAGTATTTCCAAAACCCTGGATGAGTAAAAAATGCATACTGAAGTGATTTCTAGTACTCAGGACTTTAGTGAGACTGCTTTCAATCATTTTTACAAGATGATGATGAACAAGTGCTACAATTCCCTCTACTTCTTTTCCCTAGCACAGGGAAGTAAGGGTACATAGCATTATGGATATGAAGTATCAGAAGAGAAACATAGGAAGGCTAGAAGTTGCTAGAGTATGCATTTCTTCAGATATAATGGTAGATAGTCTGCAAGGGGGCTATCTCTGCTGACAGCCCAGGCCAGTGTAGACCCACTTTTACCATGCAAGTACAGTCATGCAAAGACCTTTCCTTAGCCCAAGGTGCAGAGCTGACAGGTGAGGGGACACCGAGCCTCTCCAGCGTATCAGCCCTGGACTCCTGCCTGTCAAGGGCTTCTGTAGGAATGGGGCATGGATAAGACCAACTTCTGCAGTACCCTCCACTGTCAGTGTCCTGCTTCTAACTCTCCCTAGACCAGTTTGGACTATTTGGGTAAGTGTGAGATGCTCAAAGGGTAATCTTTCATCTTTACTCAGATGCTCTGTCAAGGGAGGGAAAGGGCAAACTAACATGGAGAACAAGTTAAGGAGAGATGTCACATCCCAGAGACTAGGACATCTGAAGAGGAAGAGGCATGCTGGTGGGGTTGTAAGACCAGTGGGATAAGGACAAGATTTCTTTAACAGCTATTACTACTTTGAAGGGAACATGAATTAGTGCATCAAGGAGGGACATCCCTGATGCAAGCCCAGATAATCAACACTGGAATCACAGCCTTGATGGTTCTGGACCTTGTATTCCCTTGAAGAGCAAAGTCAAAGACTAGCCTGGCAAGAGAACAGCATCCTACAAGCACTAAGTGCTACCTCAGCATGACCAACCCCTGAGGTTTAATCAGTGTCACGCAGCAGTCCTCTTGGAGTATCAAGGGATTACTTTAAAAGCCACGAGTTATTTTCCAAGGAGGTTATGACATTTATTACACACTATCTCTCTGTCCATTAGGCTGATCCACAGGTGGTGAAAGAGAGAAGTAAATCTAAAAGTAGTACTTGGTTCACCGGCTGCACAGAAATGCAGCTCTGCTTTGCTCCCTTTGGAGCTAGAAGTCCTCTCTCCCAGTGCTCTCCCATAGTGCTCAACAACTCCCTGGAAGCAGCAGTGCTGCCCATCTGCCCAGTTTCCTTAAGGATATGAACTATGCCTCACTGCATTATGGAGACCCCTTTCACAGTTAACACCCTCCGAGGTCAGAGCAGCCTCACAGCAGTTCCCATGTGGTTTCAGCCTGTCTCTGATGGCCCTCTCCATGCCCAGCTAGAAACGTGCAGGTAGACCACAGCCCATCCTCTCATCATTTCCTCACTGCTGAGCTCTGTCTCTGTGTGTGTGCATGCAGCTCTTACTGTTCTCACAGGCTGCTGACACCAGCTTTCCCACCATCCCTTTTACTACCCCTATTCCAAGGTACAAAGAATTTCCCTCTAATGCTGCTCTATAAGGCAGCATGAGGAATGGTGTTGCCTGAGCAAAACTCTTCCTTTTATGGAAGTCCTTAGACTTATGGGAAAATTCCTGTGAATCTTTCCCTCTCTGAGTATGCAAACCTGTGAACACAGAAGTATACACTTCGGGACACACACGGTTTCCTGCTACAGGAAAGGAGTGGCAGTATAGGGTGGGGGTGCTGAGTGTGAGGGGACAGAGGCGACAGCTACACCTCCCCAAACAGCCACTTTGCAGTTAGTCCTCTCCTGTCTTCCCACAGGCATCCCACATCCACAGCAGGAGGTACACCAGGGGGAAGAGCCACGTGGTGAGGAAGAGACATGTCTATCCCGAATGGCATGCTGATGTTTCCAACAATGCTGTGTTGTTGGGATGCAGCAGTCTCCAATGGGGAAAGCAGAGTTTAACCATGAATAGCAACGCCACGTGCTCCCAGGGCAAATTTTCCAGGTCATTAAATGCAAATAGGCAAAAACCCACAGTGAAATTAAAGGCAGCCCATAGCCTAGCCACAGCTATGAAGGCAGTAGGTTTAGGAATTGGCTTGCTTCCAGAGATACTAAAGGTTTGGAGAAATTAACTGCAGTATGTTGATGTGAAGATTTATGAGAGGATCAAGGAGATATGAAAATGAAAGAGTCAACAATATCAGAGCATGACATGAGATAGTGAAGTATTTTATTTCCATTGCTTTCAATATTATCTCTTGGTTAGCAGGAAATAATCTGTGCAGGGAGACTGCATAGCAGAGGTATGGAAAATAGATGTGATCATTTTCCACAGACGCAATGAGCACCACTCTAGATATTTTATAACTTGCTAGTGTTTTATGTCATTTCTTCAGACATCTGCGCATTAGAGTGACTGAGAACTGCAAATGATGTATAGTTAAGATATCCCCCTATAATTAAGCTGAAATAATGCTGGATTATTCTAGCATAATTATAGTGGGCTATTTTAACTATTAGCTCATTAAAAAGCTATGATGCAAATCTCATTCTGAAAGAGATGAAAAAATGAGGGTATATGAACAAAATGTCAGTGGTTCTCTTCTGAGGCCAGATGGAGAGGTATAACTATATTCAATTTATCAGTCAATATATTTAATTATAGCCAGGCTTGGATGGAGCCTACAATGGCTTTTTATTATATTTAGTGCTTGCAGATGGATGTGGTGATTCAGAAATGCTTCGGAAGGGACTGTGGTACCTATGCAAAAGGGCAGACTTTAGCTGAATTTGGTCTGGGTTTCACGTGAAGTCCTGTCACAAGCCCCTCTCCAGATGGGAGCTGTCTGTTTGCCCACCTTGCCTTTCAGGTGTGGCACACAGGAGTATAGAATCACGTGAGCAAGGTGGTGCAGAGGTGTTGGAGCCCTGTGACGAGGCTGGCCCCAAGGAGCGTGCAGACGGTCGCAGCCGCCACATGCCCCGCCAGAGCACAAGGCACTCGCCTGTGTCTAATCTGCTTGGGGTCAGCGTTGGTCAAGTGTTATGGAGCAGCAATGTTTGGGTAACAAAAGGGAGGCAGTATGCTTGGCTGGTCGGGTTTCTGACAAAGGGCATCCTGGAAAGGGAGCTGCCTGCCCTCGTGTGCTCCCTTCCAGCTGACAGAAAGCTATTCTCCATTTTGTTAACTTCCTCTCTCCCCTGAAGGACCCCAAGGGGACCAGGACACCCTGAACAGCTATTGCTCTGCCCCCTGCACTTGCTTGAACTCCAGCTTAGCTGTGCTAACCAGTGAAAAACTGTCCTGCTGCGCTTGTAAAAACAAGGGTCTCTCTTTCCTGGTCCTGCATATAGGGTGGGATATAGCTGGGTTACAGTTAAATCAAACATTGAAACTCCATGTTTTGGACTTTCTGAGACCTCCAGGATCCTTCCCTCTGGAGAAGGGGATCTATGTATGTTAGGATCAATCCCTGACCTGTCATTAGGGCACCACTTTACAAGGGTCAGGTTTTCCCTCCCATTTCAGCCACTGGTGCTGCCTTGCTCAGAGTGATTTGCTTTGCAAATACAGTTGGGTGTGCCTGCTCTGCCCAAAGGGGCATCTCATCTCTGGCATCTGACAGCAAGCGTCAGGGTGAAATAATAGACCAGAGGCTAAATAAGAAAAATGACTTCTTGCCCTCAAGCATTATGGCAACAAATGGTGGAGAACATGCCCTCAGGGAACAGTGAAATGAATGAGATGAATGCCTAATGTCCAATAACTACATGTCAAATCAAAGACCAGACTCTTAAAGCACGAAGTTGGCAGAGTCTGGTGAATGCAAGAAGTAGAGAGTCAGCAGGGAAATTTATTGTTGTGCAGGATGGCACAGTATGTAAATCTTGCTGGAGAGCTATTTGTGCTTGTTGTTGGCTTTTGAAGAGGGAGATAAAGAGTGTAAGACTTTGTTTTATAGCAAAATAATGAAGGAGAAAAACCAACCAAAAAAAAAAAAAAAAAAAAGAAAAACCGGCAGGAATGCCAGTACAGGATAAAAAGAAAAAGAAAACCGGCAGGAATGGCAGCTCAGGTAAAACTGAGGCCTCATTCAAGTCTCTTTTTGGTGGACTCAGCGGTATGTTGTCATTTCTTTTTCTCCCCTCAGCTTGCCCCATAGCTGGCTGCTCAGCTCAGGAACAGCAGCACAAGGCAACATGAACAGGAAGACCCGGGAAGAGGTCAGGGACATAGCACAGATTATTCTTATGCTTGACTGAAGGACTCATGGCTAGAGGTGATTGGGAACGAATGTTCCAGACTTTCACCCAAGAAGGCATCTTTCATTGTTTTAATGTGACTACAGGCGGCTGAAAACTAAGAACATGACCGCGAGCCCAAGCGACCTGGCAGAAAGCATTCATGTTTGCGTGTTGCACATGAGCAACTGCAAAGGGTGCACATGAAGTGCCCCATTGGCTCGTGCTAAACTTGACAGCACAGTGCTGCACCCTGAGACTGCAGAACAAGGGACGTCACATGAGTGAGCAAGTGATGTGGTTACCTTCACCAAGGTCTGCAAAGAGCCTCAGAGGATGTTGCTGCCTCAGCCACCGGGAGCATGGCTCTGTGCTGCTCGTGCCCTTGCCGCTGGGAAGATATTTCATGGGAAAGTGAGTTTGGGGACCTGGAAGCATTGCCACTGGTGACATCCTCACCCAACGCCTCGGGAGCCACTGGGTGGCGTATGAACGCTGGCATACATAAAGGAGCACGATCCATGGGAAAAAAACCCAAAACCACAAAGCAGAAATATACATAGATAATTACGTGGGCTCTCTTTGGACCGGGGCGAGAGCAAGTGAAACCAACCTGGCGTACATTAGGAAAGTGGTTGCACGTCATGCTTCCTTTAGCACATAAAAGTCCAGATGATCAAGTATCAAAGAGTAAAGTTCAGAGGCTGCAAAAGCAATCAGCTAATGAAAAATCACAGCACAGCTTCGCCTTTGCCGTGGAGGATATGAACAGGGGACTGCAGGGGTAACTGCAGTTGCAAACAGCTACCCAAAATCGTC
Organism: Grantiella picta; assembly: GCA_013397955.1. Lineage (NCBI taxonomy): Eukaryota > Metazoa > Chordata > Aves > Passeriformes > Meliphagidae > Grantiella > Grantiella picta. The sequence continues at coordinate 535,791 of VZRM01001335.1, forward strand.
CCTGGTGCTTAAATACCTACTGGCAATGGTCAGCTGTTTGTGCCGTACTCAGCTGGGCACTGGTCGTGCCACGGCTACACTTACATCAGCTGTGCAGTGCCCCCAGGCGCTGATGTGGCAGGAGCACCGCGGGTCCCCAGGCACAGCCCTGCTCAGCTCCTGCTCAGTGTGTTCATTTCCTATAGGAACAGCCCCTCCCAGGACATTGCCTTCGCTCACGGAGGCTGAGGACAGCTGGCTCGCCAGCAGTTGGCATTACAAGCCGGCTAAAGGCAGGAGAGTTTTCAGCAGGAGTCAGCTAGTAATACTTCAACATAGCACCCCACCCTCTGGACTCCTCACGTATTTCTCCCCCATCTGGTTTGTCCCTGCCTGATCTATAACCCTTGCTGCATTTCATGGGCTCCTTTCCTTCTGTTTGTTTAATGTGATTAAGAAAATATTCATAATATTTCTATCCCATAATGTTTGCTTGCTGCTTGTAATTCTCCCTGCAGAAAAGCAAGCTCTCCCAGCCTTGTGCAGCTGGACCTGTGAATATTGCAACAGAGAGATGCTCAGAGGAGTTACTTGCTCCCAGCAGGGTAAGGCCACAGAGTGACAGAGAATAGGAGACACTCCAAGCTGTGATGAGAGTTTTGAGACACATTTTATCTGTTTTTACCAACTGTCAATATGAATGAACAAGAAGCCCACTTTGAGGGATTTTCTTTTATGTGATGCTGGGGCTGGTACAGGAAAGTGGGGGGAACAGCACTAAGATAAATGCTACTACTTTCAGCTAATTCAGATAAGCATTTGTTCTGAACACAGCAGTATCACTATGAATGCTCTTCAGCATCTCTGAGAACCCCATGTTATAAACATGAGGCACCAACAGGTTTTCATGCTGTTCAGGCACCACACAAGTGGTAAAAGGCAGAAAAGTGGAATTATCAGCCAGGCTGGGGCTATGTTGGCTTGCCACGCTGCTGTCCACCTTCCCTCCTTTGTGTGAGGTGGGATCATGAGGTATAGCTGTGCTCAGCTGCCACTGGTTCATCACTGCCAGCCACCACCAAGTCACTCGAGGGCAGTGGCTGTCCCCTGCCTGCAGATGTCACAGGGGCAAGAAGGGGACTTTGGTGTGCAGGGGAAAGCAGAAGTGGTTAAGCAGAGCAGTGTGATGATAGCCTCAAAGCACACTGACTCCCCTCTACCAGCTAAGGGAATAGTTTTTTACCCAGCCTGGGAAAAAGAAGGAAAATGGAGGTGAACAGTCCTCTGCAGTTTGTCCATTCCCCAGCAATCCATGGCTAGGGTGTCCTGCCCAGCTGTGGGAAGTTCATGTCCCACGTCCATGACTCAGTGTCCCTCTATGAGAGGGAGATCATTCCCCCAAGGGCTGAAGTTCTCACTGCCTGTGACTGGTTTGTGCAACCTAAAGGGAAGGTGCTCTGTGACTTCTGTGAGTATTGATAAGGCAGTAGGTTGGTGCTGTGGCTGGTCTTTTTGCCTGGGAAGAGACCAGGTTACTGGGAGATAGCTGCCCTTACAGAGCAATGGACTAACATGAAAGCCCTGATGGAAAAACAATGCTCTTGCTGTGCAGGTAAAACCTCTCATCCCCGGGAAAAGGGCTGGGATTGCATCTGCACTGTTGTTGCCTTCCTTCAGAGGCACAAAGCTGCTGTCTTCCCTGTCCTGCAGATGGGAAGCTGAGTCAGAGAACAAAACTTAATTGATTTTCACCCATGGCAGAGGAAGCCCTTGGAAGAAAGAAGGCAGGGACCTGCATCTGAGGTTAATGCACTCAGTATCTCCTCTTCACTACAGGCTCTCATGGAGACTTCTGTGGTTTTGGGGAAAGTCACTTGATCTGAATCAGGCTCAGGAAGTGTTGTGATGGATTTTGAGTAATAAATGGCAGCAAAATAGGAAAGGAGAAAGCAAAGCCTGGCCCCTGACTTCCTAAGCAAAGAGGCATTTGCACACATCCTGTGAAGGTTTCCTTTAGCATTTAGCATTGATGGAAACTTTTCCCTCTGAACAGCACCCAAAATGCCAGCTGGCTCCAGCAGACTGCAGGAGGCACACAAGTGAAGTCTAATGAAAGGCCCAGGCACAGCATTGCAAAAGTGACAGTCCCCCCAGTCTGATGTAGAATTGTAAGCTGCTCTTTCCTCCCAGGTTAGCAGAGGGCAGTGGATTTCAGGGGTTTTATCTGGTGTTGGGGTGTCACAGTTTAGCTAAGCATCCCCTCCAGTTGACTGCAGCTTGCCTGTGGTTGCAGGGTTGATGACTCTCTATGGATCTTGAGTCAGCCAGAGAAGAAAAGATCATTATTTCTTCATTTTTTTATTCCTTTCAGGATAATAGAGTTCTTCCCTCTCCAGTTTTTTAATTCCCACAAGGTCTCGCAGTTGAGGATACTCTGTTCATAAAGACAAAATATAAAAATAAGCAGAAACAATTATTTAAGTCAGAGAACATTACAGTTAATCAGCAGGTCTGCCTGACTGGCCTCCCTCTGCAGTGCCCAAGAAAGTGCTGATAAAACTAGATAGACATGACTTGATTCTGGTGCCTGAATACATTAGTCAATTTCAATCTTTTTATTTTGTGATAATTAAGGCATCAACTGTGCCCTTTCTGTCTGAGAGAAATTTTATAATGCTTGGAAGCACCTGGGTATGAAAAATATTTCTTATTGATGTCTTTTCAGATTGTGCTGTGACAGAACATTGTCCATTAGGGCCCCAGTGCTCCCAGAGGAGGCATTCCCACCCAGCACCAGCCCTGGGCTCCTGGCACCTCACAGCTGGGTTATGGGAGAGCAGGGCTGGCCTAGCTATAGTGCTCCCACAGAACTGGATCCTCTCTTCCTTTGCACCATGAGCTCATGGTCGAGCTTTTCCTGAGCATTTGAATGCTTCTTCACTCCCATTTAGGTGGGACTGCAAGCATGCTGAATGTAGCCTGAGGGTTGGATGCTCTCCAAAGATCTTAGAGATCAAAAATGGCCATCATTTTAGGTGAACAAGTGGGAAATCTGAGTGACTTTGCATGCACGCTGCGTGGCTCTGAGCTGGGCAGCATCCCAGTTTACCTGCATTTCTCCACTGCCATAGAGCACCAGCCCTCCACCTTTGAAATCTGAGATCTACAGCTCTGGGACTGTAAGAGAAGATGACGGTGACACGAGGATTTCTATTTGCACATATCATGAAACATGTAGCATAACCTCCTATTTAAACAGCAAACTTTTGCCAAAGCACAAATGCCTCCTACAAGGCTTGGGGTGCCCTCAGCTTGAACCTAAGTGACTCCCAGCCAAGGGCACTTGGCACCTCCCAGGAAGTGCTGAGCAGTGGGTAGGATGACACCAGCAAAACTAGGCTGGGGCAACAGAGGCAGAGCTGGTCCGTGCTGGAGGGTGCTGTCAGTGCTGCATGCTAAAAGTGTGGCATCGCACCTGTTTCACAAGGTCTGGCTGAAATCGATGCTATTAATCCTCTGCTCTCATGGGTACTAAATTCACCCACACAATGAGAAAGTAGCATCTCACTGATCAAAGTCAGCTCCGTCGCTTTTGCATCCACTTTGCTATTATTCACACCTCACAGCTGGAGCAATGTGTGACATATTGCAGTCCTTCATTTGTTTTGCTCTGGATTACAAGTATTTTTAATGTTTACCTGCTTGGAGAAATACCACATTTTACCTAGTGATAAATCTGTTTTTTATTTGTTCAGAAGGCCAGTTTAAATTACTAATTCAAAGATGATGAATGAATTAACTATATGATGAATCAAAGTAGAGCAATATATTTTGGATGTTTGTTACACCAGGGAGGATGCATAACAGGTCAGTCCATCAAAGATGTATTTATTTTATTTTAACATTTTTTAATTCCAAAACAATAAAATGCTGCTCATGGATCAACTTCCAAAACAAAGGATATTGCCAATGGGCCTGACAACGTTTCCTTGGTAACATTTCTTAGCTTTTACCCCAGTGATTGATATCCAGGGATAGCCATTTGCTTTCTGCAGAGGAGCAGGAGAATATGGCTCAATGATTCTCTTCCTGGCTCCTGAAAGCAGAGAGAAGAGAAGCAATCCACTACAGCTGATGTGGCTTTACTCATTATGAAAAAAATAAATAAATGAAAAGGGGAAAAGAAAAACCAAAAAAGCCCCAATAATAATGACCTAGGAAAAAAAAAGAACACAGACAAATTGCCCTTGGAACCTGATCAAAAAATCTCACTGTACTTGATAGAAAAACTCTGACTTCACAGGTCTTCAGATTACATCCCTGAAGTGTGATTAAGACTGACGTGAGTCTGAATACATTTCTCTGCTGTGGTCTTTGTTTTCTTTGATTAAAAACCTTTTGTGCATAGTTTCCTTTTTCTGTTTGTGCTGCCAGCCCCACCATTTGTGGGGAGCCCTCAATACCACCTAGCTTGAGAAACAGGTAGCCACAGGAGGTGGGATCCTGTTTTGATTTTACAGTAAGATATTCCCAAATTTAATGCAACAAAGGAAAACTGCATTTGCAAGCCCAGTCAGAGCTAGTCAAAAAGTGGGTTTAGGTGTGTGAGGGAGATGGAAAATGCCCAAATGGTGCCAGTTGTGCCAAAGCCCTTTGCAGTCACCCAGGTGACATTTCTGCAGTGATTGTGACTGCTAACAAAGATGCTCGGCTGCTAGTGGTCCAGAGGCACTGCCAGCTTCAGTCAATGACAACTCCACATCAAACACCACAATGAGCATCAAATGATTCCTGAAGACCCAGGAAACAGCTTTCCCTCTACAGCACAACCAGGGCACTCCACTGTGGCTTGGGCTGAGTAGATGAAGAGGACTTGGGTGACTTTGCAGGTCCTCAACACAATCCAAGGATCTGGAGAGAGATTTGGGAGGGCAGTGGTGCTCAGGGACAATGATGTTTTGGCTCCATTTGCTTCTCCCTGGCCATGCCCCCAACACAGCTCCATTTGCAGGGGGCTTGAAGCTGTCACTATGGCTCTGCACTCTTTGTCATGTTCTCCCCAGCTTTCTCTTCCTTGCTAAGCATTTTTCCTCATCTCTTCCTTTTTTAGGGTTTGAAATGAAGATAGTTGCAGTTCTTCCCCTTAAAAGAGGGGCTGCCAGCTTCAGCAGGGCAGCAGCAATATGCTTCTCCCACAAGACTGTGGGAAGAAATGGGATATGGCTGTCTGGATACCTCAGTAATCATTGCAGCCAGGCAGATCCATGTAGGAATACATTTGGGTTTTGGATGGCTGGGTATCTGAGAGGTTCATCCTTCCTTTCTTTCTTGCAATTTATCCTTTGTGCTTCTATACCCCAATTTTGGCTCATTTCAAGCTTCCCCCAACAAAATGCCCCTTTCCACTCATGTCTCCTAAACCTTTCACAGTACCTACAGCCCTTCTCCTCTGCTACAGGATGCCTCACTCCTTTCTGGCCCTCTAAATGCCACCATCGACTGTGAGGCCTTTGGTTGACAGCAGGAGAGAAGCAGAGGCTGGTGTGGCCAGCTAATGAACTTTTCCCTCAGCCCGGACAGCGACACTCACAGAGGATGTGGACCCTTGCTGCTTCCACAGCTGCTGCAGTCAGAGGCTGAGGGAAGGACTGATGGACACATGAAGGACAAGCAATGGGATCACAGCATGCCTCACTTCCGTCAGGGAAGGGGCTAAATCGATGAACACACAACAAATCAATGCTGTTGGGTTTTTTTTTTTGGTAATGTGATCTTTTCCATTAGGATGCTCACCAATGCTCCATTAATAGCTCATTCAACTGTCAGTGCTGGGTGGTACCCAAGGCCTGAGGAAATGCAAAATTGAAAAAAAAAAATGGGTAGCAATTGATCCAGAAAATCGTATAATCATATGATACAAGTGGTAGATTTTATTTTTGTTAGCTAAGTACCTTATTTCCTGAAGCCTGAGATACATTCACACACTGCAGAAGCATTATATTACTTATAAAATTATCCAGTCCTTTTTATAATCCAGCATCAGTACAGCCTGTCCCAAATAACTCTTTTTAAGATGCACTCCACAGGCATATTGTGTACCTAATTATTTCTCTTTGTTTTTCTTCACTATTTATTTCATCCAGTGTCTGCCTCTTTCCAGTGACAAATTGTCTGTACTTGGAGACATAAAGCCGATTAATCCTTTAAGGACACCCTCCATGTCCCAGCTTCAGCATTCCTGTTTCTCTTTCCTGAATAACATACGTTTCAGTGGATGGCTTTTGAGGGCTTGGGGTACAAGACTGTGCCCATGGAGGAAGGTAATCTGTGGACCCCCTCTTCCCTTGTGCAGGAGAGAGGCAGATGAGGAGTTCCACACTGTGGGAGGTAAGGAAGTGACAGGATACCAGAGGTTTGTGCACAAATCCCCACTCCAGGGAGAGGGGCTTCTTTCTCCTCAGACAGAAGATATATTTTTCCTGAGATCTGGGCAAAGAATGACTTGGTGGGCTGAGCTGGGACATGCTGCTGGGTATCCCACCTGGCACCAAGGTGAGAAATCTTGCTGGAATGACAGACAGAGGAGCTTTCGGATCATCTCCTTCCCCTTTCTGTCACCAAGCATCCTAGCAGCAGAGGCTGGATCTCCAAAGTGGAGCTTTGTGGTAATCTGGCAACTCCCAAAATAGGGAAGCCCAGGGACCTGGGGAGGGCAAAATAAAAAGAAATACAGTGGAAATCACTTCTCTAGTCTCCCCTTCCTGGCCAGCCAATCCGTCCGTGGCCTGATGTGTGGCCAGCAGGTTTTAGGAGACTCATGGGTCTCACCTCTACAGGTCAAGCTTCTGCCTACCTGCCTTTATCCTCTCTGAAATCCACCCATGCTCTGCACCCTCCCCAGGGTCCCACTCAGTCCCTGGTGGCATTGTCATCTCCCATGGCCAGATCTCTCCCACGTGCCTACTCTCACCTCTCACTGCAACTGCAGTGACCAGAAGAAAGCTGGGCAGCCTTCTGTTCTGCCACCCAGTGCCCCTTACAGCATAGGAGCATAACATATACACAGTCAAGTGCAGACAAAGGCATTGCGAAAGCTACATCATCAATCCACTTAAAGCACCAAAATGAAACCTTGCCCGTGTGCCACAGAAAAGCAGGAGGTTGCCAAAAAGCTGCAGATCCAGGTGAGCATCCTTGCATCATTTGGTCCATGCTTCACAGCTTTACCTGCTCTCAATACTGATGGAAGGCATCTAGAAAAATTAGCCTCTAGGAGCAAAGTACCATCTTCTGAGAAGGTGTTGAATATAACTGGCTTGCTCCAAGCCCAGTTAGAACTGATGTGGGTTTGTCCCAGGGGTTTATAAATTATTGCTACCACTGGTTTTTATGGCAATGGGCAGCCACGCTTCTGAGAAGGCAACTCTGTCTTCAGTGACCTGGTCCCAAATGTTGCACAGCAGAGAAAAACCACCTCGAGAAAAGGTAATATCCCAGGAAGGAGACTCCTTATTGCATTTGGACTATTTTTGGGGGCTTTGCTGACCTGGAAGGTGGGGTCAGGACTGTCTAGCCTACATAGAAGGTCAGATTGACTTTTAAGAGAGAGGAAACTAAGGCAGCCTCTATTCATATCTGGGAAAAAGGATATGTGCTCTCAGCCTTGTGTACACAGCCTGAATTAGTGAAGTAATTATTCTGTAAATCATCCCCTTCCTTGCAGCTCTGTTTTCGTCCAAACAATGGAAAGGAGAAACTGGAAACATGCTGATATGATAAGCAGCGGGGTGGAGGACAGGCAAGGTCAGAGGTACTCTTATTACTGTCTTCCTGAATGTAGACATTCATTCCTCACTTCTCTAAAAGCCAAGGAAAGACTCAGTTTAAAGAACTGTCTTAGCTGTGTCAGACCCTCGTCCTTTATACCTGGATGCATGTGGCATGTAACTAAGGAAACTAAACACACTGCAGATGCCTTCGTTTGAAATGTCTCTGCCGAGAGCTGGTCGAAACACAGGACTTCCATTCCACAAGAAATCCTGACACTTGCAAAAGTTTGGTTCCACAGAAAAAATGAGTCATTTTCCCCCTGAAAATGAAAATCTGTGGGGAGGGAAGAAAGGGGAAAAAGAATTGCTTGGAAAAATCAAACGATTCCTTTTTTTTAAATTTTTCCCCCAATGCAGAACCGAGGAACAGCTGCCTCTGTCTCCTGAGAATCCCTCCAGCCACGAGCTGAGCGGATTCAAATCCTGGTGAGCTTCTGCCTGCGCCAGAGCTCCTGTGGCTTTGGGCTTCTCATGGCAGAGCTCAGCCAGCTGCGGCTGAGAGAGACTGTCCTCACAGCAGCATCACCTTGAGCTGTCAGGGAACCAACCCTGCTGCAGCCAACCTGCTTCCGCCACCTGCTTTTGGTTCTATCTACCTCTTGGATTTGGGGCAAAAGTTTGTTTGCAGGAAAGTTCCTTACTGGACTTTCTTGCCATATTATGTGTTATACAGTTATTCCCATGGCTGCTACCTAAAATAAAAACAGTATTACTTATCTGAAGGGAGGAAATAAACCCCATCAATGCAAACTGTCACATGGTTGTGTCAGAGCCCTGAGCCTCAATCCTCATCTGTCAAAAAGGGCTGCAGTGATGGCATTCTTGTATGCTGAAAGGGATTGTACTGAGATGCTGGAAAAAACAACCTGTTAAGATGACTGGCTCAGTGCTCTGCCCAAAATGGCAACATTTGAACACACAATACGCTCAAAGATGATTAAGCCAGGGAAGTGTAATGATATGTGAAACCAATTTTTATTAATACCAGACTGAAACGCAGTCTTGTACAAGGAAGAGAAATCTCCATGCTCCTAGTAATGGGGATCAGAGACTTAATGATCATTACATTAGTAAAACTGTACACTAATACCACAGCAGGTCATGGGGCTAAGAGCATATGCTTCTTTCTTTGTATTACATGCTTTTATGTCTTCATTTACTCCACCAATTCTCTCATTATTTCCTCCTCATCTGCTATTCACAGGCGTAATTTCTTTGGCTGACATTCCCCTCCTCTCTCACTAAGAAACAATCGATATTACATCATCTGCCTCGATGCAATGCCTCATACGCCACGAGATACATTGGAGCAGGTTCCTCTGGGACTTGTTTTCCAGCCCTGCTCCATCTGAATCAGTAAGGAAAGGAGGATGCTACGCAAAGCTCCGAGGTACAGCTGGAGCAGAGCTCAGGCAGCACGGTGGCTGCCACTTCAACCTCGCTGCCTGCCTGCGAGAAATCCATATGCTGCCATTTGCTCTTGTAGCCTGCCTTAATAAGCCATTAACGAGGAAAACAATGTAACAAATTAATTGAGTTCATCCATGAATTAAAAAGGTTGATGATGTTACTGAGGATTTGCCCCAAGGTAACAAAGCAGAATCTTTATTTATTTGTCCCCCAGAAAAAAAATAAAACTGATGAACATGTATTAGTCCTCACAGCCTCAGTAAAAGAGCAGCAAAACCTGTCCTTCTCCACTGAAAAAATATGTATCGTTGGAGTGGCATGACTGTTCTCATGGCTCAGTCCTCTTGGCTGTGTCACCATAAATTACTGGGTGATTAAAGCCAGCTCGTTTCTTACACTGCTGTTTGGCTTTGAGGTGTTGTCTTCTCTTCTCTTTCATGCGCTGCTGCCTTGTAACACGGTCATATGAAGCAGGGACCTTGTATAATTTCAAAACATATTGTCAGCTGGTTCAGGAGGGAGAACTCTGCATTTTTTTCCCTATGTATGTTTTTTCTTTTCATTTTATCTCCCGATTCAATACTGCTTGTCTTCCCTTGCTCTATCTAGCTAGCATTTCCTACTCCTGGGCTGTCTGCAAAGGAAAGCTATCTAACTCTGAAATTTAATAAAAACCTCTTAAGTGATTTGGGAGTGCGTAGGAGAAAGAGAGATCTTTAAAAGCAAACATTACTTCTAGGATGTACATGTAGCTTAATAGGATTTTCTCCTTTGAAAAGAATATGAGCTCTTAATAAGAATCTTCTGTGAATCTGATTTCTTAATAAAACAATCTGACATTAAGGAAGAGTGGGAAGATTTTATTTATTTAGGTATACATCTAAACATGCTTTGGGTGTTTTCAGTGAAAGTAATGTCAAAAGATATCTCACATCTTAACAACTAGTATTGTAATTTTTCAGAAATTTATTTCTGAATACCATTTCCTCATCCTGTCTGCTGTTTTGTCTTTAATTTGCTTTTGTCTTTACCCAGTCTCCCCAAATTATTTCATCCATCTCCCATTTCTTTTCTTTTTTTAAATTTTTATTCTCTAAGGCCAGGCTGCTTCTTTCTGCAGGATGACTGAGAGGAGTGTGAAAATGAGTCGCACAAGCCTTACTCACAGTTTCCTCTGTGTTTGCCCTGCATTACTGGGACAGACCAAAGCTGTACACATAAAAAGAAACCCACAAGCTACTCTGAGTAAGCTCCTGTTTAGGATCCTTTAGTGCCATACATGTTTTTTTTCCTAACACAGGATGCTCTAAACCAGCAGCCCCTGTAAAAGATAAGCAATGTAATTATAGCAACAAGATAAAAGCAGAAATGTCTCTCAGACAAAACCTCTGACGATTAGATCAGAAGTGATGTGAAAGGACACCCACTGAGGAAAAAGGAACTCGGCACTGATAACATGAGGTACTACCACACAGACCTCGGAATATAATTTCTTATTTTTTTTCAAAAATAAAAAGCCCAGAAACTCATATCAAAAGGGCTCATGGCTCTTTATGGCAGGTGTTTCTTCCCTTTTTAGGTCTTCCTTGAATCCAGGCCTGATCATGTTCTGATATTGGGTAGACAAAGCATAAGAGAATAGTGAAAAATGCCATATTTTAAAATACAATTACTGCAGCATGTCAAAACCAGGAAGAATGGCAAGGAACATCAGAAGGGTCTTGACACAGCAAGATAACTGGGCAACATTACGGCAAACGAAATGGAGTGTAAAATCTCCAGGAGGCAATGCAGAATGGAAGAAATAATTGACTGTAGTCACTCTGAGGAAAGAATATATTGGAATCATCAAGGGAAGTGAAATGAAAGTGGCTGGTGAGTGCTGGTCCAAAAAGTAGTTGGAGACATGCTAAATGGTAAATGGAAAGTGTTACAGGGTAATGCTGACACAGTGATGTAAATAAATGATATGATTGACCTATAGATGTCCACATACATGTGGTCTTTGCAAATAATGTAGCAGGAAACAGAAGAGAGTTCAACAAGGCTGGAGGAAATGAAGAAGCATGAACAGATTTCCAAAGAGAGTGAAAACATTAAATCACTGGTCCCAGAGTGAATACAACGAGAGAAAAGAGAGAGGAGGCATAGGAAAGCTCTTATTTATTTGTCCTCTAGCCTAAATACATTAAGAGTGAGCACTTGAAGAAGTTAAAACTAAGTTGAAAAATTCCCCCAACCCATCACACAGCTCATCTTGAGAAACCATCTGCCTTGTGGGTATCCCAGAGCTTTCTTGCTGAGAGCCATGTGGTTCCTGCGCCAAAGTCAGTGAGGAAATTGTTCTGTAGGGGTTTAGAGTTGCTGCCTGTGTTGGTTTTGCTTAGCCCAGAGCATCAGCAAGGTATCTTTGGCATCTGAGAGAAATTTGAACCCTTCAGGGGCTGTTGTGGTGGGCCTGGGGAAGTAGTTGGGGCGTTGGGAGAGGGCATGCCCCTGTGTTCATGAGTTGGTTTTGCTTGGCCCAGTTTTTGCTGGTGGGTGGGGAGGGGCACAGGGATCGCTCCTGTGTGAAGGTTCTGGAAATTTTTAACCATGTCCAGGAGAGCCAGTCTCTGATGGCTCTG
>VZRM01001338.1:24596-37258 GCA_013397955.1 Grantiella picta
GGGAAATTTGGGATCCATGAGGGGGGAAAGGGGGGAAATTTGGGATTTGTGAGGGGGGAAATTTGGGGGGAATTTCGTGAGGGGGGAAATTTGGGATTTGTGAGGGGGGAAGTTTGGGATGTTTTTCCAGGGAATTCAGGGGTTTTCCGGTGAATTTGGGGTTTTTACAGGGAATTCCATGTCCTTCCAGGAATTCCAGGCTCACCTCTCTCAGTCTCGTCGAGCTCAAAGTAGAAATACTCTCTCAGCCGTCCCTCCTCAGGCCACGACACTGATTTCTTCTTGCGGGGTCTGCGAGGAGCTGGACCTCCCTCTGAGGGGACATCGGTGGCCTTGGGGTCACCCCCTGCCTCGGACGAGCCTGAGGGACAGCAGGATGGGGTCAGCAAAGGGGGATCCCAAAAATGGGGGCTTGACCTCAAAATGGGACTCAGAAAGTTGCTAAATTTGCCCTAAAAACGCCAAAGTTGTCCCAAAATGAATCATCACCAGGAAGAGACTTGACATGTTCTTGAAATGGCACCCAAATTGCCACAAAAAGGGATTCAAAGTGGTCCCAAGGTGTCCCCAGAAGGTTCTCAGGTGTCCCCAAATCCCCCCAAACTGTCCGCAACCCCACAAACCTTCCCTAAATCTACTCCATGCTGCTTCCAAATAACCAAATTGTCCCCAGGTCCCCCAAAAGTGTCCTCAAACTTCGCTAAACTGTCTCAAATGCCCCCAAAATGCTCCCAGATTGTCCCCAACCCCTTCAAACTACCCCCAAATCCACCCTAAGTTGTCCCTAAATGCCCTAAATTCTCTCAAACACCCCTGAAATGCCTCTAAATTGTCCCCAAACCCACCCAAACTGTCCCCAACCCCTCCAAACTGTCCCCAAACCCACCCTAAACTCTCCCAAACCACCCCAAACGCCTTTAAATTGTCCCCAACCCCTTCAAAGTGTCCCCAAACCCACTCTAAACCCTCCCAAACACCCCCAAAATACCTCCAAATTGTCCCCAACCCCNAAAGTGTCCCCAACCCATCCCAAACCCGCTCTAAACCCTCCCAAACACCCCCAAAATACCTCCAAATTGTCCCCAACCCCTCCAGACTGTCCCCAAACCACCCCTAACTGTCCCCAAACTCTTCAAAATGTCCCCATATCATCCCAAACCCACCGTAAACCCTCCCAAACGCCTCCAAATTGTCCCCAACCCCACCGAAGTGTCCCCAAACCATCCCAAACTGCACCCAAACTCTTCAAAGTGTCCCCAAACTGCACCCAAAGTCTTCAAAGTGTCCCCAAACCATCTCAAACGCCTCCAAATCATCCCCAACCCCTCAAAACTGTCCCCCAACTACCCCAAACTGTTCCAAACTGACCCTAAACTCTCCCAAACCACCCCGAACACCTCCCAGTTGTCCCCAGACTGTCCCCAAATCCCTCGGGCCATACCTGTGTCCATGGGCTCGGGCACCTCGATGGCCGGCACTGGTGTCCCCGGCCGCTCTGTGTCCATTGGCTCTGCGGCCGCCGGCTCTGGTGAGGAGGGTTTGGCCGTGCTGGGCTCTGGAGTCGGCTTTCCCTCGAAGGGGCTGGGCTGGGGGGTCAGAATGGGGGGGATTCACCTCAAAATTCTGCATAAAGTGTCCCGAAAATGGTGCCCAAAATGTCCCCAAAAAGGCAGCCGAAGTGTTCTTAAGATGGCAGCCAAAATGTCCCCAAAATGGCACCCAAAGTGTTCTTAAAATGTTGCAGAAAGTGCTGTCAAAATGGAGCCCGAAGTGTCCCCAAAATGGTGTCTGAAGCGTTGTCAAAATGGCAGCCAAGGTGTTCTCAAAATGGTCCCCAAAATGTCCCCAAAATGGTGGCAAAATAGTCCTCAAAATGGAGCCCAAAATGTTCTCAAGATGGCGCATAAAGTGTCTCCAAAGTGTCCCCAAAATGGAGCCTAAAGTGTTCTCAAAATGGTGCCCAAAATGTCCCCAAAAAGGCAGCCGAAGTGTTCTTAAGATGGCAGCCAAAATGTCCCCAAAATGGCACCCAAATTGTCCCACAGAAAGGGACTCTAAGTGCTCCAAAATGGCCCCCAAAAAAATCCACAAAATGGCACCCGAAGTGTCCCCAAAATGGCCCTCAAAGTGTTCTCCAAAAATGGACAGAGTGTTCCCAAAATGCTCTTGAAATAACACACGAAACTATTCCAAAAAAGGGATAAAAAGTGTCCCCAAAATGGCCCCTGAAGTGTCCCCAAAACGGCGCTCAGGATGTTCACAAAATGTCCCCAAAGTGTCCCTCAAAAAGGGACAGAAAATGTACCCAAAATGTCACCTAAAGTGATCTGAAAATGGCTCCCAAATGACCACAAAATGGACCCCAAAGTGTCCCCAGAGTGTCCCCAAATGTCCCTCACCTTGGCCGCCGTCGGGGACAAAACCTTTTTCTTTTTCTTGATTTTGATGCCAGGGACAGGCGCAGAGTTCAGAGCGTCCAGGAACCCGAGACCTTCCATGGCTGGGGAGAACGGGGGAGTCACCAAAAAACCCCAAATACACCCAAAAATGGTCCCAAATCTGTCCCAAATCTGTCCCAAAATGAAGTCCAAATCAGCCTCAAAATGGTGCTCATACTGCATTAAAAAGAGTCCTAAATCCACCTCAAAAAGGGTTCCAAATCTGCCTCAAAATAGCACAAAAATCTGCCCCAAAATGTGCCTCAAAATGGTCTCAAATCCAACCCAAAAATGGTCCCAAATCTGTCCCAGAAAGTCCTAAGTCTGCCCCCAAAAGGGTCCCAAATCCACCCCAAAATGGTGCCTGAATCCTCCTCAAAATGGATCCTAAATCCACCTCAAAAAAGGTCCTAAATCTGCCTCAAAATGGTGCCAAAATGTGCCTCAAAATGGCACCAAATCTGCCTCAAAAAGGTACATTTCAGGCTTGGATTGGAGTCATTTTGGGGTAATTTTGGGTCCCAAATCTGCATCAAAAGGAGTCCTAAATCTGCCTCAAAATGGTGCCAAAATGTGCCTCAAAATGGCACCAAATCTGCCTCAAAAAGGGTCCCAAATCCCCTCAAAATGGCACTAAAATCACCCCAAAAAGGGTCCCAAATCCCCTCAAAATGGCACCAAAATCACCCCAAAAAGGGTCCCAAATCCCCTCAAAATTGCACCAAAATCACCCAAAAAGGGTCCCAAATCTGCATCAAAATGAGTCCTACATCTGCCTCAAAATGGTGCCAAAATGTGCCTCAAAATGGCACCAAATCTGCCTCAAAAAGGGTCCCAAATCCCCTCAAAATGGCACCAAAATCACCCCAAAAAGGGCCCCAAATCCCCTCAAAATGGCACCAAAATCACCCCAAAAAGGTCCCAAATCCCCTCAAAATGGCACCAAAATCACCCCAAAAAAGGTCCCAAATCCCCTCAAAATGGCACCAAAATCACCCCAAAAAGGTCCCAAATCCCCTCAAAATGGCACCAAAATCACCCCAAAAAGGGTCCCAAATCCCCTCAAAATGGCACCAAAATCACCCCAAAAAGGGCCCCAAATCCCCTCAAAATGGCACCAAAATCACCCCAAAAAGGTCCCAAATCCCCTCAAAATGGCACCAAAATCACCCCAAAAAGGGCCCCAAATCCCCTCAAAATGGCGCCTAGTGTCCCTAAAACAGCACCTCAATCGCCTCTCAAAACTGAACCTAAATTGGTCCTAAATCAGTCCCAAAATTGGACCCAAATCTGTCCCAAAATGAGACCTAAATTGGCCCCAAAACTGGACTCAAATCAGTCCCAAAATGACATCTAGGTGTCACCCAAACTGTCCCCAAAAATGACTCCCAAATGGCACCAAAAGTCCCCTTCAAAAAGTCCCAAATATCACCTGAATTATCCCCAAAATGCCACCCAAAGCGAGGCCAAAATGGCCCCAAATCGAGGTCAAAAGGACCCCAAAATGGCCCCAAAATCAACCTCAAAATGGCACCCAGGTGTCCCCAAAAGGCCCCAAATTCCCCCCAAATCCCTCAAACTCCCCNAGCAGCTCTGAGACCCCAAAACAGCCCCAAATCCATCCCAAAACAGCCCCAAATCCCCTCAAAACAACCTGAAATCCCCCAAAACTCCCCGAAATCCCCCTAAAACAGCCCTAAATCCCCCCTAAAACAACCTCAAATCCCCTAAAGCAGCCCTAAAATCCCTCAAAACAGCCTCAAGTTCCCCAAGAAAATAACCCCAAATCCCCCAAAACAGTCCCAAATCCCCCAAAATTCCCAAAAATCCCCCAAATCCCACCTCTGCCTCTTGACCGGCACAGGTTTCAGGCTGTATTTGTCGGATGAAGATGAATTTGGTTTCTTCACCGGCGCCAGCGACGGCGTCTCCAGCTCCAGACCTGAGGGGAAAAAAGGGTCAGAAATCCCCAAAAACAGCCCCAAAAACAGCCCCAAAAATCCTACATTTCAGGCTTGGATTGGAGTCATTTTGGGGTAATTTTGGGGTTGGATTTGGGGTTGTTTTGGCTTTTCTGCAAAGCTCCAAAAAGCTCCAAAGCAACACTAAATTCAACCCTCAGCCCCTAAACAACCCAAAAATGGAGCTGAAGCCCCAAAAAGCTCCAAATCCATCTCAAATCAGCCCTAAATTCCCCAAAAGCAGCCGCAAATCCATCCCAAAACTGCCCAAAATAACCCAATTTCCCCAAAACAGCCACAAAATTCCCAACAAGCAGCTCTAAATTCCCCTCAAACAGTCCCCGGCTCCCAAAATGAGGCCCCAAAACTCAGCCAATTCCCAAAATCAGCCCCAAATTCCCCCCAAACTAGCCCAAATTCCTCCACGAAATCCCCAAAACAGCCCCAAATTCCCAAAACCAGCCCAGATTTCCCCTAAAACCACTCCTAAATTCCCAAAAAGAGCCCCAAATCCACCCCAAACTCCCCCGAAAAAAGCCCCAAATTCCCAAAACCAGCCCCAAAATTTCCCAAAATTCCCAAAAATCCATACCTGTGGAGCGGAATTTTGCGTGGCTNCACCACAAAATCCCCAAAACAGCCCCAAATTCCCAAAACCAGCCCAGATTTCCCCTAAAACCACTCCTAAATTCCCAAAAAGAGCCCCAAATCCACCCCAAACTCCCCCGAAAAAAGCCCCAAATTCCCAAAACCAGCCCCAAAATTTCCCAAAAATCCCAAAAATCCGTACCTGTGGAGCGGAATTTTGCGTGGCTGGGCGCCGTGGTCCGCAGGGATTTGGGTTTTTCCCGTTTTTTCTCGGGAATTTCTTCGTTTTTTGCCTCATTTTTGGCCTCCTGGGGTTTCTCCGGGATTGGGGTTTTGCTTTTGTTTTCCTCTTTCCTCTTCTTTTTATCTCGTTCTGGGGTGGGAAAAGGGAATTTGGGTGTTTCAAGGTGAATTTTGGGGTTTTGAAGGAGGATTTTGGGGGAATTTTGGGGGATTTTAGGGCTCACCTGTGGGTTGGGAGCTGCTCTGGGAACGAATCACTCCCATCCAGTCGCTGACCAGGATGGAAGCCAAACGGCGAAGCTCTGAGGAGTTAATTATTAATTAATCATTAATTAATCACTGATTGATCGAGCAGGGGGTGGGGAATGGGATCTGGAGGGGATTTGAGGGGATTTTTGGGGGTCCAAGGGTAGTTTTGGGGGATTTTAGGAAGATTTTGAAGGGTCTGGGGGCTTCTCAGGGGGATTTTGGGGTTCTGAAAAGGATTTTGGGGTCCTCAGAGGGATTTTGGGGGATCTGAAAAGGATTTAAGAGAATCTGAGGAAGGTTTTGGGGTTCTCAGGAAGATTTTGGGGAGTCTGAGAAGAGTTTTGAGGGTTCTCAGTGGGGTTTTCAGCATCTGTGGGGTTTTTTGAGGGGTTTGAGGGAAATTTTGGGGTTTTGAGGGAGGTTTTGGGGGGTCTCAGGGGGATTTTAGGGAGGATTTTGGGGGTTTCAGGGGGATTTTGGGAGTCGGAGGGAAATTTTGGGTGTCTGAGGAAGGTTTTGGGGTTCTGAGGGAAGTCTGGGGGGAATTTTGGGGATTTTAGGGGTGATTTTGGGGTCTCTGCTCACCCTCATCATCGCTGGATTTGCTGAGCTGCTTCACCAGCTTGGCTGTGTTGTTCTGGAAAGGAAATGAAAGTTCAGGAGGGACAAAAGTGACCCTGGGGGACACAAAAGTCACCTTGGGGACACAAAATCCACCCAGGAGGGACAAAAGCCACCTGAGGGATCCAAATGTCACCTCAGGGAGACAAAAGCCACTCTGGGAGTGACAAAACCGGCTTAGAAGTGACAAAGGCCACCTGGGGTGTCCCCAAAGTCCCTTGGAGGAACTTAAAGCACATAAAAACCGCCCTGGAATGGGACAAAAGCTACTCTGGTGGTGACAAAACCCACTTAGGTCACCAGAGTGTCCCCAAACCCCCTTGGAGGAACTTAAATGAGAGAAAAAGCACCCTGGAGTGAGACAAAAGCCACCCCAGGAGTCCCAAAAGCCACCAGAGTGTCCCCAGAAGCCACTCGAGTGTCCCCAAAAGCCACCAGAGTGTCCCCAAAAGTCTCTTGAAGGAACTTAAACGAGAGAAAAACCACCCGGGAATGGGACAAAAGCCACCCTGGGAGTGACCAAAAGCCACTAGTGTCCCCAAAAGCCACCAGAGTGTCCCCAAAAGCCTCTCGAATGTCCCCAGGTGCCACCAGAGTGTCCCCAAAAGCCTCTTGCAGGAACTTAAATGACAGAAAAGCCACCCTGGAATGACACAAAAGCTACTCTGGTAGCGACAAAACCCACTTAGAAGTGACACAGGCCACCCGAGTGTCCCCAAAAGCCACCTGGGGTGTCCCCAAAAGCCTCCTGGAGAGACTTGTAGGACACAAAAACCATCCTGGAGTGAGACAAAAGCCACTCTGGGAGTGACAAAATCCACCAGTGTCCCCAAAAGCCACCTGGGGTGTCCCCAAAAGCCTCCTGAAGCAACTTAAAAGGAGACAAAAGCCATCCTGGGAGTCACAAAACCCATTTCAGAAGTGACAAAGGCCACCTGAGTGTCCCCAAAAGTGCCACCCGAGTGTCCCCAAGGGCCCAGACCTGCTTGAGGTGGTCCACGGTGAGCGGCAGGTGCTGCAGGGTGAGCAGAAGCTGCTGCAGGAAAGGAACATTGTTGGCAGCCTTGGATCCTGTGAGCCACGTGTTGAGCAGCTTGTAGCCCCCGATGCGGATGAACCTGGGGGGAAAAAATGGGAATTTTGTAAAGATCTGGTCGGGAAAAATTTAAAAGTATCAAGTTCTACCAGAATCTGCCTGAATTCCCAAAAAAATCCACTCAAAATCCATGTAAAAACCACCTAAATCGACCTAAAATCCACCTAGATGGGCCTAAAATTCGCTTTTCAATGTGATTCCTTTACTAGGATGAACCTGGGGGGAAAAAAGGGGAATTTTGTAAAGACCTGGTCGGGAAAAACTCAAAAATATCAAATTCTACCAGAATCTGCCTGAAAGCTGGAAAAAATCTGCTCAAAATCCACCTAAATCGACCTAAAATCCACCGAGATCGGCCTGAAATGTGGTTTTCAATGTGGTTAATTTTACTAGGATGAATCTGAGGGGAAAAAGTGGGGATTTTGTCTGGATCTGGCTGGGAAAAACTGAAAAATATCAAATTCTACCAGAATCTGCCTGAAATCCGGAAAAAAAACGGAAAAAATCTGCTCAAAATCCACCGAAATGCACCTAAACCCACGTTAAATTTGCTTTTCAATGTGATTCCTTTACTAGGATGAATCTGAGGGGGGAAAGTGGGAATTCTGTCTAAATCTGGCTGGGAAAAACTCAAATCCATCGAATTCTACCAGAATCTGCCCGAAATCCGAAAAAAATCCACTCAAAATCCAACTAAATTGACCTAAAATCCACCCAGATTTGCCTAAAATTCGCTTTTCAATGTGGTTGTTTGGCCAAGATGAACCTGAGGGAAAACAGTGGGAATTCTGTCTGGATCTGGCTGGGAAAACATCAAAAACATCAAATTCCACCAGAATCTGCCTGAAATAAAAAAAAAAAATCCACTCAAAATCCACCTAAAATTGGCCTAAATCAACCTAAAATTCAGTTTTCAATGTGGTTACTTGGCCACGATGAATCTGAGGGAAAAAATTGGGAATTCTGGCCAGGAAAACCTCGGATCATTCAGAATTCACCCCAACCTGCTTGAAATAAAAAAAAACTCAGCTCAAAATCCACCTAAATCAACCAAAATTCGCTTTTCCGTGTGGTTACATGATGAACCTGAGGGGAAAAAGTGGGAATTCTGCCCAGGTCTGGCTGGGAAAACATCGAAACCATCAAATTCCACCAGAATCTGCCTAAAATCTTGAAAAAATCCATGTAAAAACTGCCTAAATCGACCCAAAATCCACCTGAATCGACCTAAAATTTGGTTTTCCACGTGGTTATTTTACCAGGATAAATCCGAGGGAAAAAAGTGGGAATTCTGGCTGGATCTGTCTAGGAAAAACTCAAATCTATCAAATTCTACCATAATCCACTCAAAATCTGGAAAAAAATCCACTCAAAATCCACCTAAATCGACCTAAAATTTGCTTTTCAATGTGGTTATTTTACCAGGATGAATCTGAGGGGGAAAAGTGGGAATTCTATCCAGATTTGGCCACAAAAACCTCAAAACCATCAAATTCCACCAGAATCTGCCTGAAATCTGGAAAAAATCCACTCAAAATCGGCCTAAATCAGCTTAAAATTCGCTTTTCCATGTGTTTATTTGGCCACGATGAATCTGAGGGGAAAAAAGTGGGAATTCTGGCTGGAAAAACCTCAAATCCATCAAAATCCACCAGAACCCACCCAAAATCTTCACAAAAATTCCACTCAAAATCCACTTTTTCATGAGCTTACTTGGCTAGGATGACTCTGAGGGGAAAATGTGGGAATTCCAGTCAGAATCCATCAAAATTCCACTTTTCCATGTGCTTACTAAGCCAGGATAAACCTGAGGGAAAAAACTGGGAATTCTGGCTGGATTTGGCTGGGAAAAACCTGAATCCACCGAAATCGAAAAAAAAAATCCACTCAAAATCACGTGCTTACTTGGCCATGATAAATCTGAAGGAAAAAAATCAGAATTCCACCAAGATTTGGCTGGGAAAACCCTGAATCCACCCAAATCCACCCCAAAAAATCCACTCAATCACATTTTCCACATGTTTACTTGGCCATGATAAATCTGAAGGAAAAAAATCAGAATTCCACCAAGATTTGGCTGGGAAAACCCGAAATCCACCCAAAATTCCCCCAAAAATCCCATTTTTCCACACTTACTTGTTCAGGATGTCCTGAGCTCGAGTCTGCAGCAGAATATTCAGATAAATGCAGCGACTCACCATCTTCTGCGAGTCCTTCATGAGGCTAATTAACAGTAATTAACATTAATTAGCGGGTGTGAATTAAAAAAAGGGAATTAGGGTCCCAAAAATGGGCGTTTTGGGGTCTCACCTGAATATTTTGGAGATTCCATCCATGGTTTTGACTTCCCCATCTCGGCCCAGGAAACAGTCGAGGCCCTTGAGGAGCTCCTTGGGGTCGATGGGGCCTGAGCCCATGGCAGGAACAGCCTGGAAAAGAGAAAAAATGGGGAAAAATGGGGAAAAAAATGGGAGTTAGGAGGGTGGGGAGAATCATTGGATTTATGGGATGTGGAAATTTTGGGGTAAAATGAGAGCTGAGTGGGGTGGTGAGAGGGAAACGGGGGAAATCGGCCCTAAAAATGGGGAAATTGATCTCAAAAAGGTGGAAAATAACCCCAAAGGAGCTGGGAATTGACATTAAGAGATGAAAACTAAACCTAAAAAAGGGAAAATGGGAAAAAAAGGTTAAAAAATAACCCCAAAAAGTTGAAAATCAACCTCCAAAAAGCTGGGAATTGAGCCTAAGAGAAGAAAACCAAGCCTAAAAAAGAGAAAACGGGGAAATGAATGCAAAAAAAAAGGGGAAACCACCACCAAAAAGCTGGAAAATGACCCTAAAACATGAAAACTAACACTAAACAAGAGGAAAAGAGGGAAATAAAGCTGAAAAAGTGAAAAACAACCCCAAATAGTTGGAAATCAGCCTCAAAAAAAACTGGAAATTAACCCTAGGAGATGGAAACGAACCCTAAAAAAGGGAAAACGGGGAAATAAATGCAAAAAAAGTGCAAAAACAACCCTAAAAAGCTGGAAAGCAGCCTCAAAAAAGCTGGAAATTGACCCTAAAACATGAAAGCTAACACTAAAAAAAAGAGAAAAAGGGGGAAATAAAGCTAAAGAAGTGAAAAACAACCACAAAAAGCTGAAAATCAGTCTCAAAAAGCAGGAAATCAACCCCAAAAGGAAGGAAATCAATCTCAAAATAAGGGAAATCAACTCCAAAAGCTGGAAGAACGCAACAAAAAACTGGAAACAATTCTAAAAAGGAGGAAATCAACCTCAAAAAAGCTGGAAATTGACCCTAAAAGACGAAAACCAACCCTAAAAAAGAGAAAATGGGGAAACGAATGCCAGAGAAGTGAAAAACAACATCAAAAAGTTGGAAATCAACCTCAAAAAAGCTGGAAATTGACCGTAAAAGGCAGGAAATCGATAACAAAATGAGGGAAATCAACTCCAAAAGCTGGAAGAACACATCAAAAAGCTGGAAACAACCCTAAAAAGGAGGAAATCAACCCCAAAAAGCCAGAAAACAACCCCAAAACGCCGGAAATCAAACCCAGAAAAGGGTAAATCAACCTCAAAGAGCTGGAAATCGTCCCTCAATAGATGGAGAACAACCCTAAAAAGGTGGAAATCGCCCTCAAAAAGCTGGAAAAAAGCCCCAAAAAGCAGGAAAACGACCCTAAAAACCTGGAAAACAACCCTAAAAACCTGGAAAACCACTCTGAAAAGAGAGAAATCAACCCAAAAAGCAGGAAAACGACCCTAAAAACCTGGAAAACCACTCTGAAAAGAGAGAAATCAACCCCAAAAGCTGGAAAATAACCCCAAAAGGTGGAAATCAACCCTAAAAAGCTGGAAATTTGCCCCAATTTGGGGTCCCAGGGACCCCCAAGGGACACTGGGGAGGGACAGAGCTCCCCTCCCCCTCTGATGCCATTCCCATCACTTTATTAATTAACCTATTAATTAACACTGGGGAGGAGGATTTGGGGTCACACAGAGTGGGGGAAACACAAACCCTGTGCCCCCCCTTTAAAATTTTAATTAAAAAGCGAATTAATCCCACTAATTACCAAAAAAATGAAATCAGTTCTGTCATTTCCAACATTTTCCCCCCAAAATTTCATTAATTTTTTTGTTAATTAATGAGCACAACAAGGGGCTGGGGGTTTTTTACAATTCCCCCCCCAGTTTAATTAAGCAGGGGTTAATTAACGAGCTGCCACTTCATTTGGGGTGTCACCCCCTCCCCATAATTAAAGCCTCTGACTAACGAACCAACCATTAATTAACACCTCATTAATTAAGGCCAAACCCCCCTTAATCACCCGACGCTCATTGACCCCAATCCGGGTTTCCCCTCCCCCTTTCCTGGGGGTTTCAGGCTCTGACATCATTAATCACCACTAATTAAAGCTTAATTATGCCCCAGTTTCCTTAACGAGGTCAGGGGGAGGAGCTGCGGGGGTTGGGGTTGGAATTCCCATAAAATCTCAATTTTTGGGGTGAAAATTCCCATAAAATCTCAATTTTTGGGGTGAATACTGCACAGTAATCTCAATTTTTGGGGTTAAAATTCCCATAAAATTTCAATTTTTGGGGTTAAAATTCCACAAAAATACCAATTTTTGAGGTTAAATCTCCCCCAAAATATTAATTCTTGGGGTGGGGGTGAAGCCAGAACTGGGATTAATTAATTACCCCCCCAAGTTAATTGATTAAAGCCCCAAATTAGGAGAAATTAATTAACAGGGGGTCAGCAAAGCCACCCCTATGCAAAGACACAAGAAAAGGTTAAACCAGCAAAAGTCACCCCAAAAATGAGGGGAAAACCCCAAAATTGGGGGATTTAAGCCCAAATTTTCACTGTCATCTTTGACCCCCCAAAAAAAGGGTCCTGAGGTCCCCAAAAACATACATTTTGGGGGTTTTTCCCCCAAATTTTGGAGTTCCACAGCAACAAAGCCTCACCTGACCCCCCTAAGAGGGCCTGAGGGCCCCAAAATTCCCCAAAAAAGGGGAAAAATCCCATTTTTTAGGGGGGGAGAGGAAATCCCAACCCCTAAATTGGGGGGGAATTGGATGGGTCACCCCACCCCCCCAAAAATTAGGATTTTACAGCATTTTTGACTCATTTTAACCCTCAAAAATGAGGTTTTTGAGAGAGGAATTCACCGGGGACCCAAAATTGAGGAAATGCTACCACTGGGGAGAAAAGAGCAGAATTTGGGGGGAATTAGAAATAAATGGGTTTGTTCCCCAAAAACGCCGATTTTTGAAGGGATTTCGGTGGTTTTTAACCAAATCTGTCGAATTTTGAGGCTAAAAAAGCAGGAAAAACCCAACTCCCGACTGCTGCATGCACCAGGAGAGGGGAAAAAGGGGGGGGAAAAAAAAAAGGAATTTCGAAGTTTCAAAACCCTGGATATCAAAAGGCCGTGAAATGGAATTAATCCCA
>VZRM01001341.1:6989-17931 GCA_013397955.1 Grantiella picta
ATTATTATTATTATTATTATTCCTTTAACAGGCTGTGAAATAGGGAATATAGAGAAACAAGATAATCATGTTCACCGTTATTATTTTATTTTATTCCAAACAAAATGTGGGAAGGCAAAAGAGATTCTAAATAAAAAATTGGGCTTGGTTAGTCTGGGGTTTTTTTTTTTGGGATTTATTTATTTTTTTTCTTTTTGATATTCTACTTAAAAGTTCTGAACGAATGAAAGTAAGATTTTAAAAACAGAGCTGGAAGAGAGGAATGATCCACAGAATCCCAGAGGGGTTTGGGATTTCAATCCAACCTCACCCCAGCCCTGCACCATCCTTTCCTTTTCCAAATTTTTTTTTTTTTCCCCAATTTTCCAAAGCCACAAATGGAGCATTTCTGCGAGTTTTTCTCAGCTCTCCTGCAGGAATCCCGGAGGAAAAAGAGGTGAAAGGAGTAGCCTGTAGAGCAGGCGGTGAAAGCAGCACCAGAGAGCTTTTCATTGCTGCCAATTCCTGCGAGAAATGGAAATAAATCGAGTTTTTCCCCTTCTGAGAAGTGCCCGAGATGGAGAATCGCTGCTGACTCACTCCGTGCCCGCCAGGGCTCCTTTGGAGCAAATCGCTGCAGCATTCTGTGAGCTCATCAAAGATTATCGCTGCTCTCCAGAGGAACGGCAAGATCCATTAGCAGAGGGAAAAAAATAAAAGGATTCAGCAGCTCCTCCTGGCAGCTGCGGCCGCAGATCTTGATTTGGGAGCGATGATTCCTCTGGATTGCGACCCGGGAAGGGAGGATGATGAGAGAGGGAGGGAGGAAAGAGGAATAAAAGTCAGGCTGGAGGGGGGAAGGAATGAGCTGCTCCATCATTTCGGGCAGGAAAGGCTGCGGAGCTCAGGCGGAGGAGATGCGGGAGTGACTCAGCATCCTCCATCCTCCTGCGGCAGGACGGGGCCGGGCTGAGCCTTTTCCAGAGGGGATTCCTCAGGGAGAGACCCTGGGCTGAGCCTTTTCCAGAGGGAATTCCTCAGGGAGAGACCCTGCAGCCAGCCAGACCCTATCCCCGGCCCGAAATGTCCCTGCCAAAAACGGCGCCTCCAAAAGCACCCAAAACTGACCCTTCCCTGGGACTGGATAAAGGGAGAGCTTTGGGAAGGCTGGGAATGTTCCCATCCTTCCTGCAAGGCTGGGATGTTCCCATCTCCCCCAGCAACCCACGGAGACCACCGCACCCAAATCCAAATCTCCAAAACCACCCAAAACTGACCCTTCCCTGGGACTGGATAAAGGGAGAGCTTTGGGAAGGCTGGGAATGTTCCCCTCCTTCCTGCAAGGCTGGGATGTTCCCATCTCCCCCAGCAACCCACGGAGACCACCGCACCCAAATCCAAATCTCCAAAACCACCCAAAACAGACCCTACTCTGGGACTGGATAAAGGGAGAGCCTCGGGAAAGCTGGGAATGTTTCCTTCGGGAAAGCTGGGAATGTTCCCATCTTCCTGCAAGGCTGGGATGCTCCCATTTCCCTGGGAAAGCTGGGAATGTTGCCATCCTTCCTGCAGCCCAGGGAGGTCACCGCACCCCCCGGAACGTGCTGCTCACTCCCACTCGCCCGGAGCTGTGATCCCTCCTGTCCTGCAGCCCTCCGAATTCCCACAGGGCTGGGATTGGTTTAATAATGGTCGTGGGAGCCAAAAAAAAGGGGGAAATGGGGGAAAATCCCAGAGCTGCACACCTGAGGCTGCTCTCTGCAGCAGGAAGTGCTCACGGGACAAACACCTGGGTTGGTTGTGTCAAGGGGTGTGAGGGAAGGTGGGAAAGTGAATCCCAAGGTGGGAAATTCCACCCCAAAGAGGGAAACTCAATCCCAGCACGGGAAACTCAATCCCACCATGGGAAATTGGGCTTTTCCCACTCCCACTGCAGGACTGGGCGCAGTTCCTGCAGCCTGGATGAGGTGGGGAGCAGCCCTTGGTGTCCCCAATCCTTCCTTTGTGCTTAGAAAAGGTGTCAGGAATGAGGGAGGAAACCCCCTCATTGCCGGTGAAGAACCCACTCTTGATTTCCCATCTGTTCCCATCCCACCTCCCTATTCCTTATTTAACACCTTCCTCCTGAGCGTTGTCGATTTGGGGTGTAAATTGACTTTTTTCTCCCCTCACCCGATTTTACCTGGTCCTTCTCTCATTAAAAACCAAACCACCTTCCCTGGCCAAAATTCCTTCTCCCACGGACATCCCAATCCTCCCTGCAGCGTTTTTGGCTCGCTGGGGTGAGTTTTTTGGGGCGCAAAACACAACCAGCAGCTCTCAGGGTGAGGTCTGGAGGTGCTAAAAACCTGTTTAACCCTCTGGAAGATGAGGCCAGCAGGAATTGCTGCATAGGAAAGGGAAAACTGCTCTTTGCAGCAGGAATTGCTGCGTGGAAAACGGAAAACTGCTCTTTGCAGCAGGAATTACTGGGTGGAAAAAAGGAAAACTGCTCTGTGCAGCAGGAATTGCTGCGTGGAAATGCTCTTTGTAGCAGGAATTGCTGGGTGGAAAAGGGAAAACGGCTCTTTGCAGCAGGAATTGCAGGATGGAAAATGGAAAACTGCTCTTTGCAGCAGGAATTGCTGGGTGGAAAAGGGAAAACTGCTCTGTGCAGCAGGAATTGCTGGGTGGAAAAGGGAAAACTGCTCTTTGCAGCAGGAATTGCTGCGTGGAAAAGGGAAAACTGCTCTTTGCAGCAGGAATTGCAGCGTGGAAAATGGAAAACTGCTCTTTGCAGCCTTTTCCTGGCTTGCAGCAGTTCTGCTCGTGGCCAAAGGGAGTGTGGAACATCAGAGCTCCTCCTTTCTGCGGGACTCTCCTCCTCTCTCTCTCTCTCCCTTTCAAGCTGCTGCAGCGTTGAACTTTTGCCAGGAGCTGGACCTGCAGCAGCAGCAGCTTTGCAGGGGGAGGAGGGAATGGGCAGAGGGAGAAAATGGTCTGCCTGACAGCAGAGCTGAAACCATTCCGGATCCCTCAGAACATCCACAAATCCCTGCCTGAGCTCCCAGTGCCACCACCACACTGGGACAAAGCAGGGGACACTGCCAAGGGCTCATTCCAGAGTTTGCTCCATCCTTTTCCACTGGAAAATGACCAAATCCCTCTTTTGCCAGGAGCTGGACCTGCAGCAGCAGCAACTTTGCAGGGGGAGGAGGGAATAGAAAGAGAAAATTCTGTCCCTGAGCTCCTCCTGACAGCAAGGCTCAAACCATCTCTGATCCCTCAGAACATCCACAAATCCCTGGATGAGCTCACAGTGCCATCGGGACAAAGCAGAGGACGCTGCCAAGGGCTCATTCCAGAGTTTGTTCCATCCTTTTCCACTGGAAAAGCACCAAATCCCTCTTTCCTGCATCCCATTTCTCCCTAAGGATGCACAGAGAAGCTCCAGGGGGAGCAGCTCCGGTGCTCCCCAGGATCTCCTGCAGGATGTTCTGCCCTCAGAAAGTCCAGGAAAAGGAGTTTCTGGTTGTTTTCTGTCCTCTCTTACACCCCAAATCGGTGCCTGGGGGTGAATTCCCAAAAGGAGGCGCTCGACGAGAGCTTGCAGTGGAATTAGGGAAAGAGAAGGTGGGAAGGGGAAATGCTCCCCAGGAATCTGAGACACCAGAGCTGCTGCTTTGTAGAGCAGAGGAATCGTGGAAGTGTTTGAGGAGTGACTGGCTCACCCAAAGCCTCCCTTCAATCTGATAATAATCACTTTTGGGGTACCTGTGGACTTAAATTTGCTTTTTTGGGGGATATGAGAGGCCTCTTCAGCCTCTGAACACCGAGGAAACATTCCCCAAATATTTCCCAAAAATTTCCCAAAATTTCCCAAACAATTTCCCAAAACCACAGAGGATTTTCCTCTAACGCAGAGCCAGCTCACGAATCCCCCCCAGTCCTTCCAGGGTGTCACAAAATTCTCCTTCAGACCACAAGGTGTGGCCTGAAAAACACCAAGAGCTTGAGGTGTTTTATCCTCTACCAACAGGAAATTCCCAGGAATTCCAGCTCAATGCACAGAACGGGGGGAGAGAGCCTTGGATGGATTTATAATGCACATGTAGCGACCCAAACTGTGGCACAAAACACTCCTGGCTGGATGAGAAGAGATAGATCTGTTAAAGGAGAAAAAAAATTAAAAAAAAAAAAAAATAGGGAGAACCCAACTGCGGTTTTAGAGGCAGTGAAATATTCCTCAAAAAAAACCCCCAAAAACGCACAGAGAAAAATATACGCGAATGTTTCCCTCAAAAGAAAAATTACGCAGAGAAAAAATATACATAAATATTTCCCTGAATAAAATGTGAAAAGAAAGAACAGCAACTCCTCATTTCCACTTATTAGTGCCCTAGATTCTCCCAGTGACCTCTGCTGGGAGAGCCTCTCATCCAGGCCGGATAATTTATAATTTAATCTCCGCCTCAGAGTGGTGCAAAGCCCTTTTCTCTCCAGGAGGAGAATTGCCAGGGATGAAATATCTGACAGAGAGACGAGCCTTTGCAGACCTCTGCAAACGTTTCAATTAAGGGATATTAACCATAAAAAGCAGAGAGATGGAGGAGTTTCCTATTCCACCCCCCAGAAATCCTGGATTTCCATCCCTGAGGAGATCTGGGGTGGGAGGTGAATTTCCCATTAAATGAATTCTGGCTGCAGAATTCGGTGGTTTTTATTCACAGACTGCAGAGCTGAGCAAATTCACTGCAGCAGAGCTCTCCCGGCTTTATGGCTCCCTGGAATCTTTGTTTTATGGGCAGAAACTCATGCCAGAGTGGGAAATAAAGGGATTTTTACATCTTCCCGAGGAATCTTTGCACTCGGGAGTGTGGGGAGATGATTCACTCGCTTTGTGAACACCCCACGTGGATTTTATTGCTGCAGCACCAGAAAAAAAAAAACCATCCCAAAGATTTAAATTTATAGGGATTTATAGGGATTTATAGGGAAACCCATCTAGGACCCAGCTCCCTAAGTTGCTCATCCTCATTTTGTGGCTAAAGGAAGAACGGCCTGGTAATTTGGAATTTCATCTCTCTGCAGATTAAACCACAATTATGAAATCTCTCTGCTTTTTAATTGCGCGTGCAGCCCGCGGATAATTCTGGTTTTCATCCGTGTTTTAGCTTTGTTTTCGTTCATTCTGGAAGGTTTTGGGGAAGGAAATGGAGCATTAGGAGCCTCCATGTGCTCCCAGCTGGGTTGTAAATGCAGTTTTGTCTCTTCGCCGTGTCGCCAACAGGACTTGACTGCAGCTGGAGCAGCAAAAATGGGAAAACAGGGAAATATTCCCTCCGCTTCCCACTGGGTATTGCTGCTGCTGTGAGAATCCAACGCCCACAGCGTGAGGAATATTAAATTTCTCCTGTTATTTCCAGCTGAATTTGTTCAAGCCCGCGCTCCTTCAGCTCCCAACGATGCAAAACCAGAGTTATGGTCAGAGAGCACTGAAGTCTTTGCAGCAGAGCAGCTCTGGGGCACAGCAAAGCTCAGCTCGGGCTCAGGTCGTCAGGTGGCATTGAGAGGAGGGACTTGAGCGGAGCCTGAAGCCATTAGCAGCTCAAACCCAGTTTAAACCCAGCTCAAACCAAAACTCAGCTCAAACCCAGCCCAAACTCAGCTCAAACCCAAACCCAGCTTAAATCCATCTTAAACCCAGCTTAAATCCAACTCAAACCCATCTCAAATCCAAACCCAGCTGAATCCAAACCCAGCCCAAACCCAGCTCAAACCAAACCCAGCTCAAACCCATCTGAGACTCAAACCCAGCTCAAACCCAAACCCAGCTCAAACGCAAACCCAAACCTAAACCCATCTTAAACCCAGCCCAAACCCAGCCCAAACCCAGCTCAAACCCAGTTCAAACCCAACTCAAACCCATCTTGCTCAAGCCCATCCCAAACTCAAACCCAAACCCAAATCCAAACCCAGCCCACACCCAAACTCAGCTCAAACCCAAACCCAGCTTAAATCCATCTTAAACCCAGCTTAAATCCAACTCAAACCCATCTCAAATCCAAACCCAGCTGAATCCAAACCCAGCCCAAACCCAGCTCAAACCAAACCCAGCTCAAACCCATCTGAGACTCAAACCCAGCTCAAACCCAACTCAAACCCATCTTGCTCGAACCCAACTCAAATCTGGCTCAGACCCAAACCCAAACCCAGCTCAAACCCAGCTTAAATCCAACTCAAACCCATCTCAAATCCAAACCCAGCTGAATCCAAACCCAGCCCAAACCCAAACTCAAACCCAGCTCAAACCCAGCCCAAACCCAAATCCAAACTCAGCTCAAACCCAGCTCTAACCCAGCTCAAACGCAGCTTAAATCCACCTCCCAGCTCAAACCCAGCTCCTGCACAGCCCTGTTGGGTCCAACCCTTTCTCCTCACGCTGGATAAAACCCCATTTAATCAATGCAACTTTGCCAATTAATAAATTATCTCCTTCCCAATGGGCTGGGTTTGGGCTGGGAGGGTTTTCTCCAGGAATTTTGTTTGCCCAGAAAGATTCCCCATCCCTGGAAGTGCCCAAATTTCAGTTTGGAACGAGGAAAATTCTCTACCCACAGCGGGAGGTGGAAAAAAAGCTCTTCAAAGTCCCTTCCCACAGAAAGCACTCCATAATTTGGCCCCAAAACCCTCTGAGCTGATGTTTAATTGCTGGAAGCAAACGCAGAACACGACTTTAATTGATTCTGGGAGATAAGAACCAACCCCAGACCTGCCGTCAGATTTCACAGCCTAGTTCAAAGCCCGATCCAACAACTAAACAAAGCTAATTAATGAATCTTCTAATTAAGCATTCCCGGCTAGAGCTCAGATGAAAGAACTGGCTGCCTGCTTCCTCCTGCTCCTGTAATCAAGAGAGAGAACAAACTCCAAGTGAGCAAATTGCTGTTAACTGTGAGCCGAAATTGGTGTAAATAATAATGAAATAATGAAAGCTGCCCGGGCATTTGCTGTTTCTGGCGCCAACAAAGCCAATAGTGGTTCAAAAGAGATCAATTAAACACTTATTTGCAATTTTTTCTGAGTCTCCCAGAGATCGTAGCTCAGTCCCTGCAGACAAAATTCTGCTTTGGTTTGGAAATTCCCGTTGAGTGTTGCCTGGTGTTAAAAGGATGGTTTGGAATGTCGGAAAAGGAATTCCTAAAACGTGTGATTTTGTTCCAATTCGTCAAAGCGGATCAGAGGATTTCCATTTGCCTGTTTTAATTCAACTCATCCGGAGATTCTGATACGTTTTTAGAGAAATACAAAAGGCCTGACATCCAAGAGCTATCGAATGTTTTTAGCAGCGGGAGTGCCTGATTCCCCTCTCCCTCAGAGCTGGGCTTTCATAGGACAGAAATAATTTTTAAAAAATTGAAATAAAGCAAGAAAATCAATATTTTAAATCAATATTTTGGCGTGGTTTTTCTTTTACTTTCCCCCTTCCTCTGCTCACGGTATTGATTTTCCCAACAGTAACAAGTCCATGGGTTGGATTATCCTCTTCATTATGGCAGAAAGCAACAAAAGGGAGACAAAGGGAATGGGGGAATCCATCAGCATTCCCCCGATCCTGAAAATACAAGTGTTGGAAGCAGAATTCCTTCAGCAGTGGCTTTTTTATTTTTTATTTTCCTTGCCATCCCAAAGCTCCATCCTCACCCTGAGCCCCTGCAGAGCTTCCACTCCCCATCCTCCTTTCCCACCCAAAAAAAGGCTTTTCCACCCCCAAAAAAATGTGAGAAGGAACGTGAACAGCCTGCGATTACAAAGCTGGTTTTGCTGGGATCCGAAGCGCAGTGGGTTTTACAAGCTGAGGTACATTGCTTTATTAATTCATAATAAATGATGGCATTAATAATTAAATCTCGCGCTCAGGTTGCTGTGGGGGAGATCAGCATAAATCCATTGGCACGAAACAAGATATTTCGGTTTGCAGGAGTTCAGTATCACAGCGAATATCAGCTCACGGAATTCCCTGAGCAACCTGCTGGGAATCTTTCGTTCTGTAGTCTCTATTTCTCATTTCTTCCCCTTTCAAAGCCAACCTCTGCTAGAGCTAAAATAGATTCAGCACAGAAAACTCC
This sequence comes from Grantiella picta, assembly GCA_013397955.1. Lineage (NCBI taxonomy): Eukaryota > Metazoa > Chordata > Aves > Passeriformes > Meliphagidae > Grantiella > Grantiella picta. The sequence continues at coordinate 15,077 of VZRM01001341.1, forward strand.
ACCTGCATATTCACACGCATATTGTGAATAATAAATGGCTGCTCTGGCATGCATGAATGCAGCCACGGCTAGGATTTTAAAAATAAATTGTGAATAAAAATCCAGGCAGAAGCCGGGCTGGCGGTGCTGGAGAATTGAGAGAGCTGCGCTGATCTCAGGAGGACTCTGAGGATGTGCAGAATGAAGTCTCCCAGCAGCTCTGCTGGGGTGGAAGTGACACTTCAGCCTTGATGAGCTCTCAGTGCAGTTCATTCCGTGCAGCACGAGCTCTGGTGAGCAGAAAAAAAAAAACAAAACCCCAAAACTTATGGGAAATTTGCCACACAACAGGTGATGTTCTGTTTGGGGTCGCTGGAAAACAGTGGGAAATGCATTAAATCCAGCCTGCTCCACCTTTCCTAAATGGCAGGTTTGAGCAAACATTTATTTGTGCCAGAATTGCCCAATTAGCACTGCAATTAGTGACAGGCAAAATAATTCTCATGACTGTGTCCTTCCCCTTTCCTCTGGGAAGCAGCTCTGCATTATTGTCACATCTGTCTGATTAACGTCCCCCAATCTGTGCAGACCTTTTTTCCTTCCTCGAGAGAGCTTTGAAAGGTTTCTTTTGTGATATATTTGCCCTTCTGATTCTGAGAGGTGAATTCTCATGGCCTTTTTGAGCCTCCCGGGCAGCCTGTGCTCAGCACATCCCTCTTTTACTACAGAGAAATCTCTACTACGGAAATAGTGCTTTGTTTTAATCAGCCAGTGGTGATAACCTGGCTCGGAGGTAGCTGCAATGCAGCTGTCCGATTTAATCTCTGAATTAGCCAGATTAGGTGAGGATAAATATTCAGATCCACGTCTCAGACAGGCTTGGCTCCAGGGAATCGCAGGGAATCAGGAATCCATGCGTTCTGCCAGGACTGAGAACCACCCTGGGTCTGCTTTTTGTTTCATGCAATGGAAGGACAAATAACGCTGCCAGGATTTCCCTGGATGTGTCCGAGGGCAGGCTGGATGGGGCTCGGAGGACCTGGGATGCTGGAAGGTGTCCGTGCAGGGCAGGAATGGCGCTGGAGGGGATTTAAGGTCCTTTCCAGCCCAAACCAGCGTGGATTCCGTGATCCTGTAATGACCTGGTTATCAGGAATCGCTTGTAACAAAGGACGTGCTGAGGCTGCAGGAGCTGGAAGAGAGCTCATGCCTCGTGAAAAACGCACGCTGAAGGGAAAAAATATCCTATTTACACCTGGGGCTGTCTGGGGGTGTGAGGTGCAGCCAGGGCTGGATGTCCCCAACCTCACCGAGGGGACCTCGGCCACAGCCTGGGCTTTGCAGCAACATCCCCGAGGCTTCTGCCAGGGCAGCGTGGGGAAGCAGAGGGTGCTAAACACAGCCTGGGCGGGCTGGGGGCTGCGGATGGACCTGGGGGGAGCTGGATCCGATAGAGGGACAGAGGTGGGAGGCCGGGAGGTGACCCAGGTGGGTCCGAGGAGGGTCGGGATGGGGCTGAGAGCACGAGGCGGGGCCGAGCGGTCACAGCATCGGCGGTACCCGGAGCTGTCCAGGCATCGCCGCACTGCTGGCGTGGCCGGAGCTGTCCAGCCGGTGTTTTTCAGGGCATCGCAGCAGTGAGGGAATGTCTGGACCGCTCCGAGCACCCTCCCCGCGGCGGAGGCTGGACCGCTCGGAGCATCACCTCACCGCCGCGATGTCGCCGCGCCCCGCCCCGTCCCCGCCCGGCCGCCGCTCCGCCCGCCCTCCCCGCGCATAAATACCGGGGCGCGGGCGGCGCCCGCCGCAGAGCAGCCGCCGGAGCCTCCGCGACCATGAGCTCGTACGGCTACGACCCGTTCTTCCCGTCCTACAAGCGGCGCTACGCGGACAGCCCGCGCATCCATGTGTCGGTGCGCAGCGGCGGCGGCTTCGGCTCGGCGCGCTCCGCGTACTCCAGCCTGTCCGCGCCCGTGTCCTCCGTGTCCGTGCGCCGCAGCTACGCCACCTCCAGCGCCTCGGGCTCGCTGCTGCACTCGGTGGACAGCCTGGACCTGAGCCAGGTGGCCGCCATCAGCAACGACCTCAAGTCCATCCGCAGCCAGGAGCGAGCGCAGCTGCAGGACCTCAACGACCGCTTCGCCTGCTTCATCGAGCGCGTCCACGAGCTGGAGCAGCAGAACAAGGTGCTGGAGGCCGAGCTGCTGGTGCTGCGGCAGAAGCACGCCGAGCCCTCCCGCTTCCGAGCGCTCTACGAGCAGGAGATCCGCGAGCTGCGCCTGGCCGCGGAGGAGGCGACGAGCGAGAAGCAGGCGCTGCAGGGCGAGCGGGAGAGCCTGGAGGAGACGCTGCGCGGGCTGCAGGCGCGCTACGAGGAGGAGGTGCTGAGCCGCGAGGACGCGGAGGCGCGGCTGCTCGAGGTGCGCAAGGGCGCGGACGAGGCGGCGCTGGCGCGGGCGGAGCTGGAGAAGCGGGTGGACAGCCTGCTGGACGAGCTGGCCTTCCTCAAGAAGGTGCACGAGGAGGAGCTGGCCGAGCTGCAGGCGCAGATCCAGTACGCTCACCTGTCCGTGGAGATGGACGTGTCGGCCAAGCCCGACCTGTCGGCCGCGCTGCGCGACATCCGCGCGCAGTACGAGAAACTGGCGGCGCGCAACATGCAGAACGCCGAGGAGTGGTTCCGCTCCCGCTTCACCGTGCTCAGCGAGAGCGCCGCCAAGAACACGGACGCCGTGCGAGCCGCCAAGGACGAGGTGTCCGAGAGCCGCCGCCTGCTCAAGGCCAAGACGCTGGAGATCGAGGCCACCCGCGGCATGAACGAGGCGCTGGAGAAGCAGCTGCAGGAGCTGGAAGAGAAGCAGAGTGCGGATATCTCC
>VZRM01001343.1:0-60566 GCA_013397955.1 Grantiella picta
GCCACCTGGGCCGCTACAATGTAGCCCCATTACTGCCAGGAGTCCTCTTTAACTGAGATGATAAGTAAATAAAGTAGAATTACACACCAACAGGAACCTGGAATATGTTGTTTCACTGCATGTCTGAAAGCTCCCTTTAGGAAAGCTAATCTGTGCAGCAGTTACCATTATTTCTACCTCAGTAAGCACTTCCTAATTGCTGTGTTATTGCTTGTGAAGAAAAAATATTATTAAAGTCCACAACTTATGACTTGTTTCACATCTATACATGGAAGGAAAAAATCTTCTCATTTCATCAAACCTTAATAGGTTTTGAACAGGATGATCAGCTGAGGCAGTTTTTCTCTTGCAGATCTGTTCATTACCATTTCCTAATGTCAGTGGCTCCTTCTAACAGTCAAGATGCATCCATAATTTATTCAGAAACCTGAAAACATTACTAAACCAAATCTACTTAATTCTCTATGAATCAGCTCAGGCCTGTTTTGGTAGCAATTTGTAATGAACAACAATTATAAGCCCAAAGGAATCAGTATTCCTTTTCAGTTGTTAATGTTTCGTACCCAATTATTGGTCCACTGCCAGATAATGATCCATAGAGTATTAGAAATGTGTATTAATATTATCTTTACAAGTGCAATAATACTCAGTGGAGGATAAAGTTTTGATGGACTCCTTTCGTGTGCCATTTAAAGCTCTACATTGTCTGGGAAAAAAGTCAGCATTAGCACTTCGTTCTGATGGGACTGCTAAGGACAAGGTGACCTTCAAAATTTGGCAATATAATCAAAATGGCAATCAGCAGCCACTGAAATTAACACAGAAAATAACTTCAGCATTTTTGCCTGTTCAGAACTACTGAGATGTCACAGCTATGCAGAAAGCAGACCTAATTAAAATATTTTAGGAAACAACAAAATACTCGTCATTCTTCCCGTTAAAAGTAACAGTGATGAGACTTACATCTTTCCACGAGCAAGCCAACACTCAAGAATTCCTGAAAAGGTGATGAGCCTTCATCCAATGGCCAAACTGCAATTTTCTGTCTTGGATACTGAGTATGACTTCCTTTTACAGGATGTCTGGGGTAAATCATATGAATCATTTTAAGAACTGCATTCCATAGATTCTACTTGGGATAACACTGTGCACTGACTCTAAGAATAAATATTTGCCATTTCTAAGATGTCTTAATCCATAGGCAAAATGTGGTTGCTTACAGAATATAAAAAATCCAAACATAACTATTGCAAATTAAAGGGGCTTCTGCACAAAACAGAGAATTTTGGAAAGTAAGAAGAGGAAAGACTAATGAACATTTCAAACAGGACTCTACCATGTTGACTGTGTTAATGATGGCAGGGCTTCAGTACACTGAGAAACTATTTACAAGTATATTATTGATATTCCTTGCTAATGATCTCACTTCTTGGATTTGGTTTCTGACTAGTTTATGTCATTCCCAAGTATCCTGTATCACAACATTGTTGAAGCTGAGTGGATGGGATTTTTGTTTTTACTATCAAGACTCCAGAGAACTGCAAAAACTAAAGAAGTCATTCAGTAGTTAAGGTTCCACTTAAAGCCCTGTTTGTTATTTTCACAAATACATTGCCTGTTTCCCCTCTCACCTGGAAGGAGTAAGCAATAGAGAGAACAGACCAATATATTTGTCAGCACTAGAGACCAGCCATAGGATTTCCACAGTACTGAAAGACCTAGGGGACCTTTCACAGGATTTCTCTAAAACACTTTGGAATCTAATTGCCATTGTCTACAGAGAGCGTTAGGATCCTGGGTGTTTTTAATAACTCCACTAGCTGCCTCTACATCTTCAGGAGCTTAAATACCTTGTAAAATTTGCCATAAGGCCCTCAGCAGGTAGCCTCAACAGCCTTATATGTTCCTTGGTACAGGCAAAGAGAGATAAATAATGGTTTGCTTTGAACAGAGCAGTAGCAAACATTCAGTGTCTCATGTATTCTTTTCCCTTTCCCTTTTACATGGAGAAATTGACGACAGAGCCAAGTATTTCTTTGATGAAAAGCTATTTATTTTCAAAAATATGTATGTCCTGTTCCCCTGAACACAGTGGGAAAACAGCAGATGCTCAGTGCAGTATGTTGCTTTTCTCTACCCTGTGCTGAAGGGCTCCCTCCTACCTTTCTTTCAGGGTCATATTGTCTTCATTTCCTGCCCATCCTCCCTCTGTCTCTGCCATACTGGCTCTGTCTGCTCTTTCATTCATCTATACCACTCAAATATCCCCATTCTCCTCCTCCACGAGGATGAATTTCCCAGTTTCTGGTTTTGTATCTGTTCTACAACTAAAGTCCTTTCATCACATAGGTCAGCTCCTCTCTGGTCTAGCCTCAGCTTACATTTTCAGGGGTCTATGGCTTCTGACGTTTATCCTAAATGTATGGCAGTTCTCACACATAGCAGCTTTAATCAACTTCCCATGAAATACACTGAACAGGTAACCTTCACAAAAAGCTATAGGTTGTGTACTTTTTAAAGAACCTGTCAACATCCAAACAGCTTTGAACCCACCACACTAAAGATTTAACTATTTTATTCACATTTCAAGGTATGTTTTAACAAAAAAGCGTCTCATTAAAACCTCATGCATTAGCATTTTACACAACTTGGGACTTGAGAGAAGAAATTTTACTCTGAATTGCAACAACCAAGCTCCTTGCTACTTTAGTTCCTAACATTAACTTTGTATCCTCATTCAAAGATATTCTACATCAGGAAAATAAATTCTTAAGAGGAAAAGTATGTCAACAAGGAGACTCAAGTGTATGATGGGAAGATGCAGCACACCGTCAAGCTCTCTCTATAAGGAATATGTAAATGCAAAGCACGAATCCAGTCTGGAATGCATTTTGATCCATCTGAACATTAGTAACACATACAGTGGCATAGCTGAGTCTGCACTCGTGCTGCCAGTAAGCACACACAACTTAGCTGATAACACAGACCATGGGCATTTCTCCTAGAAATGGGTTCACAACTTAGTCCAATCACAGATTGCTATAGTGGGTATCACTGGAACCTCCTTCCTGCATATCAAATACTGCAAACAGTAAAACATCAGGCACTAAAAAAGTAAATAAAACTCTCTTTTTTACCTGAGGCAAAAGCCAAACATTGCTACTGGGATACCCAAATGGGTATTGTACTCAAATGGAAATACCTAGTCTTTGGCTTTTCAAGTGTAAAACCAAATAAGTTCATTTACATGCAATTAAAATTATACCAGGTACTGATAGTTTTTAAAATTTTCAGGCTGTAAGCACCAGTGTCCGACAGAATATTGGTGATTGATACTCCACTCAAATAATTTATAAATAATATCTGAGAATATTATTAGATTACTTCATCCTTTAGAAAGTTCCTCAACAGGCAAAAATCACCCCTCCTAGGTAGAGACTGCTCTTGTTATGCCACTATGATACAGCATCATGAACCATCTTAAAAATATGTGGCATCTTTTTTGACAAGCTAAGGCTACTTCATTCACTTAGTCTAATTTTCAAGGCATGTGAACACTACTGTTTTCAACAAGGAAACAACACCAACACCACCTACCATAACTCTTCTTCCTTTAGAGTGCCCTTGTCAAAAGTAATGCAGAAAACCCCATGGCATTAATCGTTGTTATGCTTTTTTAAAGGCTGATCTGAAGATCAGAGAGAAACCTTTAAGTATGAAGAAGCTTTTTGTTTGATGATGTTTGGGCTCAGCGTAACATCTACTTTTTTCTATGTCCTGCTTTTATTTTGAATCCAAGATAACAACAAAATTGTAGTTAGACCTGGATAATAAGTGCAAAATGCAGGGAGTTGAAACATCACACCTCTCATTAGTGACAGTCTGCCTAGCAAAATGAAAGGAATCATGAGCTGCAGTTAAATACTACTTCAGTTTAACCCTCCACTAGTTATCAAGTAATTTCATTAGGATATTTTCAAGAGGGAAAGTCAAATCGACAGCTTTATATGATGAAGACACATACAGCAGTAGGAGATAACAAAGTCAGTTGTTTCAAGTAGGCTTTTTCGCCCTCCCCTTCTGGAACCTCTTAGTAATTAAAACATTCATTGTCAATCTAGAGACAAGACATTTGAACTTGATTTAGTTATGGATTCCTTTGGTTTTGAACCGAGAACAACAATGACTACATGGAAGTTCACTTTGCCTTTTTTGTTATCCTTCCTGAGTATTCTCCTGACCATGAGAGTGGTGGGAACAGAAATAGGAAAAAAAGGGGGGAAAAAAAAAAGCTGACAGAAAAATAACTGCCTTGAACAGGAAATAAGAAAATTACTTAAAAATCAAGAGTTTGTGGACAGAACTAAAATATGTAAAGTCCTGGAGACCAAACATTAAGAAAAAGATAAAGGGTGATGAAGCACTACATCAAAACCAGTCAGGCCTGCGGCATGCTTGACGCTGAATGAAAAGACTAAATTCTCTGGTGCTGGAAATAATCAGGGAACAGGAATCAATCATGGCCAAAATCTTTTCCCTGGTGATCAGCTACAAAAAATTTCAACACAGCACTGGGGAATTCCATCAAATGAAAATTGTGTGTTTGCTGTATTCACACACAACTTCAGGACCAAAAGGTTGCCACCATAAAAGAAACACAAAAGCATTTTTCCTAACAATGCAATGAAATTGTTAGCTCAGAAGCCTCAACACTTTTAAACAAAGCCAAAAGTAAACAAAAATACAATGTTATATTGAGACAGGGAAAGAATTGAGTACCTAATTTGAGGGCCCCCTTCCAATCCTTAACTCCTAGCTCTAGTTTAGTAATCAGAGCTCCAAAACAGGGGAGCAAAAGCAAAAGGAAAGAAAAATTAAAAAGAAAACAAAATGTTATCGGACACCTGGAAATATTTCCTTATACAGAAGAACTGATGCTTTCAGAAATATGTAATGAGCAGACTTGGGGAGAGAGCAACTTTTTATTTCCAGAGTAACTTGGGCCTTGTCTACACTTCAGATGCAAAATCATCTGACCTGCTGGATAGACTCTCACCTCCATGGAGTGTGGTGCAGAGACTCTGAAGTGAGCTAGACCATGACCCAGAAGCAAATGCTGTATGACAGCACTGGCCTGAGTTACCGTGTCCTTATAATTTACTGTGTAAACACAAATTACTGCATCTGCACAGCACCACAGTGCTTTGCAGCAACATGGCAGCCTAGCAAATTCAGCATAATGTGCACTGCAGCATCTATTCAATGGATGCATAAATGCTTGGTGTTTCATTGCTCTGTGATTAAATTTCGGTTCCTGACAATGTTTACAAAGGTGCGTGTTAAGATACAGGCAGACTCCTAAAGAGTGTCTTGTGAAGTTAAAAAAAAAAATTGGGCACAACTTTTACTGATATTTATGGGTTAAAACTTCTCAGACAAATTTACAAACAAAACAGAGACCCTTTACCCAAACTGTTGGGCAATAGCAGTTCGTCAAGAGCTGACTAGAAATGTAGTGTTGACAAGAACAGAAGGGGAAATGCAGGTAGGGATAACACAGAGGCAAAGATATACAAACATAGGAGCTACTAAGAAAAAGGAAGGGGGCAAAGGTTGTGTTTACAATACACCACAAGAATGGTCCTGTGGGTCAAGAGGTTAAGTGCAGGTACCTTGCAGCATTCACATGCAAATCAATTCCAAAAGACATTAGTTTAAATGAGAAGTATAATCGAGAGGGAGGAAACCTCTCATTCTACCATGAACTTCTCCCGATTTCACTGAAGCATGAGCTCAGAATAAAGAAGGGGGGTTCCATGAAAACCTCATTATTAATCAGCCCTGTGGATAGTGCAGTATGTATAACCCCTGAGATTCATACAGGCACCTGCCTCCAGATTGGCTGCGTATGGGACAATTTATCATAAGTGAACATGTAGGAGTGGGGGAAGACACAGTGGTCATTGCCTGCACTGGAATTTATGATGGAAAGGAAAGTTAATTAAGTATTGTGGTCAGTGCTTAAGGGAAAAAATAGACGAGCTCCCAAATGCAATTCCTTGCTGGAACAGATATTTTGGCAGAACTTGCTAATTACTATATTAATCTGTTAATTTGGCAAGAGAGAACTAATTTTATCCTGGTAAGTTTTCAGGGAAAAATGCATGGAAACAAAAAACTTGTGTCATCTGGACTTTTGTTGTCAAAAAGAAAAGTACACCTTACATACTCTGTAGTCGCTAACACCACTGTAGAATAGAACTTAACTGAGTGGCAGAGTGTGACCAATAGCAGAGAGGAAAGTAAGAGGCTACTGGAGTAAATGGGAATGTACCAGATTAGGGAAAAATGCAAGGCCACATTGGGCTATTACAATTCATAATGCAGGATAATTCCACAAGAAACATCAAATGACTAACAGGGCCATAGTTGTTTTGCATGATATTACCTGAAATTTCTAATTTTGGCGAACCCAAAACATTGTTTTTTATGTTGCATTCTTATATATTCTTAAGTAGAAAATCAAAGAGATAAATAATCCTTATTAAGAACTGAAATCCTCAGGGCAAGACAGATATCAAGTACAGTAATTTAGTCAACATCCACTCCAGCCACATGACATGGACTATCTATAAAATCCACAGTTTAAGTGCCTTACATGCCTGAAGCCAATTCTAAGACCTTCATTAGACATAGGCATGAAACATAATGTAAGGATCTGCATTCACCTGCACCAGATATAGTTACAGACCAGAGCCTTGCTTGCATTAGGACATGGACCAACAGCAAGAACAAGGAGTGTTTCTGGTTATTTTTCCATTCTATTTATCATGCCATTTTTTATCTGCAGTCCCCTGGCGGAATTGCATTTCCCTTGAAGAAGTTGATCATAATCCCAAACCTCCTGCCACAATACCAGTGTTAAGAATTGGTATTCAGCAGAGAATTAGTGCAAGGCAGAAAACAAAACTGTGAACATGATCACTATAAATAAAATCTGTAAGCCACACCTGACTAGCTATTGGAGCCAAACAGGATAACTCAGCAGGCAAAAAGGTCTGAGAAGAGAGAAGTACTAGATATGCTAGCCTGTGAAAGAGATCCATGAAATAAAGGGGGAACTTTGCAAATTTATAGCAGATAGGTGAAAATGGGATCCAAAACACAGCAAAGCGTTCTTTGCTGCACAAATATGGCCTGAAATGAAAAAAAATCCACTCCCTGGCCAGGAAGAATACCTTCAAAAGCTACAGCATGACAACTAACTTACATTAGCTCATCTCAAAAACACAAATTGTTAAGCAGCTTCCCAAGACAGGCATCAGGGGGGAAAAAAAGCCATTGATTAATGACAGGAGAGCAATTGTAGGTTTTTTTGTGTCTACTTGCTGTGTTCAGGCAAAAACTCTTTATTGGACAACCCTGATAGGTTCTTTCAACTTCATTACCACACAAGTTCAGCCAAATAATTTTTGCTAACACATCATCATAAGTGCATGCAAAGGATGTAAAAATCCATCCCTTGACCCTAATGTGCAAAGAGAGCAGGGGAGTAGACTTCTGTTTCATTTTAAACTGTAAAAAAAAATTTAAATTTGAAAAAAACCCTCAAAACCCAACACAAGTACACAATAAAAAGGCAAATTAAAACTAAAGCAAACATTCTGCAACAGTGGATTTAGTAAGGGAGGAATTATTTTTGTTTGTTTAATTTTTAAGCCTTTAATCCTTTTCAAATTAAGGCTTTTTCCATAAGAAGCAAAATCCAGCAGGCAAGAACACTTGGTATCTCCTAGTATGCATTTTTTCTAATGTTTAAAAAAATAAGTCACTTTTACTTACTAGGATTTCAGGATATATAGTAGTATTATGAGTAAAAAACTTCACCAAATTGCATCATTTAATATGAATGATAAAGTGAAAATGACATGAAAAAGCTATAGTGCAAATTACATGGAGAAGCTATATCCACATGTAGTGATAGGATTTGGCCCTCTACTTCATATTTCTTATCTGAAGTAGAAATACAGAATTTGTTGCCTAATTTTAATTCATGTCCACGCCTTAAACTATGTTTTTTAGTTGACTTTCAACGACTACAGTATATGAAACCAAAATATATTCCCCTTTATACATATTTTATAATTTGTTTCAAGTCGAATCTTAAAAGGTATTTAACGTTTTCTCCTGGATCCTGATTTTAGTTAATGGCAGTAGAAAAGTCACTGTCCTTGATCTAGAATTGTTTAGTAAGAAGGAGTCAAGGCTAGAGGCACATGAAAACATGTCAATCAGATGTAATTGCTCTCTAAAAGAAACCCTATCAAACTGAAGAACAAGAACTAGCACTGAACACATGGATTCACTGCAACACCTAATCTACTAATGAGCTCAGCTTGTTATTTTCAGGCTCACTATTCAAAACATTCAACATAAGAAACCTGATATTGAAGGACAAAATTCTTAAATAGTTGTAGAGAATATTTACTACAGGTGGATTCAGTAATGTTACCATTACTTCCCAGCACTTCCCATGACACTTCCCTTGGCACCATGTCCAGCTTTAACTGCTTGGGCTGAAATTTTCTATACAAAATGTCTACAGAAACATCTTTCTTCATTAACAAAGCATATGCCTCATTGTGTGTTGGCAACCTACTACTCTTAACAGATACCATCTCTGACTGCAAAAGTTTATGCAGTTGATTTAAAGCAATGTTCCTGATACTGAAATCTGAGAGCATAAAGTGATATACTAATTAGATCTCTACTGAGATCAGTGGGAAGGGATCTGTACAAAACCCCTTGGTGTTAACATTCTAATGTCCACATCTGCTTCAGGCTGCAAACTAAATGTCCAGTAGCACTGGAGAGTATTAAGTATGCTCCTATGTATATCTTCTCATTTCTTTTCATTCAGCAAAATGAATTTTTATGATCCACGGCAAAAAAGAAATATTATCTCATACTCAAGACAGATGAATGACTGAGAACTTCATTTGACTCCTCCTTTAGCAAAGGATCTTGTAAGATCCTTTGTAGAGCTTAGATGTAGATTCAATGAGTAAAATGCATGAATTTTGGAAGCAAATACTAAAAAAGAAGATGTATTATTTAATGTAAAGAATAGCATTGGTAAGAAATCAAACACAAAGTTAGACTGGAAATTACAAGTCCGAGATTTTCAAGAGCTGGGTCTTGCTTACATCGCAATGTTAAACCAATCAGATCAGAGGTTCTGAAACACATTTTTCTCAGGTCACCTTGGCAAAAGGATGGGTTAAGAAGGAGTCCTTCTCATGAGCCACAATCTTTTTTTTTTTTTTTTGCCATTGTAAATTATTTTAGTCACTAAGGGTAGTGAAAATGCCTGTCATCCTGGGAATTCATATTTGTTTAAATAGTCTAAAGTTCAACTGAAGGTGATGGGTAGCTTCAGAGACTTGCAGTTAAGAGTCTTCACTACACAAGAATGTCCTCTTAACCTGTTCCGGATTTTCTAGCTAGAGTAATCTGTGACTGCATTTAGAGCCCAAGTGGCTGAAAAGAACATGCCCTTTGTGTTCTGAATGTCTCATTTGTAATTTCTGGAAGTGTTAAAAGCTTCTACACCCAACCAAAATCAAGAGGAACTCTACCAGTAAACATAAACATTAACACATACTCCAGTAAACATCCTGAAAAAAATCAGGTCCTGCACAGCAATTCCCAGGTAAGTCTATAACCATCATTCTGTGGTTCAATCTGCCCTTTGTAAAATGGATTTACAGCTTCCCCCTTCTACAGGTTTCATGAAAATTCATGTATAACATTTGAGAAGCATTTTGCATGACTGTCGTGAGCAGCCCAGATAAGCCTATGTGGAAGTGAAATTTTCTCTAATTAGAGCAGGATATGAGTATTTCCCAGATAATATCAGTTAGGGCCACACATGAAACAAGGAAGCTAAAATGCTGAACTCAGAGAACATAACCCATCTGTGCAGTGAATGAAGCAGTGGTCCAGTAGGAAAAAAACCAGCATGTGATCCAACAATTAAAGACTGTTCATGAAACATTGCACAAAGCAGGGAAATGTTTATATAGGGGCAACCTTAAGGCTGGCATTTCCTGACTTGAAGATTTCATTTTGCAACCTTAACATTTTCAATAATTTTAACAACACATAATATAGGCCCACTTAGAATAAGTGTATGCATATATTAGATTAATATTTTTTAAAAATCCTTTAGTATTTACTGGGAAAGGTTGCTCTTTCTCCTTCCATTAAAAAATTATGTTTTAACAGTTATACAGCTATTAAGGACTGCTTTAAGGAATTATGCAGTTCAAGATTCTTAGTTTAAATTTTATGGTGCAAAGAACAGGCTAGTTCATGTTTTCAGAAAACAAAAGAAATCAGGAGAAAAAATGAGAATGTTTTTCCCCTTTCCTGACAACACACTTCTATTATGACCTGACGACTCTCTAGTATCCATCCCTAATCCCCTGTCATGCTCCCGTAAATGCTAAAAAATGCTGCAATTTGCATGAGCTTGTATGCTAGACATTTTTATATCAATGCTAACTCCCTGAGAATGACAGAGGCTCAATTTGTAATCCCAGACGAATGTGTAAAGGACAACTCAACTGAATACTGTATAAGGGCATAGAGTATAAACTGTGGTGTCTCCTTGTAAACCTAATCAGTGCATGCAGCTTTAAACACCGCAGTGCAAGGGAGCTTGTGTGGTGAATCTACATAGATGCATGGACTTCAGTTTTTCAAAGGCTGGCCATGCCATGAAGCAAAGACACACCACACACAGGAGAGCTTTTCTCTCAGCTCCAGTTCGTATGAGGCTCATTTTCTAGATCTGAAGAGTGAATTTTTAATAAGTCATGTCACCAGTTAAGTGCGCACAAAGCTCAGTTTTTCTTTCTTCTATAGTTTCTCTATACCTGCTACACATCTGTCAGAAGTTTGTTTTGAGAATCAATAGCCAGGTGCAAAAATTCATTAGCAGACAGAAATCTTGTCTGAGACCTAAACTAGCCCTTACAAAAGTCAGTTGGCATGGCATTTGATTTCCATATGAACATTTCCCCAGCCCACACTCTACTACAAAATCATCAAAGTACTTGATCATTTCAGCTATATTTGTATTATTTTACAGGGCATGCCACAAGAAGAAAGATAGAAGCCATTGAGATTTCTTGCCCATTTAGTATCATTCCTAAGGCAAGCCATCATTCTTTCGGGTACCTGCTAATTTTAAAAAGTTAGAAAACTAAATGTCCTTCCAAGCAGGTTATGTCGCACAGTGGACAACTGTGTGTTCTTGCACTTTTCTCTTAGGAATATGCTTCAGGCTGGATTCATAGAAAGAATATTGGAAATAATATTAAGTAATATTAACTGCCCCTAAATACCTTTGGAAATGGGGTTCTAGAGAACTAGCTGGGGGGTGGAAATTAGCATTTACTTAATGTCTTGCTCCTAAGATTCATATCTGTCACATCTCCTGCAGTGTCATCTTTCCCCTCCACCTTCAAGAATCTGCACACCAAGCAGTTGCTCAGCAGGTCCCTGCATCCCCAAGCCAGTGCAGCTGGCACCAAGAGTCACAGGGCAGAACTTAAGCAGCTCCATGTAGCCCTGGAAATCATCTGCTCTCTCCAGGCAACCTCATAGCAAAAGGTGCTCCCTATACCAGACTTAACCGAGCAGTAGCCTGATATCTACCAGCTTTCAACAAAAATATCACAGAGTCTACTTTCAGAATATGAGAACATAATTATGTTTAGACACCAGCAGATCTCTGAGACCCCACTGCAGAATTCATATGCTCCTTTATTATCAGTTTGCTTCTGAAGAAGCAAATATATAGATTTCTATTTCTATAGGGTCACAGAAGAACATACAAACTTATTACACAGTTCTGATACATTTTAGATAATAATTTTATGCAAGCAACAGATGTGATTTAAAAGAACTCAACTGCCTGCTTTTCCACACAGGAACCAGAGGGTTTGAAAATATCTTCACAGAAAGAGAAGGCAGGAGGGAAGGCAACAAATCTTCCATCATCTGATTGCTGTAAAATATGCTATCATTGAAATACATTTAACTAGTCATCTTCTGTTTGAGGAATTCACAGTGACTGAGTTCCAGTTCATTACTTTGAGGGCTGTGGTGCTATTGTCAGGGCCTCAAAACCAGTAAGATGGCCTAACCCCCAGGTTAGAGAGGCTACAATAGCAGAAAGGCAATTATACTGTAGGAGAAATGTTGTCCACTAATCAGCTAGCAATCAATTACTAGAAAGAGAAGATAACCCTATTCCCACTCAAGCTCTTCAGTATTAATAGTGCCATCATGTAATTATTTTAGGCATGGGCAGGTGCATGAAAGGACAGACTCTATAGCACACTGCGTCTAAGATTAATGAGTTCTGTCAATTTGCCCAGCAGACATCTGATTCTTCAGCTTTATGTAGCCACTAGTCTTACACATGCCTCAGGGATTTTTTCTGAAAAAAGCAACTACTAATTTAAACACATAAAAAAAAATACACATTTTAAAAATCTGCAATTTTACCAGTAAGACTGCACCAGAAAGATTTCTAATGTGAATATTGATACAGCATGTTTCCCTATATCATTTATTCTTTACTTTAGTCAGAGTAACCAGTGAAACACAAGGTCCTACAAGCATATAAAACCTTCTAGAAAAACTGACAGCACACAATCCTGCAGTCACAACATCCTGAATTTCACTCATACAATCAATTCCAATAAGTAAAAAAAGAGAGAGGAAAAGAAATATTTCAGTAAATAAGTCACTGCTCAGAAACCAAGACAAAGCAAATACAGGAGTACTTTGCTGCTAAGTTAGCAAACATGCTGAATGAGCACAGCTGCCAAAAGCAGAATCATTCTCTGTGACAAGCTACAGCCCACAGAGTTAAGTCAGAGATAAGTAGGGTCAAGAGAGAAACAGCTTAAAATAGAATTTCTATCTGGAAAGTGGCTCTTTTTCCTTTAAGTTACATCTACTGGAGTAAGCAGTAAAAGCCAGTTTTTAAAGAGTTTTTAAATGAAACACAACCTATTTTTAGAAACACCTTCCATGTTTGGGAGTTGCATGAACAACCCCCACCCCTAGAAAAATATGACTTATTCAGGATTTTAAGAGACCTTCACTCTTACTAAAACCCTGTTTCAAGAAGTTGCTTAAACACTTGCTTAAATCTTTCAAAATAATCCGGGGTATTTAAAGTCATTTAGCTGCTTAAACATGCAGACAGTCTCTCAAAGATCCTCTTAGACTTCTCTCTGAAAGTTCAGACTCTTAAATACCTTTGAAAATCTGGCTCAAAGTACTTGGCTGTACACACACAAAGCCCTCATGAAATAGCATACTGTATATCCATTTGTATTTTTAAGTGCAACCATTCAATAATAACAAGAAAATATTAATAATAAAAGAAAAAGGGGACTGGATTCAAAATCAAAAATTCAAATACTGCAGCTATGGAGGTTACCACTCATCAGCCAAATTGCATTAATTAATCAGATGTAAGGTCCACATCTGCAAACTGCAAAATCTTAACCTACTAAAAGCCACAGGAATCATGAAGCATTAACTTCTTCTTCTTCTTCTATTGACTTGGGTTGAATTTGATCCTAAAGCACCAGCGCAGCTTCTGCAGTATCAATCTCACTGGTCTCTATGGTCTGGAAACAATCTTTTCTTAATTTTGTTTTTCAAAGCATTTCTTCCAAAAACTTAAGCCTTTAAATATGGGTCTAAGCCAAAAACATGAAAAAATTTTTCTCAAAGCTATCCTGTGACACGTACAAGAACCGACCTATTTACTGCTCTCCAAAGTCAATGTCATCCTATTTGTTCCCTTTCTGTCACTTCTGCTTGATTATGGAAAACAGCTAGTGGTACCTACTTTTTTACCTTCCATTTAATGTCACAATTGACCACCATGAAATCTTTCTCAAGACTACATTTATTGGATACTAGATTCTGCTAATTAATTCTCTGGATTAATTTCTTCTGAAGTAATGTTATCAATTGTTTCCAGTAAAGAAAAAATGGGCCAGCAGTAACTTGATTTTCACATAAAGGATTAAACTTACACAAATGCAGTGGCTGAAGATATCATTGATCCATACTCATTGGCTGCTGCTGCTGTTTCAATTGTTATTTGATATGGTAAAGGACAACAGACTGGGAAATGGTTTTGATCTAAAGCAACTGTTTCTAAGAAGATACCAGCAACTCTCACAATACATAACTTACAAAATGTATTTTATGTACTGAAAAGAACTAATCCCTAAAACTGTAACTATTTCTGAAACTCATGGTTTGATCCTGAAAGATGCTCAAGTTCACAGAAGACATTTGAATTGAAGCCACTCAGTATGCAATAAAAATGTGTGGGAATTGCCAGGGGGAGGAACTATTCTACAAATTGAAAAAAGGCAAAAAATATTAAATGTCCTTGAAACTATGAACTGGATATCATCAGTTAATGATTTAACACAGAAAGGGAATGACTGCTGCACTAGTCAGCATTAAATGTTAAGGAGAGCCCTTCAAAGACATAATGAAAACTTAGGCATACCTCTCTTTCTGAAAGCTAGAGGGAAATCATCACCAAACGTTTTTTTCCTATATTTGAAAATACCCTCTTTTCAATTTCTTGTAAAGATACTGTTGGAAATACTGGTTTGGCATGTTGTATTTGTTATGTAGTGAGTGTTGCATGGTGGTATAAAATCCAGAAGTCCACTTTAGAACGCTTTTCTTTCTTGACTTTGTTCATCTTTGACCACAAAACTGTGGAGGTGGCTCTGGCCGAGCTACCAAGGGACGCTCCCTATGGGGATGAATGTCCACCAGAGCCCTGGGAGGATTGATGTTTTGGCCCAGGACACCCCTGGTGATTGAGTTGGTTGTGCCCCAAGGGGACGGTTCCCTGGCTCTCAACCCCTCCCCTGTGTTTCCCTAATAAGGGAAAAGTTCTGGACCATTCAGCTTTGTCTTATCAGTTAATTGTAAATCATTGGTCCCTTATGTTACAAGTCCCTCCTGTGTTATGTAATCATTGGTTTCTACATATGTCAATCCCCTTAAAGTCTACCCTGGTTGGCCCTGAAGGCTAAACCACGCCCTTTCCCTTGTCCCTTAAAACCTGCTGCACAGAGCTCCTCGGGGCTCTTGTGCGCCTTCCCTCGACCTCCCAATAAACCTTCGTTCTCCTTCCACAAGAGTCTGCATCTTCTTTTGGGACACTTTTAGCTCCTCGTGCCTCTCAGCGACTTGAGCCTCAACTGCTCTTTAGGCCAGGGTCTAGGAGTCGAGCCAGGACTGGCCGCAGTGGGCAGTTGCGCTGTTACACAAAACAAAGCTGAGTAATTTTAGGGTTGCTTCAATTCATGTCAGTTGACAAGATCTTCAAAGGGTATCAGAGAGGCTATTCCTTTCAGTCTTCCAAGGTGGGAAATGAACTGGGCTGGAAAAAGAACTGACTTTTTTTTTAGATTCTGCTCTTGTGCTCTCTTTACCAGCATGACCTGTCAGTGACAGAGTAGGCAGTTTTTAGCAAGAAGGTGCAGGAAATTAAAGTTCAAGAAAAGAAGGAATGAAAAGTGAAAGGAAAACAAATCTACAAAGGTTATTGAAGATACTACTGGATCCAGACAAACAGGATTTCATCTCATTGAGTTTTATGTTTGATAGCAGGGATTCCTAAATTTATTTCAGTCAGCTACTGTCATGAGCAGCACTAAATAAGCAGATAAACTACTATCACTTCCTCTCCCTTCTCACCTCAAAACTTTCTGCTGTATAACCTCACTCCTTCTGGCACAGAATGCCAACACATGCCCTTAGTTAACTGCACAGTTTACCTACCCCACCCTGACCTTTCCACACATTATTATTTACACAATTTTAGTAAAAACACATTTTTCCACTGCCGAATCTTCTGAGGCTGCACAGAACTTTAGTATTTTTAAAATTTGCTATAAATTCAGATAAATCCCTACTGTTCTTAATAATTAACATGTACTAACTGTTTAAAATATTTTCATACCCATAATATTTACAACCAGAGGGGTCTTCACATACTATGTCTTTCACTCTCAGTTATTCATTAAGAAAACATTACGACTTAAAGTGGAATCTGCCTGGATATTGTGAGCATTCACATTTCATGTTTATTGAACTCCTTAAGCTGTCAGTGTTTATGAAAGGGCTATTATTGTAGGAAACTCGCAACGTTAGTCAAAGTATGTCATCGCAATAACAAAAAGATGACTGACGAAGTTTCTCTTTCAGCTCCTGCTCAGCAGAATATCACCAACTGGTTAATATACTCAGTTCATTTGGTTAATTAGCTTCTTAAATTAGTGCAAATGATCCTTTTATCTCTGTGGTATTAGCAGCTTTCTGTTTTGAACATGCACTCTGCCTGAAAAAATAGTGATTGCTTATTTAATAAGCCTGCTCCACACATAAGAGTTCCCATCTACAGAATCATATCTATTAACCCATGAACAAATAAAAATAAATAACCATTAAAATACTACTTATACTCATGTCAGCCTTGCAGAGATAGTAGCCAAAGAAACTCAGGACAAATTCAATACATGCATTAGGAAGAATTAGTTTTATAACACAAATGTAAACCCAAAACTGAATCATTCCATGAGGAAAAGAATTTCCTGTATTCTGCCGACAAACTACAAGGAGATTACCTGGCTATAACTGAAAGCAGAGTTAGACCCACTGAAAATGTTATTCGTGATAATTATGCTTGAGCTAAAAAGCATCTGAGCCTGAAATTCAGAGACCATTTGAGATTGCTGAAGAAGCAGTTCAGAAATTAATCTTTGACATGTCATCTCTGCAAATGTAATGGGGAATCACTGGCAGAAAAAAAACAAAGAATCTGCTCCTATTTTAGCACTACATTCTTCACAGTACTATTGAAGTATACAGCAAAGGCTGAAACATTATGAAAAAAGAAACAATCTAGCCTTGCTGTACTTACTCACTTATCACGTCATCAGCCAACTTTCTTTCTACCAGCAGAAGTGAACGGAATTGTTGAACAAGCATGGTAATATTTTAATTCATGCTTCTCCCCCTGTTTGTCGTACTATGAACAAAATATTTACAGACCTATTTCACTCTGCTTCACATTTCTCTTTAAAAACTACTAACATTGCACCCTCCAAAGAGCACAACTTTCCCTTAATGGCCATGCAGAACAAGTATGGAACATCACTTCTGAACAACTTTTTCAATCCTTTCATAGGCACCAAAAAGCCCCAAACAACTTGTCTTACTTGTCAGGTGCTAGAATAACTCACACTTCTTTTTCATAATTCATTTCTATTCAATGTATCTATATATAAATTATGAAAGAAAGCAAATTTCACTTTTTGTTGTAAGCTAGAGAGCTACAGTTTGTAAAAAAACCTCACCTGCACTATAGAGTGAAAGCAGTTAGAGTTTCCAAATCCTTTGAAATCAGAAACAAAAGAATTAGAAGAGTACTTCTTAAGACCATATGTTACAATTCGTGCTTAAAATTACCCTTTTCATGCAGTCAGCTATAGGGTGTACCAGAGTTATTTTTTATTAGCACAGAGTACTCATTGTAGCGGGCTTTGATCTACCCAATTCCTATCTGATCTACCTAATTTCTAAGAAAGTATTTGTTTACTGCATGGCTCCTCTGACAGCTAGGATCAGCTGTTAACATTGCATGAATACTTTCTGAGTATTGAATGCGAGATTTCACGCAGAGTATTTTCAGTAACACCTTTTCTGTTTGGTGTACAGCTTTACTGAATTCCAAATTCAGTGTGCAACTCTCTTGTCTCATCAAACTTGAAGGAAGCAGACATGAACCTGAGAAGTTTAGAGCTGCACTGCTTGGGTTAATCATATGCTTATAAGCTTTAATGTACTGCTTTTATCAGACCGGCATATTTTGTAAACAAAGCTACACACAGAATTGGAACTCTACTGTAACTTTAATGTTTCATTATCATTATTCTTTTTTCTTTTTTCTCTGTACCCTATTAATTGAATTCCCTCTATCTGGTAACCACATTGGACAACTTCTGCTGACTGAACTTGCTGGTTTGTTGTGATTTTTGTTGGAGGAGTTTTTTGGTTTTGGTTTTGTTTTTCATTACTAATCAGTTCTTCCAGCAGTGCTCTTGAAAGGAACTATACACCCCTGGAAGATCCATTGACATAACTCTAAATAATAAACTGAAATAAACAGGTAGAATAAGGACAAGAAAGGAGCAAGGAAGATTTTAAATAGAAACGTGAAACTTCCTCTACAAATCCAAATTGTATCATGGGAAAATTCAGGTTGAAAGAGACTTCAGGATGTCTGTAGCCCAAACTCAAGCTCACAAGAGAGAGAGCTTTGAAGTCAGATCAGGTTAAACAGGGCTTCATCTAACATGATGTTAAAAACTTTCATGAATGGAGACTGCCCAGTCTTTCTGCATAATCTATTCCAATGCTTGGTCCTCAAGAGGAAACAGTACTCCCTTACATCCAGTCAGAAATTCTATTTTTTTTTCCCCAGTTTAGCCTACTGTTTCTCCCCCTCCCACCATGCCCCATTGTCAACAGCCTGGCTCCATCCTGCTAGACCTCTGCTGAGCATGTCCCTGTTTATCAATGTCCTTCCTCTAGTGGGGAGCACAAAACTTGGACCTGGTATTCTTGATGTAGTCTTCATGGCCTGTAGTGCTAAAAACAGATAAATTCTTGTAATTCTCTGGAGTGACCCCCTTGCCTCCACTGCCACATCTCTTCTAGATTTTAAAAAGTAGTTGAAAAGCTCATAACAACAGCTCTGCATAACAGGTCTGCAAAGAAGAGGTGTTAAAGGCAGGTACTCTGCCTGTAAAAAAAGTCTTTCAAAGGATGGCAGAGGACTCTGTCACCATGAATACATTTTATAGAGACTTCTTTATTTTTCGGTCAGAATTCTACATTCAAAAAATGAACAAGTTCAGCAGACACCCACATCTGCTGTAGAAGGGCTTGCTCCTCCACACTGTTTTTTTTCGCCCACCAACAGGAGGGGACAGGCTTAGTGTGTAAGGCAGCTGCTCCAAAAAAATTTAAAAAAAAAAAAAAAGGGCTGTTCCAGGCCATCTTTACTGATAGTTAACCTCATGCTTCTAGAATTTCTGCAACTTTTTAAAATATGTGAGAGTATTACAGAATTGATTTTTTTATTCTTTCTTTTCACTCTCCCCCAACACCTCTCTACTCCCTTCAGTTTCAGTAGATTATGATTTTATATTCAAAGAAAACCCTTTATAATAATCACTCAGAGAGATTTACCAAGGCATCCTGGAGGCTCCAATTCCCAAGTTCCATTGAATTTCTGAGGGAATTTGGCACCAAACTCCTCCAGGTTCTTTTTAAAAATGTCATTCTTAAATTAATATTGTGCAACTGGAAGTATTTGCTGTGAGTATTAAAAAAACCATTGCCATTCTGCTAGTTTAATTTTCTAAACATTTCTTGTCACAGACTGACTCAATAGCCACATCAGGGTAAACCTAAGTGGAGTAAGAATAAGCTTCTCATTCAGTCACACAGCACACTCCTGCTTGATTGGAATGGATATTGTACATAATATGTCCCTGCAGATGTTTTCTCCAGTGGGGCACATTGAATTTCATTTAAATGCCAAGGCTCAAAATCTAAAACAATGTGACTTTAACAAAAAATCTGATGAGGAATTTGATGAGAAAATGGCAAGAATTCCTGTGGCATTTGGGTAACAATTTCAAGCCTTCGTTTTAATAGAATAAACAGGATCATATTTCATTCAAAGCTGGCAATGAGATGAGCTTTGGGTATTACATTGATATAAACCAATAAAGAATTTGCAAATTTGAAGCACTAATTAACAGACACAATATTAAATGAAAAAAGTTTGCTCCAGGGGCAAATATATTTTGAAGACTTTAAACTTTTATTAAAATACAATTTTGAATAGCTTCTTCTGCATTTGACTATTTTGTTAGTTTCAAAGAGGGGGAGTCTTCTGTTTTAAACTAGCATGTTTAATATAGTTGGAATATAAATGAATAAAATAACAGTCTCTCTTCTGCCTTTCTGAAATAATAACTCAATGTCATGTCACTTCAAAAGAAAAATACCTCATACGTTGAACCTATACAGCCGAGAGCTGTGAAAGAGGATGTTAGTATTTTATCTACATTGAACTCCCACACTATTTCTAATTTTTTAATTAGAAAGATTTTTTTAAAGTCTTACAGTGCTGAATCAAAAAGCGATCATATTTAGAACCTGACTAGTATTATGAGAGCCCCAGTAAAAATATATTAAAAAAACCAAAAATTGGAACTTTTGGTTCACAGTTCACAGATGTAATAAGAGGATTTTCTCTACCTAATTGCAATGCTGCACATAGTAGCCTTCTTGATACTACAATATCCAAGACTTATGTATCTAAAGACTCATACTTCAGAAAATGGGAATGTCAGCTAGAATATTAGGGAATGAAATCTATGAGACTGACCTTCAGATAGGATATTTGTGACTATTTTTTGGAACAAGTGGTTTTTTCATCCTAAGCATAATACCATCAAAATCTGCTGATGATAAAGTCACCTGCTCTGACAACTCAGCAGCTGTGCTTCACTTAAAAGCTGTCATATATTTAATTCATTAGCAAGCCAGATACCTTCTTACTTCAAGAAATTAAGGATTTTTTTTTACTTCCAAATGTTAAGGTACTATTTTTTCTTTTACACTATATGTGATAATTGTGCACCACTGTCTAATCCTATAATGGCAGGTCCATAGTCCCTTATATCTTATCTTCAGTGATGCTTCCATTTTTCCAGCCACTTTCATTTTTCTTGTTTTTAATACAGTTGATTGTAGTACCTTTTTTTTTTATTTAAAGGAAAATTATGAGGCAAGTGTTTAGAAAGGTAATTGATCTGTAGTTTAGAGATAAAAGGCCTGATCTTTCCTTCTGATACTGAATGCGCATCAAAGTCAAGTTGAAGCACTTCACATGCACTGCTTAATGAAAACCTGTAGAAAATGGAATATAAAAAAAGGCATTAGCTATAAAAATAAATGACAGGAGGTTCTGCAACCTATTCACTGACAATTTGTGTATCACTTGGATTCAAAAGCTATACAATTTACATACACATGTGCAATACTGCCTAAGTTTTATGAACACCTATTCAAAAAATCTCACATGTTGTGCGTGTGTCCATAACTCTGCATCTGAAAAAATGCTAGAATCATTTGAGGCTAGGATATAAAGTGGGGAAGCCTATGTATTTTAGAGGGTACAATACAAAGCCCACACAAAAATAAATGCAAAGTTCAAAAGCAGATTCAAATCTGTTCCTTCCTGATTGGGTTCCACATCAATGCATATCTCAGAATTACAGGACCTAACCCCACATTAGATTAGTGATCTTTAATTTACAAAAAGAACATCCAAGCTTCCTCAAGCTTCTATCCCAGATTTATAGTCTGGTTCAAAAACCAAGGGAAAACCATCTCCCTTGGAGACATAAAGGCATGAACCGTGAGTAAGAATATACATCCTCCATGACAGAAGTCAGAGCAGAAAGCTGGGTCAATACAGATACAATCTGGATGGGGGAAGAAAAAGAGACTCCCTGTCCTATGTGTCATGCTGGGTGTGATCACACATGCTCCAAGATGTGCAGAGCAGGATAGTCATAAAATCATAGAATCACAGAATAAGCTGAGTTGGAAGGGACCAATGAGAATCTTCAGGTCCAACTCCTGGCCCTACACAGCACCATCCCCAAGAGTCACACCATGTGCCTGAGTGCATTGTCCAAATGCTTCTTGACTTCTGTCAGGCTTGGTGCTGTAACCACTTCCCTGGGGAGCCTGTTCCAGTGTTCAAATACCCCCTGGGTTCCCTTAAACCTCCTCATAAAGCCATGCCCATACCATCTCACCACAGCAGTCACTGTTATTCCACTGTTAACAAACATTTATTTGCTTAGAAAAAATGTGATGCGAACAAATACTTCAGAAGCAGAATGAAATACAAAGGCTGTTGTGCAGCTCTTCCACAATAACAAGAAGCTATCAGAGAAATTACCTAATCACAGACCAAGAGAAAAATTTGAGGTATAGAGAGCAACTACAACATGGACAAGTAAACACATGGAGGCAGTAAGCTGGAGAGGGATATTACACACTACAGCTTCCCTGTGCTAATTCCCCCACTGTTACCACGTTACTAAGGAATATGTTATCTTATATTTACCTTGACTTAAGAGCAATCAAGCCTGCAGTTTGCAGGGTAGTGCTGCTAGTTCATATTTTTGCTTTATGGGTGCAGTAACTTGTTTGCCTACCCATCTCATTATAGAATTAAATAGATCATTTATCTATTAAAAGAAAATTCTGTATTAAAATCTTTCTACTTCATATCCTTCTATAGTCCCTACTGCACTGCACTGGCGAATGCAATTTTCCAAGGAAATCTATCATAACTCTAATATGTAAGATAGTTATTGATCTGTAAGTGAAATTATATATGAGTGAAGACATTTGCACCTATACCTGTCACATTATAAGATGCTTCTGAGTAACTGATGGAAGGATTAAAGTATACTTATTGAACCTCCAATACAGTGCTGAATCACTTAAAATACTGCAGGAATTAGTGAAGGATCATGAACCAGAAGAACCAATTCAGCCTGCACATTGAGGGGCCTAAATGACCCAGGAGTTCAGACAGAACACAGCTGCAGTGCCACCGGTTGCTCAGCAATCTGACCACAAAAGCAAGTAAGGTATCCTGTTATACTGAGAAAGGAAGAGGGAACAATACTGAAAATACTTACTCATTACCCAGTTCATCCCTTTATTATCCAAGGAAATGAAATAACCCAGATAAAGCACAATCACAGCCATTCTGAAAAAGAGAATGAAATTTTGATGTGGAGGAGATAAGATAGCAACATTGTCATACAGGGATCCCAAATCCAGGCCAACCAATCCAAGCAAACCCACACAACACAGAACTGTGTAAACTCAGCCATAGTGCATCCAGTTTCAGGTCAGCTCAGGCAGAGCACTCATGATTAACACATAAACTTCAATAACAGTGATGGAGAATTTTACTGTAGAATATAACACTGAATAGGTTCATAAATTTGAACCTTTAAATGTGAGCAAAAATTTTTTGATCCCATTTCACTTACATCTAAAAAAAAGAACTCTAGCACAGCAGAGGAAAAACATATATTTGTGAAGAAATTTCTGATAAATGTATCTGTAAATATTAGGTCTTTTCAAATTACAGCTGCAGTAAATAAGGGTGGATGTCACTTCCTCTACAAAACATCCACATTTTTTTATACTAAGTACTACTAGGTACTCTTCCACATAATAAACAGCCTGAACTATACCAAGAGAAAATTAGAGACAGAAGTTTTAAAACAACAAAACAGTATTTTTAAGGTAAATAAATGAACACTTTGTGTAACTTCTGCCTATAATAAGCTAGGTTGAGAGTTTGCCAGCCACAAAAAAACAAATGGCATATTTATCCAGAGAAGGGTAATCTCCACAGCTATGATAAGTTCTAGATCCTGCAAAGAGACACCTACTTGCAATGTCAATAGGAATATGAACATTTTATGAGAGTACATAAGAGTGTGCAAGATTCAGGTCTCGGATAAGATAAGATGTACTGATGCTATCAGTTCTCATGTACTTTTCTGGATTAAGGGAGAGCTTTTTCCTAAACCAAGACCTATGAGTTAATCCTTTTCACTTTGATTACAATACCTTTAACCTGTTCTGAAAACAGTCAAACGAAATGAACCCTAAGTGTAGCATAAAAGGCCCTGAAATCTCAGTGTGAGCAATTCACCACAGACATGTCTTGGCTGAAGAAAACATAGCACTTGAAATCTGGCAGAATTTACTGACAACTACTGAAACCAGCACAGCTGAAATCAACTGGTCAGCCCAAGAACTGGCTGTAATTGTTACCCTTCTCTGCTTTACATTCAAGTTAATAAATGATCCAAATTCTTATATTAGAAGTCTTTAATATTTCTAAGCTCAGTATCCTAAATAAGAATAGTCTCAAGAAAGCCACTGAGGAAAAGGACAAATGTCATTACATACTTTTGAAAAAAAAATGCTTCAGGCCATTGAAACATCTATGATTCTTGAGCAGCTGTTTGAATCTGGCAAGACAAGGGCACTATGCATAACTCTCCATTAAACACGCAGCTTCAGCAAAACACTAGTCTAGTTCATTCCCCCAAAGTAGCTTACTTTGCTTAGCAAGCTATTGATAAAATAATTTATTACACAGTAGTTGTAATTTATACCTCTTAAAATTCTTCACTTCTGAGATGCTGGCAGAGATTTTTGAGAAATATAGCTAAGAGAGCAATTCAGTAGCATGGCAGTTGAACATCTTCAATAGCAGTTTGGCTCTTTCCCAGAGTCATTCCGAAAAAAAAAGCACACTACTGGAATCATCTCATTCTGAGCAGCACAAGCAGGTACAGCTTCCCACCAGCAGGCAGCAGGATTTTCAAAAGAAGACAAAAGAACAGTCAAGTGCTCAACAACTTGAGCATATTAAGAAAATTGTGCTTACCTTAAATTTTCATTAATAGCATATTAGAACCAGATCAGGCTATTCAATCCCAGTTCAGCAAAGATTTTGTTTAATTTTCCAAAACTTTCAGTATTAATTAATTCTGCTCTCACTGAAGTCAGCAGGAACTGCTAACAGGTTTCAGCTTCAGAGACAGAACAGCCTTGAGCAATTCTAGAAATCTGAGCTTAAAACTTTGCTACCTTGGTCATTGCTCAATACATATTATATTCAAATACATATGTACACAGTGTTTTCTGCCTTTTTGCCCTTTCTCCCAAAGCACACGTATGAATGTACAGACAGACAAAACAAATTAAATTAAGATTTTAAGTTCTCATGTGATTTCTATCTCTATGAATTTCTCTCATTCAGGAAAAACAAAACCAAAACAAAAAAACCCATGAAGAACCGTACACAAATTTATTTCTATCACTTTGTGTATAATCCAGCAAACTTTGTAACTATGCATTACAGAAAGCACATCTTTTAAACTTACTTACATATCTGTTCCATAACATTTTTCTTATTTCCACAATTTGGTATGTAGCCTTTCAATAACCCAAAAGAATATGTCTGTTTATAAAACAGATACAGTGCTGATTAAGCTAAGAAATTACTTCATGGATTCCAGCACTGATGCTGGGGTAAGACACAATGTTTAGAATAAAGTTTCTGTGATGATTTCCCACTGATTTGTCTTTTGGAATAAAAAGCACTGTTTTCCTCCGGCTTGGATTCAGGTTCAGCTCTCTGAATTGGAAAAGACATAAATCTCTACATAAGTATATCACAATGGTTTCTGAGAAAAGGAAAATGCTATGTGTGTAACAAGCAGGCACTTCTGTGAAAAATACAAAATAGCCATATACACAAGATGCTACTGCTAGAGAATGAAGCCATTGCCCAATTAATATACCTCACAGAAAAAGTGGTTTAAAAAAAAACATATCCCCAGCAATCAGCATCTAATGACCACTTAAGGGAAATCTTTCAACCTCTCAACTCTTTCAAAACTCATAATACTTAGACATATGTAGAGCTCCACTTTGCTAAACACTGCCTAGGACTGTTTTACCGTGGTTTGCATTTCAGAATACAAATTTCTGAGAAAAGGGATATTCTGTCCCTCTTCTGTACTGTGTCACACTCTCAGACAGTCTTCTTCTCTCTGTCCCTTTCCATACAACCCTCTGAGAATCCTAGATGTACATACAGACTGGGGAATGAGATGCTGGAAAGCAGTGCTGGAAAGTGGAAAGTGACCCGGGGGTCTGGGTTGAGTACAAGTCAGCAGTGCCCTAGGAACCAGGAGGGCCAACTGTGTCCTGGGGGGCATCAGGCACAGCATCGCCAGCAAGGCAAGGGAAGGGATTGTCCCGCTCTGCTCTGCAGTGGGGCAGCCTCACCTTGAGCCCTGGGGGCAGTTTTGGGTGCCACAATATAAGAAAGACATTAAACTATTAGAAAGTGTCCAAAGAAGGGCAACAAAGATGGTGAAGGGCCTTGAGGGGAACCCATATGAGGAATGGAGAATCAAAGGACTCTCTACACAGAAAAAGCTTTGATTAACCCTGGGTAGCTCTTCAGAGGTTAGAAACGAAACAAACATGTGACTTTGAAATTAGAATTGTTTAACGAAATTAAAACAGATTGATATTCTAATAAGAGGAAAGAGATGTTAGAAAAGATACAGTGAGTTTTTTCAAGGCCTGAAACATCAGTTTCAGTCAGGACTTCAGAGGTTAATGCAACATAGTATGGGGGATAAGTACACTTTACTCCTAATATCAGTAGGAGCTTTAAATGTTACAAAGAATTTTTTTTTATGCTGAATATTATATTTGAGTTAGGTAAATTACTCATGGTATGAAAACATAAACTGAGGCAGAGGAATTCATGTTCTTGGCTGAAATAACAGAGTATTAAGCAAAGCCTACTTTAAAAAGACATAAAGTACTTCACTTAGAAATTATTGTTGATGAAAATCAAGTACATAATTATAATCAAGTAGTAACAAGTTAAGTTGTCACGTGAGAGTGAAAATGAAAAACACACAGAAAACTGTAGGCTTGTTTTCTGGATGCAATATATATGTGCTTGGAGTGCTTTCCAAATTATAAACTCTCATTAAAACATTATCTAAAATCAAGATATATATCTTTCAGTATATTATTTGCCCAGGGCAGTCATCTTATCCTATGAAAATAGGATACATCCTTATGTACATCCTGTCCTGTTGCCATGCTTTTTGTGACAGTGTGCTTCTCCTTCTCTGTCTCAACTTGACCTCTATTTCCTCTAAACCTGCTCAAGTGCTAACCACCCGTGGTAGTCCTAATGGATGGTCTGGTCAAAACAGCTGGATGAAGTGGATTCAGGGGTGACATAACAGTATAGCCAAGGGCTATTCCTGGGCTTACTCCACATACGTTTGGACAGCCCAGGGCCCTTTGAGCTCTCCTGAACGACAATGGGCTGCACATCAGGATAAACCCCTGAGTTCAAATGCTAAAATAATCTTTACTGTATCAAATACTTGATAAATGAATGTGGAATAAGCACGGTGAAACTTTGAAATCTTACCTAAATGATATAGCGGAAAGACTGTGCATATATAATGCTTTAGACATAAATCATTCACCAAGTCTGGGACTAAATCTGGATCCAGCTGTATCCAAATGCTCCTCTGAGGAGTTCAGAATGCCAGGGGTCACTTCTGAACCTCATGACTCAACAGGAGGGTCTCAGACAGTTCCTTCTGACCCTGTTCACAAGCGGTAAATACTCAAATGTATCTTGCCATGGATTTTTGTTAAAGCTGTCACATTTACCGTAGAACTTTGTTAACGCACTGCCTGAGGAAAACAAAATGCATTGTTTTTTCTCTCTTGCGAGCGAAGAGCGTGACTCTACCCGTGACAATTTTCCACCAGTTCAAACAAAACTACATAATGAAATCTAGCAATTCTTTAAAACTATTGTACAATGTTTATTCCTCAGCTTTCACTATGTACCTTATCCTCTATGGTGTTGAGTGCCCTCAGTTGCAATTTGACATTCACTTTAGCTTAAAAACTCATGAAATTGATTACAATGCCATATTTACCTGATAAATGCTTCAGGACAAGTCACAATTTTATTTAGGATAAATAAGAGCAAAAGGCAAGAAGCAAAACAAGTGAAAACTAGTGTAGTTTCCAACACATTAGGCACTAGCACTCCCTTTCGCTGCACTGATGGAAAGTGGCCTAAGAAATAAAAAAGAAGACAATGAGTCTTTTAGTTGGAAGTTCCATTCTATGTAGTCATTTATTTCCTTCTGAGATTGCCCAACAGACAACAAAATCTCTTAAGTTGGTAAATATTAAGGGAAAGGAAGAATGCAATCTTTTTCTTTGACAGTTGTATACTATCTAGGCATAAAGGGAACAGTTGACACTGACATTTTTCATGACAAGCTGTATGCACAGTGAAGTCCCATGTATTTAATGCAAAGTTTAAAAAGTAGCTAGGTTATTTAGGAGTGGCACAAAGGGTAGTTCTCTCACTTCATAAAAGGTGTTTGGACATATTATGAACACAATTCATCCAAATGCATGACATCACCATATGTAAGAAAATTTATCAGGAGTATTTCTGTAAACATTACATCAGCATTTTTTACAATTTTGAGCCCAAATGTATCAGAATCTCTACAAACCAGACTAATTGAGTATTACTAACAAAGACTGTTTACATTCTAATACAATGAAATGGAAAAGAAGTCTCAGAAAGCTTATCCATTAAAAACCCCTTAGTACAGGTTAATTAATTTTCAAGGCTAAAAGGCATTATTAGATTATTTATTTGACCTCTTATATAACACAAATTTTAAAATGTCACCCAGTTCTCCTTGCACTCAGTCAAACAACAAAATACCACTGCATGAATGCACATCTGCTCTACCTTCCTCAGAACCGTACTTCTAATATGTACAGAAAAATGTGTAAAACCAAAATGGGAAAATGAAAGGTTTTAATCTAAAACAGTAGCATTTCCCCCTCTTACAGCAAAACCCCATTTGTTTGGTAGAAGTAGTTATTCTGCAGCCAGCACTAACTAGACCACTTATTATTGCAGCCTGTCCAATTTCTCATCCAAAACTGCAAGTGGTATCCAACATGTGCTGAGAGCCCAAGGATACAAGAATTAGAGCTGTAGTGACTCTAGCTCAACGATTCTTGCTATGCAATATTTGGGGTTTGCTCCATTACAGAGAAACAGATTTACCGCAACCTGTGGACATTCATTCAAGCTTCAAGCAGAAGATAAGTCAGCTCAAGCAATGATGCATTACAGTATTTATTATACTAACAGAATGATCTTTCAGTTATTGTTCATGTGGATTTACTGACAGGAGGAGAATAAAGAATGAAAAGCAGTGACAGGAGAACAAAGCTGACAAAAGGCCTGAGAGCAAACATTGCCTTATGTTAATCATGAGGCTATAAATATATGAGTTTTTTTGGCTGAGCGACTTTTATTGGTTAGTAAAAAGAGGATTTTAAGATTTTTCTTCTCTCTCCAATCTAATTTCAGCACTAGTCTAACTTCAGAATTTTGAGACCGGCAAACAGAAGTAGAGAGACATGCCTCCTACCAAACCAACTTTATACAGATGCCCTGCAAATACACAGGCTGTTTGGTGACTGAGAAGTGGGAGGAATCAACAGTCAAAAAACAACAGGTTGTGTACAGATTTCAGTACTAAAAGCTCTAGGTGACACATCTGCTAATCAAAGAGAAAGGTTTGAGACATGTTTTTCACAGGAACACACAAATGATTTACAGTGGAGTTTTCCATGTTGCGTATATTCAAGGACCTGTTTTATATTTAGTATTTGATGTCAATAGTGGACTGTTTTGAAACACACCTTAATTATATTAATAGTAAATATGATTGATGAAGCTTCTAAAAAAATCTATAATTAGAATGTGAGGGAGCTAACTATTAAATTATTATTTTTTAAAACGGTTAAGGAGAAAATGCTGATAAAGATCTATTAACAAAATACTTCTTCAGGAGCCAAGAAGCTATTGAGGGCTGACATGAAACCAATTCAAGACCAGTAGTAATTGAAGGGAGTTTTAAGGTTTATACTTTAACTGCATCAAAGAATTCTGAAGAAACAAAAAAAAAAAATTAATGGTTTTTTCAAACTGCAGCATAACTCAGCTTTTCTAGCATTTCTACCATACACAGTGTTGAAAGCTAACTTTCCTTTTAGTATGACAGGTAGAATTGTCACTTAGGCCATCAAGCCATTAAAACAGTTTTTAAAGCATATTTTGTAGATTCTGTAACATTCTAGAGACTTTCCCAGTGCCTTTTCAATCAAGAAAATCTGGCTAAAATTGTGCTATCTGACCTTCCGATTAATGGCCCTGCCTGTAGCCTGTCATGCTAACAGGGAATTTGGGGAAAAGCTAGGATTCATCTGGAAGCAATATAATTTCTGTCTTTGTCTTTCTTTTCTGGACGCTAATGGCTTTAAGTCAGTCCTCTTCACTCAATGCATGACACATACAGCCAACTATTTCAGTTGTCCATTAACTTCAAGCATTATGACAAGAACAAAGCAACTGCTCAAAGGAGTTGAGCTACATGTATTGAATTTCTACAAATCCTTTTGCTTATTAGATGCCGTTTTCAAGTGCCACTAATGTTTACCTGAGTGCCACAGTATCTATTATAATTAAAAGTGGCTGCTTAAACAAATGATACAGGTTACAAGGCTTGTGGATTCAACACTAGTGCTACTGTTTAGTTTCTCTATGTATTTGTGTCTGAATTTTTTTCCTAAAAGTTATCTACCTTTTTTAAGCAAGAACTGTGGGGGAAAAATCAACAACCGGAAACCTCTAGTTGGTGGTCTGAAGTCTAAGGTCTGAGCATGGTACTTGATATTGCTTCCTGGAGACCATGCAAAGGACAGACTATAGAGAGCACTCCTAAGCAGAGAGGAATACATACATTTCCAAGGATACTTACAGGATCACTGATTTAAACTACTAGGGTGAACAGATTCTATTCAGAAAAGTGACACCTGTAGTACCACAAGCTTTTTAAATAATTTTTCTGCTCCTTAAATATTTATCACCAAGATGCAAATAAAGCATCTGTAACATTTTGTAAAAATAACATGCATTGGATGGCTTTGAGAAACAGGTTTGACTGTATTAACATTTCACTCATTTGTACCTACCTGGCATCTGGTCAATGTCTGCATTAAGGCTACATTATAAAGCACTTCAATTGCATTTTTAGTCACCATACCATTTTAAATAAACAAGAAATCTCCCATCTCTTATTGGGACGCTAATGGGATAGGAAGTCTCTAGGTATCACTGGGAGGTTGGAGAAGCTCTCAATTTCTCAAAAACTGTTCTTGTCAGAGCCTCTCTTACCAGACAACACAGCACATTTGAATTTAGATTACATTTATGTCTATGTGGCAGAGGTGTTATATTCTGACTCAACTGTATTTCGTGTTAAGTTCTGGTGAAACTTAACAGTAACTTGCTTTTTCCCTAGACAAATTTTCCCAGGATCAGCCATGCTCGTGAAACGATTCTTGCAGCCACGCTTTTCTGTGTTCCTCAATGACACAAAGTTCTATCCTAAGCCTCAGGCACACACACACATACTTCAAATAAAGGAGACGTGTTTATCTTCTGCCTGAAGCTGAATTTTGCATTGGGTATTTTGGACACAGTGGTCTGTACTACCTGACACTTCCACATGTAGATGAGCCACCTTCTTTCATTTCTCACCTTGGGTCAGACCAGGAGTAACGAGACACCTGTGCTCCAGTCTCCATGACATCTTGGCCTAGAAACATCAAAAGACCTTACTTCAGTTGAATAAATCTGCAAGAAAATTAATAAACCAAACTTTGTTCACAAATAATATGAAGCTTTGGACAAGAAAGTATTTTACCAATCTATCCAGTCATACTGCAGTATCCCAATCAGAAAAGGCACTTTGCATGAAGGCATCATTCTCAAACCGCAAACTTGCTGCACTTGAAACAGAATGATTCTCTGCTACTTCTCTCTCTCTATCAGACAGCAAGCAATATTCAAAAGATGTCTATTTCAGAAGAAGACTAAACCTCCATGTAGAAACTTTTGTCCTGTGCTAGATTTTCTTCTTATTCTTTCTGGTTAGCTCTTCATCAGAACTCCTGCCGGCAGAGGGTTATATGCATGCAGCCGCACACCGATAGCTTTGCCTTTCAGTGAACAATCATCTCCTACCAACACATTTGTCTTAGGACTTATTCCGACTATTATCCTTTCTTTCTCCATCTACTTAGATTTTAGGAAAACCCAGTCATCATTGGGACATAAACAAGTAAGAGATCAGATGAGTAAGTATCAACAGGAGGAACCTGTTCTCTCTGATCCCAAGACTTCTCTGTTAATCTGAATCCAACAGATCAAAGAAAATTGCTGCATGTGTTTCAGGCATTCAATGCTACAATGCCAACTATTGCCTGTTCAGATATAAAGTGCAAAGCTGGTGGTAGAAGTGGAGATAGGATAGTGGTGTCTATGACAAAAAGACAGCTCAGGAAAAAATTCCAAGGTGTCAGATGCCCACTGCACTGCCAGACAAATCAAAATGCTCAACTTCGTATAGGCTGATACCTCAGGTGCCCTGAGATCAGGGGAATGGCAGGTAGAAGATTCTCCAAAATGTTCTATGCCAGTTACTTTTCATTACAAATATAATTTTGTAGGTGAATTGGAATTGCAGGTTCATATATCCAAATAAAATACAGAAATAACCCTCTACAACCAGACATAAAGCAATGTGGTTTTATCATCTTCCTGAGGATAAAATTTTCCAGAGTATGTTTGCCCTTGTAACACAAGCTAATAATACAGGCTAACAGCAAGAAGTAAGTTTAAGCTTTCACAGCAAGGTATAGAAAGCAAAAAGGAATCAACATAGAGCTCTATAGGAGGCTGCAGAGTTCCCAAGGATTCTTACTGCTCAGCTTCCTATTTCACCCCCACTTTATAGTAATGTAGTAAGAGCTATCATCACCTGAATCATATTGATACCCTGTTTTCCAAAAGTACTATCGGCCTCTCCCTCTGCTCCAGATGCATTCAGGCCATTCCCTCCAGCAGCTTGCTGCCACCTGAGCAAGGTTTAGCTCACACTCACCCATGTAATTGGAACAGTGTTCATTTTACACTGCTAAAGAAGACTGTACATGATTGTCTGTGTAACCACAACCAGCCCAATCACCTGTAAAAGGCCGTGACTTGGCACTATTTTTCCAGCTTGCTTTCATTGTTGTCAAAAACCTGTAACACATATTTCCAGCTTGAACCATACAACAAATATGTACGCAAGAATTTGAAAATGCACAAGATTTTCAAGTCGCTGTTTCTTAAATGGGGGACAGAATCAATCCCTTATTGTCACCTCTCTTTCATCTTTACAGGGTGCAACTACATAGTGCACAAAAAGACTTCATTGTTTTCACAGATAATGCAGCTGTGAAATAATGTTAGCTTTTTCCTTCAGTGCAAAATCATTTTTTGCTGACTTGTGTCTTAGGACCCATAATACTGAGACATCCGAAAACAGTGATTCATTTTAAAAATTTCATTTGAACATCTGCACTAAACAGAATTTACAAAGAGACATTCTGATCATACAACTTCACTGCTTTATGCAACCTACACTGCTTTGTGTTTCCTACAGCTCAGAGTTACCCACAAGGGATTATACTAAAGGCTAGTTCTTTTTCTGCATGTTGCCAGACAGTTTCCAATTATAATAAAAACCTAAATTTCAAGGTAAAATTCCATTCTTAAGATTAGATCCATGTTTAAATGCAAAAAANAAAAAACCAAGCTCAAACCAAAAACCCCAAAGGTACGTGCATGTGCCAGGCTGGGGGTATTAAAAAAGGCAATGAGCTACAGAGCATTTTTTAAAGCAAAATGCTTTCAGGTAATCCTTGAGAACTATATACCTGTGTATGTGTATGTCCATACACACATACACACTGCTATTAAAGCAACCTGCCCTCATCTGCTCTGGTGCAACTCTTTCTGATACCATAATTGAGGTCACGTAATAGAAGGAAATCACACTAGCAGAAATAGATGGCTCAGGTTCAGATAATATTGGAAAGCGTGGGAGAAATAGAAAGGTGAGTTACAGTGTAAAGACAGAAATCAGTTTTTATGTGAAAAATCAGATGATGGATTTATATGCTGCATGACTACCACCCAGTCACTCTCTAGCTTTCAAATGGGGCTGCATTAAAGGCTGAAGGAGAGAAGATATTTGCAGAGATAGTCACGGATACTAAATGCAGAGAGGAGAAATAAAATCAGGAAATGCAAAAACAATATAAGAGACAAGCCTTAGAAAATATATATACCAAGCTGAAGACAAAATTATCTTGGTTTTGTTACAATTAGGCTTTAGCATAACATGGGCAATATAAGGTAAAACCAAACTTTCTAAGATATTCTTCTAGTGTACTATAAATTAACAAAATCATAGATATGGATTTCATCTAAAATAACCAGTATTAGATGGATAAATAATGAAACCCGTTTTAATAACATACAACATCTTACCATTAATGTTGCTAACAGCATAGTTTATCATGAAAAGTGGGATTCAAGAAAAGCTGAATGGAACAACTAGGTTGTCTATAAGCCAACTGTGACTATACAAATAGCTGGCAATATTTCATTCTGATTAGACAGTGTCTGCATAAATTAAAGAATTACAATTATGTCAGGAACTACATATAAATGAAGCTGATTGTAATACACCAGGAAGTATATTGTTACTATTTACTATGAGTCCACATACATAAAAACTTTGCTTACTCTTGTTTTGCTCCAAGCATGCAGTGTATATTAACCTGTCCAATTTCACATAGTAACCAATTGTGACTACTAGAATCCATATAATTTATCAGATTTTTTTAAAAAATAAAGAAATCCAAGCAACACCTTTCCATATGGCCAATTAGTAAACTCATAAAATGCAGCAAATATATGATGCTGTATTGAACATCTGTGCTGGTTATCCTATGGGAATTTTTAATAAAGGACCAAACAGCATATTGATGTTAATTCTATGTTACCGGGACTTTAAATAAAAAACTAAAATAAATAGCATCCATTAAACTGATGATACTGTTGTAACTCAAATTGTGTTTATTATGCTAATGGAACATGAAATTAAGAAAAAGACCTTTATGCCAGTGGAATTAATTAATGAGCTTTATGAAGGCATTGGGATGTAATTTATTTCTAGATAAGTAAGTCTAATTTGCAGTTCCATGGGTCTCTGCAATGCTGATTGTAATAGTTATTCCTGCAGATGTGCTGCTCACAGCATGTCTTTCCATTAGAACTGAACACCTCATTATATAAACTGTACCTAATTAAACATAATACAGTGGTGACTTGTTAAACTGGCCTTTTTAAGTCAGCAGCTGCCTAAGCTAATAATACCATATACAAGATTTCTATCATCTACCATATAATACTGATATTAAAATATACTGCCCAAGGGATTGACAACTAATTTACCAGTATGTAACAGGTACACTTCAGATTCTGCAATGGAGATTAAAGACTACTAGTCTATAAAAATCAAATAAATTAAAGTCTACTTGGAGTTCTAAATAACTATAAAAGTTTCTTAATAACTTTTTTCTCCTAACAGTTTATTTTTAAAAGCATAATCAGAGAATAAAAATTCTCCTTATGTTTTTTCTCCATATCTGATGGGGCATTTTTCTTATGTGGTCTGACTAACTACAATGTTTGAACACAATTAGGCATGTGCATACTGCCTTCGTTTCGGGCAAAACAAAATGAGAAACTGGAAGACAGATAAAGCTGTTTCTTAAATTTTGCATGTTTGAATCTGACTGTTCTGTTTGATTCTGTACATGTTCTTTCCACCAAGTTGTAGATAGATCTCATATGCAAAATATGACAGTCAGACCCCATGAAGTCTATTTTGGTAAGAAAACAAGAAAGTCAGAAAATACACTGAGAAGAGACTGAGTCTCTCTTGAGGTAATTCATTTGCAAATGACAAAATAATATTTTGTATAAACAGTGCCAAACATGAAAATCTTCCGTTCTGTATGCTTCCTGTGGTTTAAGACTTGTTTTCTGTTTCTCTGTTTGAGAAGAATCCACTGTCATCTTATGTTCTAATGTAGAGTGGCACTGCTTTTTTCCTTCCCATTTTGCCAGCCTCTATAGGAAGTGGATAAATTTTGCTCACAGATGTATCTGTGGAACGACATGGATGTCCCTTGTCCCCACAGAAGCCTGTGATTTTTCTTTCCTTTTTTCTCAAGCATGCAAAACTGGCACATTTTCCGCTCTTACTCTATGCCATAACTGAACCAACTGAAGACATCTGAGCAGTCCTGCATATTGTTGCCATCTCTCTCTCTGAATGAAGAAAATGAGGCTCAAATTCTAAACATCTTTTCACATACGCCACTTCAAGCAATACCTTTAAAAACATGTATAAATAAAGTCACAGACTTGAGTCCATTGATGTCCAGCATCAAGAATGAAGTACAAAGTTCAGAAATGTCAACATACTTATTCAGTATGGATTTTTAAAGTTTCTGACAATATTCACTCTCTTGAACAACCTTTTCTTGCACAGAGAAGTTAGAAAACACACCAAAAAGTAAGCATGGTCCCGGACCTAGAAGACCATCACTTTATTTGGATTCTCTTCAAGTTTTGGAAGAAAATATTCAGAATTAGGTCAAATTTGCTCTGAGTCACTTTCTCTGTCTTCCTGAATACATAACAAAAAGACAGTGTTCTTAAATAAACCAGTGTTTTATCTTTGTTTTCAATAAGCTGCAACAATCGAACCCCAATCCTCTTTTAAAGACTGCTGCTCTGATAGCAAGCTCAGTCACCCTCATACACCTTAATATCTGCAGTGTCATACTTTACTTTTGGGGTTTAATGGCAATGTCAGTTTGACAGGCATTCCCCTCTTCTTGCCAGAATCATTCCGGACTGTACTGTGAAACACATTATTCTCGCAAAATTAAGGTAAAATTATAGTTTGTTCTGAAGTTACAGATTCAGAGAAGAAAGCTCCATCCTGTCTTACAGGATGTGCATCAAATAAAAAAACTATGTGCAATTTAACTTTACTGGCAGAACATAAAGAACAGGCTTGCAGACTGAAACAGCTTGTACACAATGAGCTTACACTACTAACAGAAAGGTGATTCTTGAGGTAGAGCTAACAGCATGCTCAGAAGAAACTTAGCCTTCCAGGATAACGAATAAAACAGGGAACTTACAGTTAGAAGCAAAGTCTGTATGAGAAATAATTTCCTTGTTCCCCGTAATCACTCTCTAAATTCTGTATTTACCAAGGCCGCATTTTAATTTCCTGGAAGTTACCATTTGCTTCATGCTTTAAAGAGAGGCTTCCAACTATTTAATTCTTGTACTTAATTCTTGCTTGGGATCTTTATTGCAAAATCTTTTATTATAAAAAATCACTGTACTAAAACAACTTTCCTTATTCTAAAGAATACTGTTTCAATTCCAAACCAGAGCTCAGATTTTTTCCTTAAAGTCCCATTTAAATTGTTTCACTATCTCTCAGTGACCAAATATGAATTGTAACAGAAGAGCAACATAATTTGCTGTGAGGGCACAATTTAGCAGAATCAATCAACAATAAGAAGAGGAGCTCTTGTGCACCATGAGTCCATAATATAATTTTTAATTAAAGTATTCTAGATACACATTAATTTTCTTTGCTTACTACTTTTATTGTTTGACTTGCCTTCAAATGAGAAGTATGAGCACTTTGAAAAATGGGTTGAAAGACTCTCTTGTTTCGCAACAGCTTCTACTGAGCAGTTACTTCTCCATTAGCTGCCAAAATGCATCTTAGTAACGTATCACAGCTAAACTCCTCTATGACTCACCACAGATGTCCCCTGTCTCTTAAAGCAACCTAAAACTAGGAAAATATTTTCTCCATACCCCATCAATGAAAGTACAGAAATCTCACCCAGGGTTTAACAACAGCTAACTGAACTTGAATTCGAAAAGCATTTTTTAAAGTGTTGTTATTTTAAAATTAAGAACCTTTCTCAGTGTCTCCAAAAAGAAAAGAAAAATCCTGTCATTGTGCTCCCCAACTATACAAAAATTTAAAAATTTTAAAGACAAAAAAAGTATGATAAAACAAAATAATAACTCCTTTAATGAGATCAGTAGAAGGTTTGTGCATTTAACTAAAATTTCAACCATTTTGTAGAAGAATTTTACAGTTTCTTACCTTTCCTGGCTCTGGTGAAAAACATAATTCTAAATACAACAAGAAGCATGGATTCACAAGCCTGCTGATGTAACTGAGTTTTCAATTTACAGTTTCAGGAAATCAACAAAATTGAGAGAAACATCCTGATAATTTGATGCGTATTTGAGCTGAGCTTCTAAATCTCTTTATGAAATTGGGTCTCAACTGGTCTGATCTCACAGGTGCCTAGAAAGACTGGCTTGAGAGTTATACTGCCTATTTAACGTCTGACTTTTACAGTTAAGCAGTTATTCTGGAAGCATAAAAAAAATCCCAGACTGTCACTTACAGCTGGTTTTCAACTTCCTTGAGAGATGCAGGAAGGCAAACAATTGGGATAAACCTAACAAAGTCTCTCAGAAACATTCTTCCCAAGAGGGAACTAAAAATATGCAATAATATGGGGAGCATTGAAAAAATTATTCCGTATTAAAGACCTCAAAAAAAAAAGACAGTTATTTTAGCAAATCATGGCTACAATAAAGTCAAAAGAAGCTGTTGGATGAAAGAAAATCTTATGAAATTACTCATATTTTTCTTCTCAAACCAAAGGCAGAAGCTTATTGTCCACTGCATTGCCAAAGACTTGATTCACAGGTACTCTAAAATTTTACTCTTCTTCCTGAAATTCTTCAAAACATTAAAAAATACTTCTAAAAATTTTTTAACATACCATCGACTGAAAAAACAGTATTACCTGGTGAATTGGGACAATTGCAGGAGACATAAAGAGCACCTTCTTCCAAATAACTCTACAAAAAAAGCAAAACCTCCTAATCCACACTCAAGACAACTGAAAAACAGGAGAAACGTGACAATCACTAATGCCCTGCACTACCACTTCTTCTCCAATAGGACAATCATTTTTTGAAACTCTGAAAAATATTGAAGGTTTTTTCTAATTACTTGGAAGACAAAGAGAATGTATATGCATGTTACTTTGAATTCTTTTTGCTGCCAGAACGCAGATACTGTAACACTGAGAGGTCACACACACAGTGACAGAACAGAACTGACAGGTTTGTTAATTGACAACAAAGTTACGGCACTAATATCTTTTCAATTGTAATAATATTTTCATGATTTTAGAGGTCAGTCTCCATTCCCCGTGTGCATACCATAAAGAACTAATGAAATGCTGTAAGTAGAATTCAGACAGTTATTTCTGCTCTCATCAAGGACAGAAATCTCCACTGACTTCAGTGTAAACAGAATCAGACCCTTCATGTGCGTATTAAACAAAGCAGTCACTTCTGTCTCAATCTTGTCTGAATACAAGCTTTTGATGCCACAAAGGAGATAAGACGATCTGATAAAATTAATAGATTAAAGTATATTATTATCTATACTATCTCCATTACGAGATATAAAACACTCTGTAGTGTCTGTGTGTATTACCATAAGCTACAGTGAAAGCTGACCTGTTTTCCACAGGACAGATTTTTAAGTATGATGCTGAAGCAATTTTTGATGACATACTTTTCTACAACATTTCTCATGCCACTGAAGATTAGATATGCCTGCAAAACACAATATAAATGCAGCACCAGAATTTTATCTTATCCCTTGGCCACTAGCTATGAAATAAATGTTTCAATATCGGTTTCTTTATAAATATGAATCAGTAGGACTTCTTTGGATTTTTTTTTAAAGACAAACATTGTTATTATTGTCCTGTCACTAACAACAAGAATTACTACTTTTTAATTGCATATTCTCTTTTCTCCCTCTAGGAAGGCTCCAACACCGAATCCCTCTACAATATACTTTAAAACCATTGGCATTCTGAGTTATATTTCTCCAGCTTTGGAAGAAAATTCTCGTAGCATGAGGGTGAAAAACAGTAAAAAAATCCACAGCTGGAAGCACAGCTTCTCCAGTGATGGAATACCCTTATCTGGTAGGTCACAAACCCGCAGGGAGAGATAAAAAGGTGGGGTTTGCACACCAGCTGGCCTTTGTGGAGAAGAGACGTGAGCTGTTCTCATTCAGATGGTGCCTCAGGAGACACACAGGCTAAGCCAGTACAATCAGGTGACATTGTTTTCAAGACCCAGAACACCAGTGAGTGACAATTTAATACATTATGAAGCGCATTGGAGTAGTACTACAAACCTTAGCTAGGCATGTGTGATGTGCTCTGGAAACTTTAAACTCCATAAGGAAAGGCTTACACAAGGTGGGAAAGAAAGAAATGTTATTGACTCTACAAACAGGGAATCAAGTCAGAAAGGATTTTGGCAGAAAGCTACTGGATTATTAGCATGTGAAGGAATCCCAGGCACAGTGGATTCCAAAACAACACTTCTACTTGCCAAACACCTCCTAGTCTCTGGCCTGCATAAATTACTGAAATACACCATAATATTCAACAGTGCTCAAAATTATATTTTCTGAAACTGAGGCCATCACAAATTCAACACAAAACCTAAGGGAAAGACAGTGGAATAAGGTAAGGGAAAAAGCCCCACAAAGATATCGTTGATTCCTCCTCTCTGCATAATGAGCCAGATTCTCAGCTAGTGCATAGCCTCATTTTTCCATTCATACCTACTGAGCTCTGATATTCTGTACAACTGGTATGTTTAGCAGTACAGCTAAGAATAAATGTGTAGATCCAGCCTTAGTTCTTTCCAGACCCACACAAGCACATCATGTGGTGAAAGGTCATAGAGCTGCCCACATTTCTATCCTTTGCCCAACAATACCACCATGAGCTGAAGATTTGCTTCAGCCACCAAGCTGTCAAGCTTAATGATTGAGTGTTACTACAAAAGGAAAAAAGCTTAGTCGAATCTAGAATGACACAGAAATTCTGACCTCCAGTGAGAAAAAAGAATGCGAATTTGTGTCACTTTTAGCTTTTATTGGTTTCCCACCAAAACTCTTAATACTTCTTCCGACTTATTCCAAATTTTCAACTTTTGAATAACTACATTTGCAGCTCTGCTAATTTTGCTGCTCTGGGAACACAGCAAAATCTGGCTGCCACAACTGTGGCTCTTTTGTGTTCAAAACTGCATCACTTATGTATTTAAAAATACATATGATATTTATAAAGCCTACTCAAAACATGACTAAATTGTCCCATTTTCATGTTTTCATGACAATTTATATGTTTTCCATATGGGCAAGTGCTGACAATATGATACAAGCTTAATGGAACAAACTGCGGTTTTTCTTTATTGTCTTGGCATCAAAAATCTGCACTTGCATAAAAATAACTCTCTCCACTATTTTCCAGGGATGACTTTTCATTAATGCAATTTTAATGGCAGCACTCTCTCTCTTATTTTACTTAAAAATATATCAGAAATTTTCACTGCTTACTCTATCACTGTATCACCACTGTATTTCAAAACATTACAAATCTATTGAAAAAAGAAGCTGACATCCACAGAGTGCAGAATTATTCAGATGAGTTTTCTACAACTTACTGCGAGCTCCACAAAAAACCCAGTTTTGGGAGGGGAGGGCAAGATGTCTCGCTTTTTTTATCTACAGGCAGACGGATACTTCCACACCACACCTCTACCTCTGTGTGCTGCCTCCAACTTTCCAAAAGCAGGAGGAGCTAATGCCTGCAAGCATTAGGAGAAGCCTGCATGCT
Organism: Grantiella picta; assembly: GCA_013397955.1. Taxonomy (NCBI): domain Eukaryota; kingdom Metazoa; phylum Chordata; class Aves; order Passeriformes; family Meliphagidae; genus Grantiella; species Grantiella picta. The sequence goes on from VZRM01001343.1 coordinate 41,731, forward strand.
AAAAGTCTAAGGCTGAAAAAGCTGACAGTAAATTATATTCTTGAAAGTCCTCAAAGACTCCAACATGTCACTGAAAAGAAATATTATTCCTATGCTCCAACAGCATAGGTACTTCAGCCATCTCCATGCAGTCTCTGCTGCCTCCCTCTCCCTACCTCACCACAAAGCTGTCCTTGCTTTCTACTGTTCTTCTCTTCCAATTACTGCTGTCCTAATGCAGAGGACCTGAAGATCCTCAGTAGGCAGTCAGATGAGCCAACTTTCTCTTCATTTAATCCAGCTCCTACACGTGCTTCACAACATGACAGACGTCAAACGAGCCATCCACCAGGCTGCTGACAGCAGTTCTAGGGCATAAGAGTTGATGGAGGAGATTGTTGGAGGAAGTCAGAAAGACAGGAAGCCATAGGTAATGTCACAAGTGCCCTGCTAAAAACTGACAGCTTAATGGGTATGATACTGCCAATTATTTTATGTATCTCAAGTCTAGGCCTTGAATAATCACTGCTGACTACTGAGAAGCTAGAGTGGAAAATAGATTTTGCCAGAGTTAATAACAAAGGCTAATGCTATAGAAGTTGTGGGTAACAGGCACCACCTCAGTCACGGTCTAAAACTTTTGACTTTCTAAGAACTGAATGTTGATGAAAGTTGCTGTGCTGATGGAACAAAACCAAGTTAATTCACCCTCAGTATCATACACAAACCTTCTCCTAGGCAGCCTCTCTCTGGGATAGGTATCAGGCAATCTGTTTAAGAAGCAGGCTTAAAAGATAGCTGACTCAGAGTCCCTGAAAGAGTTTTTTATTAACTAGCTAGAGATACTCAGCCACCAACTGGTACTTCTTCCTTCAAGGAGAACGCAGCACTTCCACCAATTGTTCTCTTTTGAGGTGACTCACCTTGGTGCCACTACGGTCCCTAGACACACATATACTTCCATTTGTAACTCTCATGCCTGACGGAAGAAAATCTGCTGCGCTAGAACACTGGATTGTCACTGTTCATGGATTGTCACTTCCTTTTTTTAGCAAGACTTATTTTTTATCAGTTGTGTGGGAAATGCACTTCAGGACAGTTTTACTGCCTTCTATACACACAATCCCATGCTCACAGCAAACTGACACTTTTTAGTGGTTTGGGCTGAAGCAGTTATTTTTCTTTGTGGTAACTCATATAGGGCTGTATTTTGGATTTGTGCTTGAAACAGCATTAACAATTCAGGGATGGTTTAGTTATTGCTGAGCAGGGCTTACACAGCATCATGGCCTTTTCAGCTTCTCACCCCACCCCACCCCACCAGTGAGTAGGCTAGAGGTGCACAAGAAGCTGGAATGGGACACAGCTGGGACAGTTGACCCCAACTGATCACAGGGATATTCCACACCGTATGACATCATGCTCAGTGTGTAAATCTGGGGGAAGAAGAAGGAAGGGGGAAATGTTTGGAGCTATGGCTTTTTCTCTTGCCAAGTAACTATTTTGCCTGGTGGAAACCTCCTTCCCTGGAGATGGGTGAATACCTGCCTGCCCATGGGAAACAGTGACAAATTCCTCGTTTTGCTTTGCTTGTATGCACAGCTTTTGCTGTATTTATTAAACTGTCTTTATCTCAACCCACGAGTTTTCTGACTATTACTTTTCTGATTTTCTCCCCCATCCTGCCGGTGGGGGAGTGTGCAAGCAGCTCTGTGGGTGTGGGGTTTAGTTGCCAAGTGGGTTAAACCATGACAAACTCACATGAAGAGGAATGCAGCTTCAGCAGATATCTCCATTGCTGACATTCTCCAATTCATTCTATCTTGTTTATTCTGAATCATGTTTTCTTCACCCATTGTCTTAGTTTTCCCTATTTCATTACATTTCCATTAAAAGAGCTTGTGGCTGTGATCTAAGAAAGTTCAAGCAATAATTGCTTTCTTCTTTTTCTTTAGCAGATATTTTAAGAGAGCTCTCAACAGCACTCATAAGATGAGCATTAACAGCAAACAGAACAAGCTTCTGAGGAACAGAATCTAATAATGACTTTCATGGTTTCCTTCTGGACTGTTTTCATATTAGGCACAGTATACATACATAGTTTAATTAGGACAAATTCTCTGCTTGCTTATGATCTCATCCTTCGCAAAACTATCATGCTAGTAGTGTTGAACAGGCTATAAATCATTCTGATGTTCATGCATAGTGCTGAATTTCTCTCACCAATTAAACAGGGTTTTGGAAAAGCTCTGGATCCAAAAGTTCACATGATGAAAATTTTGGCACAGAGGTGAATATTCTCTATTAAGATTCACTACACAGAGAAGTAAGCAATATTCTGCAGTGGTTCATTTGCCATCTAAGCAGAGTCTTGATTAAATACCTGTCTGTTCCTCTTACATGTCAATATCTTGTATTTGAGGCAACTGGTTGCTCAGTTACAGAAAGTTTGCAGATAGGAAACTCAGTTTGTCCTGTGCATTATAATAAAACTAATATTAGGTGAACTTCCAAGAAGCTGTACAATGGAATGCAATAACCACCTATAGCCTTAAGATTTAAAACTTAACAAAAATGCTCATTTCAAACAGCAAGTTATCATCAGTCTATGGACAATTTTTGCTTTTTCATGTAACATCAAAACCTACCGAGTTTGACTTTGAGTTTTTACTTTCCTTCTTCACAATTAAAGTGACTTAATAGTCAAATAATAAATTTTAAAATCGTATTGCAACAATATGAAATGGTACACAGCACAGACCATTGACACTCTCCTAAAGAATTTTGTTCCTGGAGAGATAAATAGGATTTTTTCTTTATAAGAAAATTAAAAAGGAAAAGAAATCTGTTCTGGGAAAATAAAAATAGATATTTTTGCTGTTTATCCAGGCTGAATTAACAGTGCTAATACTCTCAGGGTAACCTGACTTATTACAGTGAATGTAATTCCTTGCTTTTCAACAAACCATTTGAAAATTAATTTTTTCACCCTATTAATCATATATTCAGTCTATTTCAAATCGCAAGCTTCAAAAGTTCTTTTTCTTCTGGAACATCTCTACATTTCACCCTTAAAACTTGCTTTGCAGTTAAACCATCCTTGCCAAAAGGTACTGTGCCATTTTTACATTTTATAAAAAACCACAGCACATGGATTAAAAAAAGACTGAAAATACACATATTTTCCAGAATTATAATAGGTTTTGGTCACATTGCTTTTGTACTTATCAGAAATTCAAAAGTTTTTTCAAGTGAACTGAAGGGCTTGACCAATCCTGGTAATTGAAAATAAGCCAGAAGAAAATGTCAGGTTTTAAAAAATTCCGTACAAGAAGACTCAGAGAATCAAAGTGATGTTTACTGCATGATTTGGCATTTAAAGCATTCCCTTCTGACTCTACTTTCTTTCAACAGATGCATTTGATGTGTACAAGCACTGAAAGTCTAGACTCCTTTTTACATAAATTTGATTTTTCTACCTTAATCATTGTTGATATTGTACATCATTTAGATGTGATTATGTTATATTTAAGTATTCCTAAATGAACTCACATTAATCTAGTTACCTAAATTAGAGCTGAAAAATTATTTTAATGTGACATCCTGTTAATTTGTTCCTTTGGAACTTTAGCTCTGCATCCCCGGGGCAATACAACCATATCCCATTTAATGCAAGAGTTTCAAAGCTCCAATACAGTACACAAATTTCATACCACAGGAATGGCCAAACATGATCAGAATCACAGACTCTTTAGCCTCACCTCTTATCTCCTGTAGGGAAGATGCTTCAGGGAAAGGTGTAAGAAACCCACCAGTAAGCAATAACAAAATATAACATGCAATGTGGTCATCCAACACATGCAATGAAAACAGTGATTTTAAGTACAGCTACCCTAAGAACAGAGATAAAAAAAATAACAATAAGTAATCACTTTAAAGAACACAGGGATGTTTCCGTTATGTAAATTTCCATTCCAGTGACTCTTGATATAATTGTGGTATTCCAGCACGGGCCACATCTAAAATTATTTCTCAGGACTCAGCCATGGGCAAGAGAGAAAAATGTGCATTTATTCTATATAGTGCTGTTTAAAAAAATGTTTCCAAGTGGCACAAAAATTTTTATTCGGGGAAATGCCTTTGCTTATGCTCACTGAAATCAGTAGTAAAACTAATTGTACTGCCTTTGATTTAGAAGGGCAGAATGGAGAGCAGAATTCAGCCACTGTGAACCTTAGAACACACTTATACAGCTTGTGAACCACACAGAGGCCAATGATCTTAATCAAAAATAGAATTACAACAAAGGTCTGTGTACAGAAAGAGCTCTCATAATAGCAGAGCTGCAGAAGCCCCACTTCTCTTACTCCATCTTGAAAATAGTATTTCACTGGGGCTGAAAGGCCTGATTTTTGTTCCTATGTCTAGTCAAGACTTCAATCCAGACAAGAACTGAGAAGAGACACCCTGGTTCCCCTTCAGCAAAAACTTTAACAGCCCTCTTCTGCATCTTCCAAGAGTAGGCCCTGCATAAAGGAAGCTACTTATTGAAGAAGGCTTGAAATGAGCTTCCACAAAAAAGCACAGATCTTTTGCAATAAAACCTGCATTGACTTTTACAGCACAGGGGAAGGTCTCCTTGAGCCACATGAAATCAAGCCTTCTAGCAGTGATAAGACTAACTCCACATAATGGAACCTTGGTTTTCAGTATTTTTTCTTGACATAGTAAAAGATTTTCAACTTTGAGATTTTTCAGGAAACTATATTTGGAATTCCACATGGCAGCCCAGAAACTCCAAATCTTTTTAGCTCTACACCTTTTTTGTATACTTTACAGTACAGTCTAATTACATAATCACTTCCTTGTCAATATTCCTTTTTCTCCCAAAAGGTCAGAGACAGATATATTATATAATATTTTTCACTGCCATAATGGTCCAGTTTGTCTTTATCAACAAACTTTTATGTGATTAAATCTCATCTTTCTTCAATAAATATTTTATTATTTTAGACAGCAGTCGTATACTACAGACATATTTCAAGCAGCAGCAATCCTGCCTTAAGTTCAATTTTGAAATGAGATTTTACTTTAAAGCTAACTTGGCTGCAGGTACAGGTATCCTACAGATGCAAGTCACATCTCACAATATTCTTAAGCTGGTTGATAAATCTGACAAATGGTCAAACTATGCAAAAACAGTGGCCAGCCCATGATAGCAGTGAATAAACAGTTGAAAAAAACAAATTCTAGAATGTTTTCTAAAATCTTGGAAAATTAAAAATATAGCCAGAATAGAGCTTTGTTCTGTCCTTGACAGTTAATTAAATATAGCTACCCAGATCATCAGCCAGGCTCAAAATTTAGATAATCATATCTGCAACGTACAATAAATCTGTAATGCAGCTGTAACTTACAGAATTATTCACTAGAAAGTACTCAGATGTTAGTGGACCAGCAAATCCATGTTTTGCCCCTGACCATGAGAACAGAATAGAGACCTGTGGTTAGAGACTGCAGTAGTCATGAATACAGTTTTGGCTCATGATCGTTGAAAAGCTGAAAGAGATAATAGATTTGCCAGATTTTCTGGCATATACAAAGTGTTCAACAGCACAAAATGCAACATTATCTGAAGTGATATAACTGTACTTCAGAAATAGTAGCTGACAACGTAGTCAAGAATTGCTTCTTAGAGGGATTTTATAAGTGTGACATTTCTTACTTTTTGTATACTTAACCTTACTCTTGCATCATGCATTTACCATCACGGTTGTTGAAGGAGTGAGCAGAAAAAAAATGAAGTAGAAAAGAGCAGCACTGAAAACAATGCTGTCTAGTGAGAAATTATAAAGAAAGCAGAAAAATCTTGATGACCGAAATCTATTACTTTGAAATTTCCAGAAAATAAACTCAGAATATAAAATAACTATAGTCCTGTCATAAGTAGGGCATTACTTACACTGTAGGTGTGTAAATACTAACAAACCAGAGGTCTTCCTATTGACAAATGGTAATTTAAGGAAGGTGATCTTGCCCTCCCCTTTCGTCTTTCTTGTAGAAACAAATTATCTCCTTTTACAGTATCTTACCTCACCCTTCTCTTAGAATTAGGGAGCTTGAGCTTCCAGCCAGGCTAGACAATTTACTAGGAACTATACCCATTAGCACAGCCAAACTTGACAGAAATGTCTCAGAAATTCACTTTTCTATTTTAAAAGGCATATTAATATATGCACAGTATTTCTGTGGATTAGACGCAGAATATACTCACTAGTTGAAATTGTTTTAATGGCACTTTTCCTCTCCCAAGAAAGTTACTGCTTTAGCTGAATTTTGCCTATAGAGTCATCCCATTTCCGCCTGATAAGAGATTCAAAAAAGCCAGATCTCCAAGGAAAATGTACAAGGCAAAAGAAAGGACATCCTCACCGAGATCAGATTCAGTTGTGAAGGGGGAAAGTCAGTTTAAGGTTTTTTTATAAAAAGCTGTTTTGACATATTGTCTTCCTTTGTACATAAAACAAGTAACTTTGAGAAACTGCTTCATTGTACCACATATAGGGCCCTGTAGGGTTTTTTCAGATGAAAGGAAAAGATGGCAGTGTGATCTGCACAGGTGTCCACAGGAGTCTAATCAGAGAACACTGGGACTGCAGAAGGCAGGCACCAAACTACAGAACCATTACTGCAAATGATGACAAATAGATGGAAACAGCTTCATTTAATGGTCGGACCTTAAAGTGAACTTGTAAGATCTATATGCAATAAAAGCCTTTAATGCTTTTGAACTGAAGAAATTGATAAGAGGATCAGTGATATACAAGGGAATATGGAGTATCACAGTGCTATTATAGTGTAGGTATTTCTAACAGGAACACTATCTTAATGATTTCTTCGTAGATGTTTTATAATGTAATCAACTGCTGGAACACACGTGTGTGTGACGCCTACAGTGTCATCCCTAAACCCGGGTTCAATCGGACATGGAGGCTGCAAAGACTGATGGAGCTTTGACATCTCTCGACTCTACAAAGCCCTCTGTGACCTGAGCACCTTAATGTTTTTATAAATCTGTTCTATGTCTACTGGAACAGAGGGACTGATTTCTACATGGAACAACACAGCTATGTATGAACTGCAACTGAAGTATCTTGCAAAAAACATTTATTTCATCTCTTTCTAAATAACTGCAGTTCTGAAGTAATGTATGATTCTAAGTATGTTCTAAATCATAAAATCATTAAGGTTGGAAAAGACCTCGAAGCTCATTGTGTCCAAATATTAACCCAGCACCACCATGTTCACCACTAAACCATATCCCCAAAGCATACAGGAAGTTAAGACTAACAAAGCTTCCTTTATCATTTCCAGAGAAACTTGGATCCCATTTCCAAATGAATACTTACTGAAAAACACATTCAGAAAATTGAGGCAAATCTTTGCAACATGGGTATCCTTAAGGCAGTACAACTTAATCTCCCAGATCTGTAAAAATAAGCATGTTGCCTTAATAAATATTTTCAATTGTGTGCCATGCAAAATTTGTTAGCAGGCTCTTGACCCTTTATACCAAGAAAATATAACAGGAAACTAGGAACACAGAAACATACCAGTGCTGGACACACAGTGGCAAGTGCTCACAAGTCCAGTGCAGATAGTAAAATGTGTCTAAAGGAAATTGTTCAATGGATTACTTCATGCTTAAAAAGCAATATATACCTTTGCTAAGTGCCTGGGAACCACAGAATTTATGTGCAGGTAAAGCAAAAGACTGAATGTTCTCCATTTTGCTGAACTTACCCACTCTCTTCACTGAAAACCAAAACCACTGAATTTGACACCCACTGAATTTGTAATTAATCTTAGTAAAAATTCCTTCCATACCTGAGACATCACTGGATAGAACATCTGGATAGAATGATGTTGCATAATAGTTCTAAAATGCTATTACTATAGGTGGACAGTCTATACATTTTAAACATAAATATATATATTTAAACATAAATAAATATAAACATATATGAGAGCTTGGTTTGAAGATCCCTCATCTAATGATATTTTTATTGGTTTAATCATACACAGTAAAAATAGTGGTTTTTTTCCACTGAGGAAAGGGGTAAAAGAGTCAAAGTTTCATAAATTATCAATGGCATGAGATGGCCAGCTTAAGACATAAGGGTGCTTATTCACCTTTGAAAACCTAGAGCAGGAACCCAAATTACTCTCCACTCTTGAAAAAATGTCTTGTTCTCTGAAATAGCAAAATATAGCACTTAGGGCAGCCAGACCACAAGAACAACAGAGGAAAATAATGACGATACTAAGGGGTCTAAGCATGGTAGAACTGTAGCATCGAAGGAAAAGAGCACACTGCTATTCAAAAGCATTGACCTGTTTTGCCTATGTGTTTCAATGGGGACAGGCACAAGGTAACTTGAGTTGTTCTAATGAAAGGTCGCACTACCCACTATCGATCCAGAATGCAAGAGCTGTCTTTTGGCATGCAGAGCACAAAAATCTTGCTACTGCTCCTCCATATGTAGTTTCTTCCAATGAAGGTAAAATGCGGGCCTTTTATACAAGCCATGCTACAAGATAATTTCTCCTAAAAAATAAACTCATAAAAAATGCTCTTAAAAAAAATGCCTGATCTATGTTTCCAGCCCACATAGATATTAAACCTAGTTTCCTAGACCCTGAAAAGCTAATTATGCATTCAATTAGAGTTTCTTAATAAAGATTAAAACTCTGAAGTCTATTACAGGCCCATATTTAATTCAACTGCCATTTTATCCATGCCATGAAAGTGTGAGTGGTAACAATGAATATAAATTATAATACATGCCATAGAGTGAATGCTATTTGTCCAAGTACGTTACTATAAAGAATTAAATTTTGCTATCAGTTCCATAATCTAGTTAAAATTGGTATTCTTTATTTGGTCTTTCAATGTAGTCCAATTTCCTACTTTGAAAAACAAATTCTAGGGAATAAAGAAAAGAGATTAATTTATCATTAAGACTCTGCTTAATTGAAGTCAATTCCGAACAAACTTGAATTCAATTTCTACTCATTAAATTGAATGTGCTCTGCGTTTCTCTCTGCATTGCTTTGAGCAAGCAGCTGAGAACAAGGGACTAACATCAAAATTATTAAATTGAGGAGATTTTATTTGGTCTTCACATGCCAGAGCTGCTTTGATGAGGAGCTGTTTTGGCACTGAAAGGAAACGAGAGCAGCTGGAGGAAAAATCAAATGAAACTAAGCCTCGGAAAATTGAAGAAAACGCAAGCTTAATAATATTTAATAATTAAATTTCCACAAACAATAGCGGCAAATGAAGTAATCTGCAAAGTCTGTGAACTCATTTGCATAATTGATGCCGGTCCCCTGTAAATGAATAATGAACATAATAAAAGATGTTTCTAAAAATGGGCACAATAACAGCAAATTTCATCAAGCCGCGCGCTCTGATTAATCTGCTCTTGCAAATCAGCAGTGAGGGGGGACGCGTGATTACCCGCGCGGCGGCCGGCAGTAGGCGCCGGCCTGGCCCTGGCCCTGGCCCTGGCCCTGGCNCAGCTCCGGGGGAGCGGCGGGGCCGGGAGCGCTGCCCAGCTGCGCGGCCGCGGAGCAAAGGCGAGCGCCTATGCGCCTCTCGTCCGCCAGGGCGGCGCGGCCGGGAGCAGCCGGGGGCCCGAGGCTCCGCCGCCCGTGCCGGGAGCCGCCCGCTCTGCCCCGCGCCTGGACCGGCGCAAATCTCTGCCCTTCGGGCTGCCCTGACTGCTCCGTTTACCCTGATTTAGCTACTCCCACCAGGGTCCAACTCCAGAGATTTCACCGGCATTAATTAGTGCTTTTCACAAGACTGGAATTTTTCACAGATTGAAAAAAAAAAAAAAAAAAAAAAAACAGTTATGCTGCTTCCTGAAGCTGATGCATAGGCTGGCAGTGGACACTATGCATTGGAAACAGGAAAGTATTCCAAAAAGTAGTATCTTTTTAGAATACAGCCACTGCGCTCTTTTAAAGCATTTAGAAATAATAATTTAGGAAGATAATATTTCATTGGGATTGCTCATTGGAATATTCATAGGATCATGCCCCAAACTGTTAATCTGTAAATATAGTTTACTATAATTCAATTGCCTTAAACAGGTGATCTGTCAGAGCACTGAACAATTTCATTGAATGAGAACTTTTCACTGTACGTAATATTTAAGTACTTTATAGCCAAAGTACCAGATCCTCCCTATTTTAATTGCACAAATTATTTTACTCAAGTTATTGAATCCACCTTAACAACTAGAATTTGTTTGAAGTAAAGGGCATGTATTTCATTACAGAATGGAAACTTCAATGCTAGACACTCCAAGGAGAAGTCTTTTATATCAGTCTAGTAAAAACAAAAACAAAAAACAAAAACAAAAAAAAAAAACAAAAAACAAAAAAACAAAAAAAATAAAAAATTAAAAACACAGAAAAGGCCACAGGATGGGCATTTTTAAGCTGCAGTTCCATCTATTTAATTTGGTGAGCTTTAACTCATAAAACACCACCTCACTCCCTTAAACATAAAGAAGACTGTCTGCCATTTGTGGCAAGTATATCCCCTCCATCTTTCCTTTTGCACTGTTACTAAACAAGTGTTTAAATATAGTTATTGAATCTATGTACAACACTATATACACATGAAATACAGTTTGATATGTCATAATTAATACAAAAATCTCATGGGCAAATTGCATTCAGTACACACAAAAGCAGTTAAGCTATTCAAACTAGAATGAGCGGTTTTTTCATGAGCTTGATGGATATCCGCAGACCTGGATGGCAAGAAAGAAAGAGGTTTGATTGTGTTATTAGGCATGTAGGGTATTGTTTCATTAGTGAAACAGGGACAGATCCCACTATACAGAATACAAATCTACATTTTGCAGCTAGGAAGATAGTTTTTAATTCTATCCTTCTTTTATCTTCTTCTAATACTTGAGGAATAATTCCATTCTCAGCATAAGTCAGGGCAGCCTTACAAGTGCTACAAATTCAGGAACTTTGTCACTGAACATAAGGATCCTCCTTTTCACTGTGTATCAATGAAGCACCACATCCACTGGACATAATACAAAGCAGGCAAGAGCCAAAGGGGGAACACAAGGAACATAAACCAATTTTGTATGAACCAAGAGTCCTCCCACTAAAAAGTACAACAACCATGGAACAGGAGTAAGTATCCTGAGTCCAAGGATGTAAGAGTCAAAGATACCACTAATAAGGGAGACTACATTAGAAAAACATGTATGAATGGAACTTTGGATTCGATTTCTGATAGACATGATGTATTTGGGGTCAAAGCTAGCTATTATAAGTTGGGTTCTATGTGAGTTCTAAGCAGACCTTAAGGTCACTCATAACTTGAGTTACATTCAGACTGGTGTCAAAGCAGCAGATGGAAGAGTTTCAGTTGATCTTATTCCTGTTCTCAACTTGATTAAATTCTGAGTCAAGAAAAAGATGTGATGACTGCAAAGATGTCAAATAATGAAAGGGCCACAACGACAAGAAAACAAAAATTGGTGTTGCAATTTGTATAATATGTATTGCTATAGTCCACGTGGAAATGAAGGAAAGAAGTGAACAAGAGTTGTACTCTGAAGGATGCTATAGGTCAGGTTCAGTAGCAGAACTGATTATGTGATGATTGCCCTGAGTCATATTTATGAAAAGAAGAAAATAGGCCACAGGTCCCGAAAATCAACACCAAGTGCTCAGAGCATTCACACAGGATACAGGATAAAGAAAGAGGACTTAAGTGTGTGTCATAGATGCCAAGCAAAAGTATATTTTCATCCCTGTTCTAAACTACACACTCATTTAGGAGCTGAGGTTTCAGTTTTTAACATCAACAGTCATTCTTAGGCCAAAATCCTATCCCAAAGATCGGGGGTGATTCTGAAAGGGAACTTGTTGACAATCTTTTGCACAGTTATAGGAGTTGATACTTGAAACTGCATTTCTCTGTAGCAGGCACGTCTCCATTCTTTCCACCATAGTCCAGCCTAGAAATTATTCCAAAAAACATTCAAAACTGGCATATTCAATACTTTCTCATCAATGATCAATATTTTCTGATAAAATGTAGTCTCAAATAGCCCTACTGTACAGTTAGGTTGCAATGTTAATTCATGTAATTAAATGGAAATTAATTGTATTTTTACAATAAAATGTCTGGGCAAAAATAGTAATTCCATGGAACAATTCTGCTTTGCACAGAATCCAGACATATAGTATACCACTTGTTGTAATCATAGAAAGATGGAAGAACCAAAATCAAAAGGAAAGTTTTATAAACATTTCATGGTATGACCCAACAATCATAGGGAGGATTTACCGGAATTAATAAGAGCTGAATATGTACACTTTCATATCAGGCTATAATTTGGCACGTAAGGACTCAAACAGAAATATAGTTATTAGAGTTTTAGATCAGTTTTTGAGAAAAGTTTAGTTAATTTTTAACGAACAATTGTCATAAAAATTAAGTTTTATTGCTTGAAAAATGTTCTTATGCTTATATGGCAAAATTTTGTTATTTAAAATATATATTTGCTAGCAGCTAAATCAGAGCATTACATGTTGATGATTCAAATATCATGTACTCCAGAATTTCTGTAGCACAGAATTGGCCAGATTTGAAGTCTTTGCATGTATTTCATCATACTGACAGTACGCAGCGTAATTAGTGCAGGGTTTGTTTTGCTGGGTTTTTTAAAAAAATATTTCCAACTGTTTTAACTAATACATTTTCCCCATTTTTAAAAATGCCAAAATGTAGGGGTTTGGTGTATTTTTCACAAAGAAGTGACACCAAAAAAGCCTGATTCCATGTGAATCTTAAAGCTGGAAGAGCATAAGTGTGAGCTTCTGAAAAAAGGGCAGATAGCCATTCCAATTTATATGACAAAATGGTTGAATGAAATATGAATTAAAGGCAAGATTCTCTCCCTTGTCTTTCCCCACTGCCAGACAAACCTCTCTTTCAGCCAAGGCCCAAAGGTGGGATGCAGTGTGTGACAGATTCACAATTACTTGTGTAGCCTCAGTATCACAATTCATTATTTTGTGTAAAATGTGTTCAACAGTACAACTGAGTGTCAAAATGTGTAAAACAAGAGTGTGGCAGGGGCTAAATGCAGTGATGTGCCTTGTAATGCTGAAAGTTTGAAAAAAACTATGTCAAAAGGCTTTGACAATACCCCTTATAATAAGAAATTGAGAAGTTCAGTAGTATAGTCATAGGTTTTAACAACCAAAAAGCAGATGTTTGATTGATTTAACTAGGTCTCAGATGATAATACATATTGATATAAATCTGATTTAATTTTGAAGAATCATCTTTTATTTCCTCCCTTTTTTGAGTGCTATCATCATTACTCTGTAGAAGTCATTATCAAAACATCTTTGTCTGACAGTAGGACTGGGAATAATTAGATTTAGTCCAGTCCAGTCCAGTCTAATGACTCTGGTACATTGACTTAAGACCTGACCTTTGTTGACTAATTAAAGGAATCTGTATCAGATGCAAGTGCTGTGATTGCTTTTGATGCCCTACAGCACTTTTAGTCAGAAAAAAGATTCTAGTTTGCTATGCTCCGCATGTTTTAGTTCAGGTATTTTCCATCTTTGAACAGGAATAAATGCGTTGTGAATTCTTTGCCTTTCCATCCAAAATATTGTTTAAAAATATTATTAAGTTCTCACCTCAACAAAACATTAATTCAGAGGTAGTGAGACTGTGCAATATCTGGATAAACCTAGGAGTTAAAAAAGCAGGAACAGTTTTTATTAACACGTTTGGTTTTTTTCCTTCCTTGCTCCCTATCCTCTGCTTTCCTTTTCTTAGAATGCCTATGAATCCCTTGTTCTGCCCCACCAAACATTCCAGTATTGCGTCTACCCAGAGAGCATCCTGAAATACAGATCTTCAGCATATCCCTGGTTTTGTCCCCTAGTGTTCCAAAGAAAGGCGGACAAAATTTAGCAACTCTTGCAGGATATCATTCTAAGTTTCACTTGATCTTAGCTGACAGTTTTCAGGCAGAAGCAAAATTACATTCCTCTTAGTACAGATTGGATGAGCCCTCATTGCAATGGGAGGAAAGGATTAAGGCTCATTCTTCCTTCACCCCTGACTTCTACTGTTCCTAAGTGGAGTTTGGGGGTTTTATCTGCAGAGCCTCTCGGTAAATCAGGCCAATGTCTTCATAGGCTAAGTCAATCTGGGAAGCTGCGTTAGACTTTTTGTACTCTATCATTCAGCTGCCATGTTTCCCTCTATAGTCACAGTTAACCTGTCCATGTACTTGCTAGGAAACAGGGTTTCTGTGACCATTACATCTTGAAATTGTGTATGAGGCTTTCATGCTAACTGGCCCTAAAGACTGTAAACTTCATCTAAATGTTCTGCCAGATTAAAAAAAATAAAAAATTAAAAACTGGCCAGCTGACAGGACTTCTATCATACTTTTGGGCTGGATTTCTTCCTGTGGGAGATTTCTCTTCAAACCTTACACCATTACATTGTCTAAGTTAAGTTTTGTGGCAATTTTCATATTTTAAATGTTCCTTTTTATTTGCTAGTCTGCAGCTGTTCCTAGATTAGTAATGGAGAAGACAGATAAAAAGGTGTCACATAAACTTCTGACCTGGCTTACAGATTGATGAAAGTGTCACTAGAGACTCTATTTCTTCTACCAGTTCTTGTAACTAGGGCTCATACTGTCACATATTTAGTCATAGCTGGTGACATTTGGTTATGCAATGTGTTTTTTTCTTTTAGTAAAGGAGATTTATTTCACACTATACTAACTTCCATATAACAGCAAGGAGCAATGGACAATTAAAATAACCTTATTATAAAAATTATGGTGAAGGGTTGTTTTGCCAGAAAGTTAAATTCACTATTTAATTGCACAAACAGCACTATATAGAATGAAGAAAATCCAAGGGGGAAATCTTCACCCAAAACCAGTAGTGTCACTAAAAAACATTCTGGGGCCATTTTCTCTGGCTTGTTCAGCATCATCAAACTATTAATTCTAGGTGATACTTTCAATGACACTCCCTCAGAGGAACAATATTAGGCATTCACTTGTATGATCTCCACCTTGTATGAAGAGAATTAATAAAAAATGAAGTTCTTCACTGTGAACTATTCCAGACTACCTCTTTTCATTTAAAAAATATGTTTATTTTACTTTGACAGTCTGAAGGTTAAATTAACTCTGAGTTTTCTGTTCTACTCTGAAGCTAGTGGGAAGACTCAGAGCATACTGCTGCCTCTTAAGATGGTAAAGGAAGTAATAAAATGTAGCCCAAATCTTAACACTCAAACACTATTAAATATCTAAGTCATAGACTCATCAAAAACTTTCTGACCAGTGATGCTTTGTTCTGTCAATAGCAGGCTAGATCTTGATTACTGATACCGGGCCATGGGAAATAAAAATGAATTAAAATGCTGCTTCAAAATAAACATTCTCAGGGATGCATTTTGAATGCCATGCATTTCCTATGCATTCCACAACATGTGGCTATGTAACTCCTGTAGAGATACTGTCCCTAAGCAAGGTACAGAAAGGATTTAAGGATTTGATCTCAATTTACTGCCATTGCCTAAACATGAGAGAATGTTTTGACCACCCTGACTATGAAAAAAGCATAACATTTTATGGCCATGCAAATGCCTTTGCCTTCTTAATAAAATACTGTAAGCAGAATTTGGGACATAATCCGTATCACAAGTTTTTAATTGCCTTCTCCCTATCATTAGTGAATCTTAACTGAATTCACATGGATGGAGAGTTTTTGAAACAGTAAGGATTTTTTGGAAAAGGCTGAAATTACCAGTCTTTTAGCTGAAGTTACCAAAATCTATGTGGAGAATAGCACACGTCACTGCAGTCATGTTACAGAATACACACACTGCACTGGGCAGATACACTGAGAGAGTCATACCAGCTTTTTCTAGAATAAACCTGTAAAGCAGAGCAGTAGTGGAGATATTTGCTACTAGCTCATAGACAAATGAGTTCAGAGTCTTTTAAAATATTTGTGCCGTGTTTTAGCTGATAAACCACAGCCTATTTATTATACTATTTTTGCCTCATTGTTCAAAATGTACTTGCCTATTGTGAAGGGCTGCTACATTGCTAACTGAATGAAAATCTTAAATACAGAAAGTCCTATCAACTCTTTGTAGAATATCTTTTAAAAGTATATCTGCAGTTGTATATTCAGACTAGTTGTCTTAATTTATGCAAATATAGCCTATAGCTAAAAGCTTTGTATATTTGTTTCCCTATGGTATTAGTATTCAGAAAATAGGACATTCTTTCAAGGGCATTTTATAAAGGCAGAACTATAATTTATATAGCAAATTAAAGCTCATACAAAATGTGTGCACTGAGCTACAGATTAACATATTTAATTTCACTATTACCTGCAAACCTATTTTTTTCCATGTGCTGCTCTAATTAGCCATATAAAATCAAGTCAGTATATTGTAAGCAATTATTTTAGTGGGAGTAGAAAGAGAATCTGAATTAAATATGTAGTAAGAGATAATATCTTATGGAAATTAATATTCTCATTTATGTCAAGAAAAATGTGTTCTAGCTAAATTTTATAAGATAGTTTGGAGTTCAAACATATGACTCATGTAGAAGTTGTAGTTTTATAGTTCCTAAGATGTTAGACTGTGGATCTGCTTTTAAGTTCCTTATTAATGTGCCAGTGTTCATTCTTTGATATCTACAGATTGTCAGTAACTACTGCCATTTCATATTGGGAAATTTCTCTTATTATGAATATTCACTCCCCCTACAGTCAAATGTGTAAACTGTTAGTAACTCTGTATGGTAAAAGAGGAGTTTTTTCCATCATTTAAATGTATAAATCATACCTGGCTCTTCATATTTTTATTTTTATTCCTTTTGAATTTTGTAACCATTTACTTGAAAGAATTAAATTATGGTAAAAATTAAAATGCAACCTTTCTTTCATTGAAATCAAAAAGTAATCATATAAAGAGTAATTTTTTTCTTTCCCATTTCACCTTCAAAAAGTATGAAAGCTAAATACGAAAAGTCTGAGGAATAAGAAAACAAGAAGTGATTCACGTGATAATGAACTTCAGCGGCTTCCTCCTAACAGTTTCCAATTGTGATGGTATTCAGACAGCACAAACCATTTTCTAGCAGTAAGAACATTTAGCTGATCAAGTTGCTGCAATTCAGAATTTTACACATTATTTCAATTGTGGAGTCTGCAATATATGCCACAGTTAAGTTCCTTTTAAAAGAAGGATAACAGACTCAGACAGTTTGTCTTACTTTTTGCTCATGATCTCAGAATATCCAGAAAAATGCAATACTAACTACGTGGAAGTCTGAAGAGCCTTAAAGCAGCTCTTCCCCATTTCTTGGCACAGAAGTTGCTGCCTGACATAGCTGCTTTTTACCTCTACTCTGCCCTGGGAGATAACATGGAATCTTATTGCTTGGAAGGGCCTTCCTAAAAAAGCAGGCTGAAAATAAAATCCTTTAGAAAAGGTACAAAAAATTGAATTATGTTTTTGCCTTCTTGCCTCCAGCATCACACAAGAATAGCTAATGCACAAGAAACTTCCTGGATCTAGAACTGCAAATAAAAGTTTTCCCATCTCATGACAATTCAAAGCTTTCAGATGCTTTACTGTTTCCTATCTGAATAAATTAAGTAAACACTAAAAAGATACAGTGCACACAGGCATGTTCTAGTTCTTCACTTATCATGATCTCACATCCCAGCTGAGCATGCTAGCCACTTGAAGTCTGAGGTAAGTTGTTCACAAATTTCCCACTGTAGCCTTTTTATCTTCTGTGAACAGAAAATCTTCACTTTGAAGAACCTGTACTTGGACAGAACATCAACTACTGACCAGCCTTAAGCAACTGTATTATAATTTAAATAACTGTACTTAAACTATATTTAAATAACCACATATACACACACATATATATTCTCCTATGAAACAGCTGGGTTTGGACAAATCATCATTTCTAGTGTTCTGTTTTACAAATCCAAAATAGCTTCCCCAACTATAGGAGGAATAATTCCCAATCTTCTATATTAAAGTCTACAAGTAAAAGGAGTGTGTATAAAATATTTTAATTTAAAACTTTCCTTAACATTGTAGGACAAATTGGCAACATGGCCTCAACCCAATCTGTAAAAATATGTGGAAGAACTTCAAATGTGACAGCTAAACTTGCACTCAACATAAAGTGCAGTAGGAGTGACAGAAAAAGTGACAGACAAATTAAAGAGCTACCTCTGTTTTAGCAATTTTTTTGTGACAGCATTTTAAAAGTTTGCTGGGCAATTACTCTAAAATGACAGTGTACTACTGAGCGGGTAGTACACTGAGTACATAAAAGAGCTTGTCAATAGCTATTTCAATAGGCACTTTCAAATTCACAGGAGCTTTAGTATACATCATTACATCATTAAAATATTAATTTATATCAGCTTTTACAGATGTAAAATTGTTGCTGCTCCTATTTTGCTAATTAACTCTGACATTTATGCTTTTGCATAAATGTTACATACTTCAGAGATGGTTCATTTCTACATGGTAGTTACTAGTCTGTGGATTGAATAAACATGCTTGTAGTATCAGAATGAAAAGACTAAGTGCCCCAATACGGCAAACTTTTGGGTCAGTGATGCAGTTTTGCATTTAATTTTTCTTCCTCAGTTTCTTCAGCTATCTAAGCCCCACTTTGGGGGGCTTGTCCTAGGTTGAAATATAG
>VZRM01001344.1:0-10058 GCA_013397955.1 Grantiella picta
AGAAGGGAGAAGGGAAAAGGGAAAGGCAAGGGGGAAAAGGGAAAGGGATAAAGGGAAAAGGAAAAGGGAAAAGGAAATGGGAAAATGGGAAAGGGGAAAGGGAAAAGGGAAAAGGAAAAGGGAAAAGGGGAAAGGGGAAAAGGGAAAGGGGAAAGGGGAAAAGGGAAAAGGGAAAGGGAAGAGGGAGAGGGAGACAAAGACGAAGACGAAGATGAAGATGAAGGAAAAGGGGTTAATGGCAAAGAATAAGAAAAATGAAAAGAACAGAGGGAGAGTATGAGGAGAAAGGGAGTGAGAAAAGAGAGAGATGAAAGAGGAAGGGGAAAATAAGGGAAAGGAAAGGAGAAAAAGAAAAGGGAAGAGAAAAAGGCATGGATAAAAATAATAAGAGACAGAAAAATAGAATTAAAAAATAAAAGGAAGAAAAAAGGAGGGAAAAGGGAAAAAAAGAGGGAAAAAAGCAGCACTGAGACAGAATGGATTGAGACCAGGAACCAATATCCTCTCTCCTGCTGGGTCAGAACTGGAAATATTTGGGGAAAATGTGTGCGAAGAGATCTGGGGGATTCTGTGCTCATTTGGGGGAGCAACCAAGCAGAGGTGCTGAGGAAAACTACACCTCCCATGGAGGGAAGAAACAGAATAAATCATTCCAGAGAGAGGATTAAATTAAGAAAAAGAAGCAAAATTTAAAAATCAAAAATAAAAAGGCAAAAGAGGAAGGTCTCCACATGCCCCTCGTCAGCTGGAGGAGAATGTGGATCCAGCAGATGGTGGTGCTGCACTGCTCATCCTCTGCCTCCTCTGCACACACTGCGGAAGCAATTTCCAGGCCTGGCCATTCAATTCTCCACTCAAGAAATACATTTAAAGGCTTCAGCTCCTGCTCTAATGCTCACCCCGGGAATTCCTGGGCAGGATGTTCTCATCTGCCGTTATTGGCAGTAGTTTTGGGGGCAGGCAGGAGGCAGATGAATGGCCCCAGCGGCAGATTGATGTGCCAGCGGAGAAAAGGTGAATATGTTTAGGATTTATTCCCTCTCTCTGCAGTAAATCTCTATGTCCCGAATGAATGATGGTATCGGTTTGGGGTTTGAAAAAGAAATCACGGAGCCAAGTGTCAAAAGGTTAAGAAAACAGAAATGATGGAAGAAAAGAGATCCTGCTGCAAACGGCCTTTGCAGAACCTCGCCGTGCGTGGGGAGAATTCTGCATGCAGCTCTGCCTGTGAGGAGCCAGCCTGGCTGCTCCAAGGAATAGCTCCTTGTCCCGGCAGGCAGGACAGGCAGGAGAGCAGCACTGGAAAGCCATGGAGAGAATCCCGAGGGGAGGAGGCGGCACTGAGGTGGGGAGGAACCACAACCTGTTGGAACCAACATCCCCAGAGCTCCCAGAAATACCCAGGTGCCCAAATCCTGGCAGGAATTCAGGTGCTCGGGGAGGGATCAGCCCTGCTGGAAGCTGAGGATAAACACTCCTGCCCCTCTGCCAGCCCTCAGCCCAGCCCTGCTGACGCACAGAGAGCTCCAGGACACTTGTGTGAGGTTCCAATGAAATCTGCCGGGACGAGGGACACTCCTATCCTCTCCTGATAACAGGGAACCATAAATCCCGGGGAGCAGAGCTCGGCGAGGCAGCGGCAGCAGCTCCACACTCCCAGATGGGTGCCAGGGTAAGGGAACATCTTCCTCTGCTCCACACACCGCAGAAAGGGGACAGGGACAGCTTAAAATACATCTTTATTGCCTCTGCTTTCTCTCTCTTAAATTGATTTCTATTGGTACTCTTCTCTTGCATTAATTCTGGTATTTGGTATTTACTTGGAGGTGGAGGGAGAAACCAGCCGTGTTTTTCCAGCTCACAGACTCGTGTGGCACTTCTCTGTGATGACAAAGCGTTTGGAGTGTTTGCTTTTTATAATTAAAACCTGACAACTCTCATTGCCTGGGATTTCAGGAAGCCCCAGGGTTATTGGGAAGAGGGAGAGCTCGGACTCAGCTCCGTTAATTTTGCCATGCAGTCTCTGCTGTGCCCAAGAGCTGGGGGAACATTAATGGTCAATTGGTTGGTTTAATGCTAATTTTGAGGGATATTTCTGGAGTGATGTTTCCTTGGAAGCTTCGATCTCCATCACATCCATGAGGCTTTGAAGTGCTGTGTCTCGCCCTGACATTTCAATTTGGGCGAATCAAAAGACACGGAAGGTAAATGAATTTCCTTTGAGGCCCAATTGAATCTCCAAAGAACAAACACGGAATAAAAGATGTCGAGATTACCTCGGATAAGCCGAGGTTGATCTGTGCTCAGAGTCTCTGGCAGGACACTTAAACGATGCCTTGAAGCAGGTACAAGATGCCTCAGGGGAGTGGGAGCGGTTTGAGAACACTCCAGCTGTGAATTTAAAAGCAGGATTGATGAAAACACAGGATTTGATCGCAGAGTTGGTGCTCCCAGCTCCTGGGGAAAGCTCCCAGCTCCTGGGGAAAGCTCCCAGCTCCTGGGGACCCCACAAGTGACCCACATCCAGGAGTTGCTTTCCCAAGGGAGAAGCCATGATCCATGGGAGGTT
Source organism: Grantiella picta (assembly GCA_013397955.1). NCBI lineage: Eukaryota > Metazoa > Chordata > Aves > Passeriformes > Meliphagidae > Grantiella > Grantiella picta. The sequence goes on from VZRM01001344.1 coordinate 2,570, forward strand.
GTAACCTGGAATGTTCTCTTGCCAGGTTTTTGCCCCCTGAGCCCAGGAGCCTGCAGGACCCCGGCCGTGTCCCCAGTGTGTCCCCAGTGTGTCCCCAGTGTGTCCCCAGCCATGGCCCAGCACTGGCTGGCCACAGGCAGGGCGTCCCCCAGGCTGGTGCTGGTGGTGGTGTTTGTGGCATTGCTGCTGGACAACATCCTGCTCACTGTCGTGGGTATGGAGCTCTCGGGGGCACAGCGTGGGGGTTTTGGGGATGTCTCGGGGTACAATGTGGGGTTTTTGGGGATGTCCCGGGGTACAATGTGGGGTTTTTGGGGATGTCTCGGGGTACAATGTGGGGGTTTTTGGAGATGTTCAGGGGTGCAGTGTGGGGCTGGGTTTTTGGTGCTGAGATTTTGGGGCTGGGTTTTCGGGGCTGGGTTTTCGGGGCTGCCTTGGTGCTCAGCTCCACCAGGGCTCACACCCCCGGCCAGCACCGCTCAGCTCAGCTGAGTGCCGAGCCAGAAAATGGAGGAAAATCCCTCACTAATCCCTCCCCTGGTTTTTCTCCAGTGCCCATCGTCCCCACCTTCCTCTACACCACCGAGTATGAAGGAGCCAACAGCTCAGCCCGGCCCGAGCCAGCTCCTGCCGCCCTGAGATCTCCTCCATTCTCCTCCGTGCTCTCCTATTTTGACAACACCACCGTGCCAGTTTGGGGCTTCAGCAGTGCCGAGGGGCTGCCGAATGGGACGGGGAGCCCCCCAGGACAGCCCCCCAGCACCTCCCCAAACCCACCCAGGGGCTGCCTGGAGGGTGGGGAGTTCCTGGCCCAGGAAAACGTCCGGGTTGGGCTGCTCTTTGCCTCCAAGGCTCTCGTCCAGCTGCTGGTCAACCCCTGGGTGGGTCTGCTGACCAACAGGTAGGTCAGACGTTGGGGTTCCTGCAATTCCACGCCATTCCTCAGCTCCTGCCCGCTGCTGAAGTCACCAGGAGCTGAGGGATTGCATGGAATCACAGGAATTGCAGGGGGGGATAGCAAGAGGGAGAATATATCCATCAAAACGGCACGAATTTTATCTTTTCCGAAAGCCTGCACGTGGCTTGTGAGTTTATATCCCAGCATAAACCTCACTAATGCTCTCCTCAGGTGCTGGCAGCTGCTGTTTAATACCAGCAACCACGGAATAAACAAACACAGCTTCCCAGCCCGTTATGGATAGAATGTGATTTTCAGGTTTCCTTTGTCTCCTGCAGACACTGTGAGCTGTGCTGGGGTGGGCTGGGGAGCAGAGCTGTGTTCCTGGGTGGCTTTGCAGAGTTTTTGGGGGGCACTGGGAGCTCCCAGCCCACCGACATTTCCCCAAGGGGAGTGAGGAGCCCTCCCCGAGACGGTGCCTCGTTTTTCCCGTTCCAGGATAGGATACCACATCCCCATGTTCCTGGGCTTCACCATCATGTTCGTCTCCACAGTCAGTGAGTATTGCCCTCCCCACCCAGCACAGCAGAGAATCCTTTGCTCTCACCATGGAGAGAAAGGACACAGCAGAGCACCCGGGCTCAGGAAAGGGTGACAAGGACGAGCATCTCTCTGCCCCCTCACCCCTCCAGCACCCAAGCTGGTGCCAGCTGGGGCAGGGTTTGACCGCAGCTCTCCCCTCCCTGTGCAGTGTTTGCTTTCTCAGGCACCTACACCCTGCTGTTCATCGCCAGAGCCCTCCAGGGCGTTGGCTCCTCCTTCTCCTCGGTGGCAGGTAAAGGTTTGAGCTACACCTTTACAAGGTTTGATAACCCCTTGTCTTGGTTTTCATCCTCCTCCTCCTCCTCGCTGCACCCACGCCCAGATTGGAGCAGCTAATCCCCCCAAATCCCAGCTGCTTCCAGCGAGGAGCCCCTCACGGGCCCAGGCTCAGGTGGGCTCTGTCTGTCCCCCAGGGCTGGGCCTGCTGGCCAGCGTGTACCCCGACGACTCGGAGAGGGGCAGTGCCATGGGCATTGCCCTGGGCGGCCTGGCCTTGGGAGTGCTGAGTAAGGAGCCCTCATTCCCCACGGGATACAAGCAGGGACGCGGGGACAGCAGCTGCCAGGCTCTGGGGACAGTGGCACTGCCAGGGTGTGACACAGCCCTTCCCTTGCAGTCGGGGCACCCTTTGGGAGCATCATGTATGAATTCGTGGGGAAAGCGTCGCCCTTCCTGGTCCTGGCCTTCCTCGCCCTCTTGGACGGAGGTGAGAAACCAAATGGTTTAATTGTACAAATAAACAAAATGTGAAAAGACTGAAACGTGGGTGTTTCAGGGACAGTCTGAGAAGGAAGAGAAAAGCCAGCACTGGTTTTCCTGTCAGGGCTAAATCACATGTTTTCTATCTCCAGACGACTGACACAGCAACAGAGCAGGAATTAATCCCTCATTACTTAATAAACTCCCTGATTGCTTTAATGGCTCGAGCAGCACATTCAGTAAAGCTCTTTGAACTGTGAATTCTTTGGCAAGACACCCCTGTCTGCAGCCTCCCTGTGCCATGAAGGAATCAGGCTCTGCCAGCAGAAATGATGCCGTGTTCTTTGTCCCCTTGCTCTGTCACACATGAAGGCCACGGGAGCCTCCTGAGCGCCACAGCAAAGCTCCAGCCAGCAGGAGCTGCGTTTTCAGTGGGAAGCATGGAGCTAATTAAATTACATTCCCAGTTACCATCCTTGTCTGGATGTAAAGCGTGATATCTGTAATGAAGCGTGTAAGAGCTGCTGGAAAATGAAACGTGGGCCTCGTGCATATCAAACTTTCTGGTTTAATCCTTTTCTTTCCCACATCCCACTTCTGTCACACTCCAGCGGCAGCTCCCCAGCTGGCAGCCTGATGGGAGCGTTTGCACTTTTGACTGCTCCAGGGGCTGACAAAACCCTCCCAACACGCTCCAGGCAGTTTTGCTGCTCCCTCCAAGCCCAGCTCCTGCATGCCGGGGTTGTGCTGCCGGGATGGGGCAGGCTGAGGGCAAGGAGAGGTGGATGGCAGGGCTGCTGGGTGTGGAAATGAGCCATCAGCAGTGTTCTGTCCCCAGCTCTGCAGCTGTGCATCCTGCAGCCCTCCAGGATCTCCCCAGAGGTGAGCAGAGCCTAGGGTGAGGGAGGTGGGCACTGCCCGGGGCTGGGGGCTGCGCCAGGACCGGCTGGGGCACACACAGCCCCCAGCCCACGTCACCCCTTCGCAGAGCACCAAAGCCACCCCGGTGTCCACCCTGCTGCGAGACCCCTACATCCTGGTGGCTGCAGGTAAAGGTGGACATTTGTCCATTCGCAGGTGAAAATTCCCTCGTGCCTACTTGAAACAGCAGCAAAAAGGGCTAAAATGGAGCTTTTCTCCCTTTTCTCCCCACCAGGAGCTCTCTGCTTCTCCAACATGGGGGTGGCCATGCTGGAGCCCACCCTGCCCATCTGGATGCTGCAGACCATGTGCTCCCCGCAGTGGCAGCTCGGTAGGTCCTGTGCTTTGCAGCCTCTTCCCCCGAGCTTCAGGGAGTTTAGAATCCCAGAATCACTTGGAAAAATCCTCCCAGACCATCCTGAGTCCAACCTGTGACCATCCCAACCTTGTCACCAGCCCTGGGCACTGAGTGCCACGTCTGGCTTTCCTTGGACACTTCCAGGGACGCGGAATAGCCCTGCTTGGGCACTGCGGGAGGGATTGAATCAACTTTTATATCATTCCGAAATAAAAAAAGGAAACATCTGCCCTCATGCCCGTGGAGTGAGCGATCCCAGGGCTCCAATTCCAGCTGGAAATGGCCTCAGTGGTGGCTGCACCATGTGTTATTGAAAAAATTGCACGGAACCAGGCTCCCCAGCCGAGCAATAACGGGGCGGGGAGGCCGTGGGGTGCCCTGGGAGCCCATCTTCTGCAGGGCACATAATGGGCTCGTGCTGGGCTGCAATTGTGGAGGCCAGATGGGCTCTGCAGAGGCAGCTCCGAGTGAAACGAGGCCATTTCCAGCATCCCAGGCAGGGCAGGATGGGCTGTGCTGATTGCCAGCTGCCCGGGAAACGGGATGTGGAGATAACGGCGCCTGCGCTCGCTGCAAAAATAACAAGTAATGGTTATCAAAGCCAATTGGCGCAGGAATGACCCAGGGGGTGCCCCAGGCTGCACTTAGATCCCAAATTGGATTGCAGGCTGGGAGCAGGGGGCTGGAATTGCTCCTGATCGAGTTATCCTCTGGGCAGCAGCAGCAGCCAGCTGCTAAAAGCTTTGGATGTTTCTCTGGAGCAAGGATGGGTGAGGGGAAAGCTGCAGCCAGGGGTTCTGGTGGGGAGAGAAGGGACAGAACCCAGGGGAAAAGCACTCAAGGCTGCCCTGCCAGCACTGAACCCCAGGAGAAGTTTTGGGGTGACTTAACAGAAGAAAATCCCAAATATATTCCCTAAGATGTTCCCTAAGAGATTTGAGAGCTGTTTGGATTCAGAGCTCCACACCAACCCACACATCTCACAAGCTGTTCTGGACTCAAGAGGCTCCTCTTTTTGTCTCCTTCTCCCATAATTCTGGGCAAAACCACCCAAAAGAGCTTGGCTAAACCTGCAGGATTAACCACATTGTGTAGCTGTTAGAGAGAGGAGAGGAAATTAAACACAAATCAGCGTGTTCTGTTCCAGTAAGGAAGCTTTCCCAGGGAAATGGAGCTGATCACTTTTATTTATTGTCAGCAGGAGAGGATATGAAAAATAAACAACCAGTAAAGCAGCAGGGAGAGCAAATATTTAATTGTGAGCTATGTAATGATCCCCCAGCTTTTTACTTAAGCAGTTGTTTTATTCCTCTCTATTGAGTAAGGGAAAAGCAGAAGGCAGAGGTGGAAAGGTGGCAGAGGGAGAAACTGTGGCAGGAGGATGTTCACGTGAATTCTGGCTCGTGTATTGTCCAAAGGAGGCAGTTAGGGAATGAAAATTGGTGCAAATCTCCTGTGGTTTCTCAGGCATGAGACTTTTTCTAATCCCTTCTCTCTCCCAGGGATGGCATTCCTGCCTGCCAGCATATCCTACCTCATTGGCACCAACCTCTTCGGGATTCTGGCTAACAGGATGGGGAGGTAAGTGTGATATTAAAGCTATTAAAGGTTAATTCTGGCTCAGCCCAGCCCGGATTTCAGCACGTTCTGCTCGAGGCTGAGAACTCCTGCCCTGTGCTCCCACTGCAGGTGGCTGTGCTCCATGATTGGAATGGCTGTGGTGGGAATCAGCCTCCTGTGTGTGAGTAGCACGGGGGAATCCGAGGTGTCTCTGCAGGAGAATCCACAGGGATTTTCATGGCCCTGGCACAGCAGATGCTCAGGGGTTGCACCTCTGGATGGGTTTTGCAGAACTGGGAAAGGTCTCTGGATCTTTGGGGTTGCTCAGCCTGGAAAAGGCTGTGGAGTGACTGAATTGAGGCTGTCCAGGACCTGAAGGGAGACTGCAGGGAAGAAATTACCGCCTGGGAGGGTGGGAAGGGAGTGGGATGGAATTCCCAGAGCAGCTGTGGCTTCCCTATGACCCCTGGAAGTGTCCAAGGCCAGCTGGATGGGGCTTGGAGCAGCCTGGGATGGCAGAAGGTGTCCCTGCCATGGCGGGGGGCGGGTTGGAATAACCTTAATAACCTTCCAACCCAACCATGTCCCACCTTCCCCCTCCCACAGCCCTTCTGGCCTCACTTCTCCTCTCTCTCCCCTCCCAGGTCCCTCTGGCCACCAACATCTCCGGGCTGATCGGCCCCAACGCCGGGCTGGGCTTTGCCATAGGTAAGCTGGGCTGCTCCCGGGCAGCTCCCCGGAGCAGCAGGGCCTGAGGAGCTCTGCTTGCTCCGGGCAGGAATGGTGGATTCCTCCATGATGCCCATCATGGCTTACCTGGTGGACCTGCGCCACACCTCCGCCTACGGCACGGTGTACGCCATCGCCGACGTGGCCTTCTGCATGGGCTTTGCCATCGGTACGACAGCGGCACTCGCGGCGGAGTGCTCGGGGTTACCTCACCTGCTCCCGGGTGTAGCTGCTCGGGGTTACCTCACCTGCTCCCGGGTGTAGCTGACCCTGCTCACTGGTGTAGCTACTCGAGGTGTATCTCACACTGCTCCCGGCTGCTCTGTCCCTTTTTAACGCTGGGATTTGCAGGTCCCTCCACGGGCGGGGCGATTGTGCGGGCTCTTGGATTCCCCTGGCTGATGGTGATCGTTGGGGNGTATCTCACCCTGCTCCCGGGTGTAGCTGCTCGGGGTTACCTCACCTGCTCCCGGGTGTAGCTGACCCTGCTCACTGGTGTAGCTACTCGAGGTGTATCTCACACTGCTCCCGGCTGCTCTGTCCCTTTTTAACGCTGGGATTTGCAGGTCCCTCCACGGGCGGGGCGATTGTGCGGGCTCTTGGATTCCCCTGGCTGATGGTGATCGTTGGGGTGCTGAACGTGGCCTTCGCCCCGCTCTGCTGGCTCCTGCGCAGCCCCCCGGCCGCCGAGGAGAAGATGGTCAGTCAGGGATGCTCTCCCGGAGTTTCACCCCCAGGGATTTGGGGGAATTAAGAGTAAATTCGCCAGGGATTGTGTCTTCCCTGGTGGGGTCTATTCTGCCCTCCAGAAGGGACAGAAAACTCAGATTAAAGTAAAAAAAAGTTTAGAAGGTCTGTCCCTGAACTCACAGCTTGTGTTCCCTGGGGAAGAGTCCGCTTTGGCTTTTTCCAAAGCGATGATGCTCCTGTCAGCTGTTCAAATGAATCATTATTTTTGCTAAAGCCTGATTTCTGCTCTCCTTTCCCCAGGCCATCCTGAGCCGGGAGTGTGCCAACAGCTACAGCCCAAAGGAAGCGCTGCGGGAATTCCCTCTCCCCCAGGAGAGAGAGGAGGCAGAAAACACGGAATAGGCAGGGCGAGGAATGTGCGCCCTGCTCTGGAGCTGTCACTCTGGTTATGGAACACAACCGTGTGAGCAGCCACGGCCAACACAGCCTGCCCACACTTGAGGGCACAGCTGGAATCTCCGAACTCCTCTCCCGATGCTTCTTCTTTCTCCAACCATCAGCATTTCAAGGCTCCATCCCTTTAGTGAAGCCACTCCCCTGCTGTGGGATTTAGCAAAGGAAATCAGCTGGCAATAAAGATGTCACTGCAATGTCACTGCAATGTCACTGCAATGTCACTGCTGCTCTGAGAACACTAAACCACTTCGTTTCTGCCTTGGTGTAGTTTGACGTGTTGTGCTATTTCTGTGCTGCTCGTGTGTCCTTCCCGACGTACATTAAACTAGTTCATTCGTCTGAAGAACTCTGAGAAGCCGAGGCGGGACTAAGGTTTAGACTCAGCCGACAAAGCCAACTAGGCCGCAGTAATCACTGCATTTCAGGGGTGCAGCCGGGGGGGCTGGGGAGCTCTGAGGGAACAGTTTGGCAGAGAGTGGGCAGTTCCTGCAGCGTGCGGGGTTAACACACAGCTCAGGGCGCCTCAGTGGCAGTTTGCGGCTTTGTTTCCTCCCCGGGGTTTGTTCCCCGCCGCC
>VZRM01001344.1:18303-30281 GCA_013397955.1 Grantiella picta
TCTGACCGCCGGGGGGTCCTGACGTCACCCTGACGTCATTTTCTTCTACATGTGCAACAATAGCAGAGTTGAACACACAGGACTGTGCTTGGGGTCCGTATGGTCACTAGTGAGGTCATCCCCGTGGCTATGCTGTGCTTGGAGTCCGTATGGTCACTAGTGAGGGTCCGGCAATGCCGCTGCTATGTCACCTCTTTTCTGTGTCGACAGTCGGTGGAAAGGGGCAAATTTGGGGTGTGTGCGCAGCTCCTGCGCTGTGTGTGACAGTGATGTCACTGCTGACGTCCCGTTCTCTCGGACGTGTCAGCAATCAGGGGAAATGGGCAAGTTGGTGGTGTCCACCCTGGTGTGGGCACAGCTTGGGGGGTCCTGGCCCTGCAGAGGGGGGTCAGTTTGACGTTATTTTGGGCAGTTCGGGTGATTTGTCACCACATTAAAGGGTCACGGGCAGCAGTGTCCCCTCCTCGGGCACCTGGGGGTCACAGCATCCCCCTGGGCTTTCTCGGGGCCCCCTGACCCACCCCCGCCACACCCACAGCTCACACGGGCTAAGAAACCATCCATTTAATCAATTTTTTACACAAAACTGTACAATCCCTCTGCCCATGGGGATCCTGAGGGTCCGGAGGGGCTCAGGTACAAAAATAACTCTGTGCAGCAAAGGGGGACCGGAGGGCAGAACCCCAACCCGCGCCCGAGGCTCCGCTTCCCGCGGGGAGCCGCGGGGTGCTCCGGGCAACGGCAAACCCCAAACCCCAAACCAGCCACGGCCTGCGGGGGAGAAATCCCAACGGGACACCCCGAACCCTTCCAGAGGGACCCCGGGCTGCGGGGTGGGCGATGCCGGGCGTGCGGAGCCGCGGTCCCGCGATGGATCCCGGTGGATCCCGCAGGATGAGGAGCGGGGCTGGCTCACACCAGCTCATCCAGCAGGGTCCCGATGCCGGCGCGGGGCTGTCCCGGCCCCGCCATGGCTTTGTTGCACATGGGGCACACGCAGCGCACCTCCAGCCACTTCACCAGGCACCTGCGGGCAGCAGTGCGGGAATGCGGGAATGCCGATCCCCGCCGGGAATTGCCCGCGGGAATGCGGGAATGCCGATCCCCGCCGGGAATTGCCGCTCCCGCCCCGCTCCGCCAGCCCCACTCACTTTCTGTGGAAGGCGTGCTGGCACGGCAGCACCCCCAGCTCCTCCTTCACCCGAAAATCCTCCAGGCAGACGGCGCAGGTCTGCTGTGGGAGGTGACACGGAGGCTGAGGGCGGGTGTGAACGTGTGGGACCCGCCGGGAACGGCACGGCTCCCGCAAAACCCGNGCACGGCTCGGGAAATCCCGGGGATTTCCAGCCGGGAGTTCAGCCCAGCTCCCAAACCACCCCAGGAGGGGTTCCAGTCCCCAAACCACCCCCAGGAGGAGTTTCTCTCCCCATCCACCGCCGGGCGGTGCCGACACATCCCCACATCGCATCCCCAGCCCGTCCTGGCTCCGCTCCCGAGCACGGCGGATGTGTCCCGAGGGTTATCCCGGTTAATCCCAGCTCCATCCCGAGCCACAGCTCACCCCGTGCACGTTCAGCCGCCGGGCATCGCCTTTCAAAACCACCTGAGGGACAGAAGGAGGGGGAGGATTTAACTCCGGGAAGGATGTCGCCCCGAGAGGAGCCGAAGGGAGCCGGGCAGGGGCGGGTTGAGCCCGGGGGGTTCCGGACAGGGTGTTCTGTCCGAGCGCTTTGGGACGAGCGGCACCGGTGTCCCTGCCGTGTCCCCACCCCCTGCTCCTCCCAAACCACGCCAGGCTCGTGCGGAACAACCCCCGGCTTTACCTCCTTGTACCCGAAGCGCTCGCTCTGCGCCTGGTGCCGCAGCTTGCTGGGGACAGGGAGAGAAAGGCACCGTCAGTTTCGCACCCAAAATTACCCGGGAGGCACCTGAAACCCCTCCCGCCCGGGATTTGGGATCAGCTCCGTGTGTGCAGCCGGGAGCGGGCAGCGGGGACGGCCAGGGGTGGCGGCGGCGATTGTTTGCTTTAGGAAGTCGTTCGCAGGGCAGGAAGCGCTGCATTTCCAGCGCTCGGCCGCCGGCAGCTCCCGGCCCCGCCGTGACCTTGGCCGGCGAAAAGCGGCTGGCACCGAACCCCGGGCATGGCGAGGAGGGCACGGAGCTTCTCCTTCAAGCCCGGCCCCGAAAATGTCTGAGGGGCGCAGGGGACATCGGCGGAGCCGGGACATCCCGCAGGAACAGCAGCTGCTGCCTCGGCTTTGGGGTTAAAAATAGCGCTCCGGGGGCATGGAAAGGCACATCCTCCCTCTCCCGCCTGCGCTGCTCCTTCCCTGCCCGACACAATGTGGCCTCCGTGTTCCCTGGAAAACAGGAGCCCCTTCCTGCGCTTCCTGCCCTGCTCCGGGGAGTTTTGTCCCCGTTTGCTGCCACAAAACAACGGGAAGCTGGGAGTGCCCAGGGACACCGAGCCGCCGCCGCAGCCCCCGGCTCACCTGATGAAGTAGCAGCAGAAGATGAGGCTGAGCACGAAGATGAAGATGCCGGTGCCGAAAATGACCATGTAGATGTTGAGGGGCAGGTCCTGGAAGGTGATGGGCGGCATCGTGCAGGGTTTACTGGGATAACTCAGCCCCAGGCTGCAGGAGCACCCTTGGGAGGAGAGAAATTCAGTGGAAAAGGGGGAAAAAGAGGTGAAGGAGAGCGCGGTGAGAGCAGAGAGAGGCAGCGCTGCCTCTGTCCCCTCCGGAGTTTGCCAAGTGGGCAAAAAGCAGCGCTAAGACGTTGTCCTGTGTCCGGTGAGTGGAGATGTCCCCGGGAAGAGCAGCAGCCCCTCCGAGCAGCTCAGTGTGGCACCGGCAGCTGCATCTCCGCAGCCAGCAGCCCCCGCGGCACAGACACCCGGCAGATCCGGGGGAACAGGAGGCCTCGTGCTTTCATCCCCAGGGGGACACTTGGAGGCTGCGAGGGGATTTAGGGAAGGACAGAGCTGAAAACCAGCTCGGAAAACAGGAACAGTTGGCGTCTGTCATTGTCCCAGGAGGAGCAAGCGGCTGCTTTGTCGGGACAAGCGCTGGGATCACTCGGCACCAGCTGGCCCAGTCCCTTGTCCCAGCAAAGCCACGCGTGCCACCCCAGGGCCACCACGGGGGAAACGTGGGTGTCACACGGGGCTGGTGACAGCACAGCCACCCCGGCAGGGTCCCACACCGCCCCAGCCCCCGGACACTGCTCAGAGCTGCTGCAAAGTCAGGCTCTGGCACGGAATAAACCCCATTTTATGTCTGGGAGCGACTCTGACCCCCCCGGAGGTGGGGCTTTGATTTCTGCTCAGCTCTCACTTGAAAGGAGAGGAGCCCCCAGCCCCATCTGTGCCCCACAGAGCAGCTGCCCTGCCCCTTCCTTCCGCCCAGCACCCTGCTCCTCATCAAACAGCTCCTCCAGGAGCTCGGCTGGCTTCAATTACAGCCCCTCCGCCTGTCCTGCTGGAGAGGCTGCAGTTTGCTCTGCACCACGGAGAGCAGGGACAGGGAGGATCGGGCAGCAGAACCCCCTGCGCCCCTGGGGAGCCAGGGTTGGTCTGTGTGGTGGGACAGGGGACAGCTGCCCAGCCAGGAGGGGCAGGTGGCACCTCTGGGCTGGGACACCTAATTCCAGCCATTCCCAGGATCTGCTCTGCTGGGCAGGCTGAATTCACAGGTCCCACCAATGCCACGGCCAAGCCACCGTGGCCAGGAGCCACCTGGCCCTGGGGACAGCGGTTAGGTGCTGTGCAGCTGCACCAGAGGAGAGCCTGGGCTGTAGGAAATGGGGTTTTCCTGCCCCACTTGCTCCGTGGCTCTTGTAATCACCGGAGACAATCCGTCATCCACCTCAGGCACAGTGCGAAAGGGAGGATTTGTTTGTCAGGTCCTCCTGCTCCTGAGACCACCAGGTGCAGGAAAAGACAATAGGAAAGGTTCATTATTTTTTGCCATTTCCTGGCTGGAAATGATTGAGAAACGCTCCAAAAATTTAAAAAAAAAAAAACCAACCAAAACAAAACATGTACAGCTCTGAAAAAACCCACTGAGTGAGGTGTGAGGTAATGCTGGAGCACCTGGTGGTGAGACACAGGCTGGAGAGCCCCAGCACATCCCTCTGTGCTCATCTAAGGGGATCAAAAACCCCAAAAAACACCCCCAAAAACACCCCCAGTCATTCCTTCTCTCCTCTCCTCCCACAGCCTCCCTGCTCTGCCACATCCCGTGGGACACAAATCCTGTCCCTGACCCCACGAGGGCCCATTTGGGACTCACCAGCTCAGCCAGAGGCATTCCTGCTCAATGGCCCTTCAGGGGCTCCGGGCTGGGGGTGCAGCTCCAGGGAAATTCCCTTTGCTGCTCCGGGAGAGGCCATGGGACGTGAGGAGGACCTGGAGCAGGACCTGCCGAGCTCAGCCCCCTGGCCCTCCCAGCCCTTCCCTGGGCTGCTTTTGATTAAAACCCCCTGCCTGACAGAGGCCTTTGTATTTTTAGTTCAAGGGGAATGGATCAAATCCGGGCTTAACCGACGTGAAATGAGGACCTGATGGGCACCAAAGCGAACCAACCCCTTCCACCAGCTCCAGTCTCCCAGTTTTGCAGCAGAACCAGAACCCCTGAAGGCTGGAGCGATTGTTTAATTGGAAAATGAGGAAAGAGGGATCTGTGGACATCTGGGAAAGTGCCCAGAGACATACGGTGCCTCCCGGGACTCCTGCATGAAGGATGCTCAGAGGAAGCTGCTTCATTTTGCCAGCAGAGCGTTTTTCAGGCAAACTCCCAAAGCTCCTCTTGAAGGAGAAGGAGCCCAGGTTCAATCAGGAGTCTTCCTCCTTCTCCTCCTCCTCCTGCTCCTCCCCACAGGGATTTAACCCAAATCCCCCTGTGAGCTGTGGGAGGACACAGAGCATTGAGCTGCCCTACAGGGTGACCCCAGCGCTGTCCCCCACAGCAAACCCCACAGGCTGAGCTCAACACCACAGCCCCACAGCCAGCCCCTCCTCAAACCCCTCGTGCCCCAGCAAAGCCCTTCAGCCCCACATTCTGATGGATTTCATGGTATTTCCAGTCAGGGCAGACCCAATTTTCCACCCCCACCGTGCAGGGTTTTTGCTGAGCAGAGCTTCTCCCTCACCCCAATTCTTGTTCAATAAAACAAATGGAAAACTCAGCAGGTCATTAAATAAAACCATTCTTTCTCCTCCCACACAAAAGCTGTGGCTTTGCACCAGAAATCCGAATGCAGTTCCCATATCAGCTTCGCTGGGATGCTGGAAAGGATTCCTTACAAAAAGCTGCCCTGAAGCCAAGTCCTGCACGGGGATGAGGAGATGACCTCCAAATAAAGTCCCCTGGTGTCTGCCAAGTCCTGCGCTCCAGGTGAGCAACAGGAGGGAAAGCCAGGCTGTGAAGGAGGAGCTGCAATGCCAAGGCAGCAGCTCAGCCTCAGCCTCTGTCATGACATTCTGAATAAACCCATTGAGGTTAAAATGGGATTTTTCCACCAACAGCCCCAGCCCTGTAGAAGCCCTTAGCAGCCCCGGGCTCTGCTGATTGATCAAATATTTGTGAGCCTGGGGCTCGAAGCCAAAGCGCACAAGTCGGGTGCCCAGGGCTGGTCCCCTCAGCCCACAGCTCGGCCTGGGAACAAGGCTGGGCTCTGTCCTGCTGTCCCCAAAGCCTCGGGAAGCTGGCGAGAGCTGGGGCTGCTTGGGAAGCAAAAGTCTCTCTTATTCAGGAGGTTTCTTGAGCGCAGCCAAGCCTGGAGCTGCCGTGGAGCGTTCCCTGCCACATGTGTGGGACAAATGCCTCCGTGTCCCCCACGTCGCGCCGAGCACACGAGGGACGTGTTAGAGCAGAGGAAGCCACTGCTTGCATTATATTTAGCTTCAAAGGCTGTAACCCTCTCATAAATTAAACCAGCCCGGCCTTTGTTGCTGGGGCAGGGCTTTGATGGTGGAATTCCCAGCGCAGCTTCCCAACTCCTCCGTCACAAAAATAACTCGTTTCTCATCTGAACCCCTCACATGTGCAAGCTCAGCTCCACGTTCCTGAGAGCTCCTCACGGCGGGCAGGAGCCTGAGCAGCCGGGGCCTCGGCTGGGGGCCCCGAAAAATGGGTTTGTTCCGCTTTGGCGGCACATGAAACAGGGTGCGAGGTTGGCTTTTTTTGGTGCGAGCAGCCAAAGCGTGGCCGATGCAGTTCGGCGGGCGCTTCATCCCCGAGAGCCGAGCAGGACGCGCCGCTCCGGGGCCAGAACGGGCGGGCCGGGGGATCCAGGAGCCCGGGAGCGGCGTTGGGAGCGGAGGGAGCGCGGGGGCACCGAGCGCACGGAGCGGCCGGGGATGCCCGGGGGATGCCCGGGGGATGCCCGGGGGATGCTCGGGGGATTCTCGGGGGATGCTCGGGGGATGCCCCGCTCCCCCCGCTGTCCCCCCCCNTTCCGGCTGTCCGTGCCCCGCGCATCCCGCGGTGTGTCGCAGTCCGGAGAGGCTGTGGCTGCCCCTGGATCCCTGGAAGTGTCCAGAGCCTGGCTGGACAGGGCTTGGAGCAACTCTGGGACAGTGAGAGGTGTCCCTGCTATGGCAGGGGTGGCACTGGATGGGATTGAAGGTCCCTCCAACCCAAACCGGCGTGGGATTGTGGTTCCCAGGGCAGGCGGATGGTGCTGTGGCACGGCTGTGCCCCACGGAGCTGTCTGTGCCCCACGGAGCTGGCCCTGCCCAGCCCCAGGCTCCTGTCCCGCACGTTTCCCTGATCCCAGCACAGCTGCAGCCCAGCGCCGCTCGGGGCCCTCCGGAAGCGCAGGAAGAATGGAGCTATAATGGGAACGGGAGGACAATGAGGGCTGGCAGTCTGTGGGGCTGGGGCCACCCGGGCCACCAGGACACCCCTGCCCGGCCTTGGCCACTCCCTGGGCCCAGCCCCCCAGCCCTGCTGCTCCTGGCGGTGTTGGTCACAGCCTGGGTGACCACTCGGCGTTTTGGGACACTGACACGGCCACCTGGTGCTGGACGGTGACCCTGGGACTGCCAGGCCAGCTCTGCTTCCCACCAGGAGCCCCACTTTGTCCCCACGGCTAGGAAAAAGAGTGGGGAATCCCAGCACAGGCAGCGGGTGGGCTCAGGTTTGACCCCTGGACTGAGAACTTGGGCAGACTCAGCTCCATCTTGACCCCGAGCACTCGGGTGACGCTCTGTCCCCAGCTGCTGTGACAGATCCCAGCCGGAGCTGTCCCAAAGGAGTGTCCAGGTTGTTCCTTAGCGCTGCCTTTATTTTCACGGGTTGACACGAGGCACGGAGAACACCCAAACACTACGACAGGATTTGCCTGAGCCCACACACCAGACCCGACTGACATCACCAGAAACACACGGGACACACGACAAGGGACACACAGAGCTGCGGTGTCCTGGCAGGGAGGGACACGACTGGCCGGACAAATGCCAGCTGGGAGGACACAGCCTTGGGCCGAGTCCCTCCGGAGGCGTCTTGGAGCGAGCAGGCTGGGAAGGAGGCCATGGCCAGACCTCCCTGGGTGGCAGAACTGCAGGTGGAGGGCCTGGGCTGGACCACGGGAACGGCTCGCAGGTCTGGGGACCCCCTGAGCCGCGGGGGCTGCGGGTGACCCACGGGCACAGCCCGAGCTGGGCGGGCACGGAGCAGGGTGGGCAGAGCTCCCCCAGCTCTCAGGAGCTCCTCTTCAGCCGCAGGGCGTTGTCCAGAGCCACCAGCTGGCGCAGGAAGCCGCGGTTGGGGATGATCCCGCGGTGGTCCTTGACCGTCTTTATGGCTTCGACCAGGGGCATGTGGTGGCGGATCATGAGGTAGGCGAGGACCAAGGTGGCCGACCTGCTCACCCCGACGGCACAGTGCACGAGGATCCTCCCTGCGGGACACAGCGGCTGCGTCACGGCAGAGCCAAAGAAACCCCAATTCCAGATGTGCTGAGCACCTGGCTGGGCCGTGGGGCACCCAGAGCGGTGGCTCAGGCGGGCAGCATCTGGCGGGGCTGTGGGGCACCGAGGTCACCCTCACGGCAAAGAGTGCTGAGATATCCCAAAGCAGACCCAGAAACAGCTCAGGACACAGAGTGTGGCTGTGACCTCAGGGGACAAGGGCTCTCATCCAGCCTGTTCCCTCTGGGGAGGAGGTGATGCTGTGCAGGGAACACCATCGGGGTGATCCCATGAGGAGACACCATTGGGGTGATGCCATCCAGGGGACACCATTGGGGTGATGCCATCCAGGGAACACCATCGAGGTGATCCCATGAGGAGATCCCATTGAGGTGATGCCATGCAGGGAACACCATCCCAGGCTAGAAGCTCCCCAAGATCCCTAACAACAGAACACCCCAGCTCCCCACCTTCCCAGGGCAGTTCTCCCCACCCTCTCTCCCTCTCCCCACCCACAGCCCTTCCCTGGACACCTTCATTGAGAGCCTGGTGGATGAAGTCGGCGGCGGGGTAGAAGTAGGGGCTCATGTCGAAGGAGGGGGAGTCGTGGGCCTCGATGCCCAGGTAGCGGATGCCGGTGCCCTCGTAGTACTCGGCGCCGCCGCGCCAGCGGCAGTGCGAGGCGTTCAGCACGTGGGTGATGCGCAGCTGCAGCAGCTCACGCCGGTTGGACGCGATGTCTCTGCGGGGACAAGAGGCACGGCAGGGAGGGGACACCTCAGAGCAGGAAAAGTGTCCCAGGACAGCGGAAATGGTGTCCTGGGCCAATGTTTCTGGCTGAGCGAGCTGGCTGCAAAAATCCGACAGATTCTTGGGATTCTTGGATTTTACGGCAATCTCACAGCCCTGACTCCGTGCACACGTCACCCCTGCCCACCCAGCCCAGCAGAGCTCTGACCTCCCTGCACAGCCCTGCTCACCTCCTTCCTCCTTCGTCCCCGTGCTCCACACCCAGCGCATCCTGCTCTCCCTCCCCATGTCCCCAAAACCAGTCCCTGTCCCCGTGGCACACTTACTGGTCTCCCAGGTAGAGGCCTGGCCACACCTCGTCAGCGTGGTTGCAGGCAGTCTTGCCCGTGTACAGGAGCCTCTCCAGCTCGAAGACGCTGAGGATGGGGTGGCTCCCGCGCTCGTCCCGCGGGGCCCGGCTCGGGGACCTGCTGCTGTTCCTGTAGAACCTGGACAGGAACGCCATGGGAGCTGCCCAGACCCACAAGGCATACCTGTGAGGGCGTGGAGGCCGGGCAGGGGCCTGGGGGTCACTTCTGCTGCTGCTGCCACCCACGGTCCTGTTGGGAAGCAGGGGAGAGGCTGTCGGGAGCAATGGGTCTCAGCGCGGCACTGAGGGGCTGGGGGTGTGCAGGGATGGGAATGGAGCTGGGAAGGGAATGGAGCGCCAGGAGAGGCTGAGGGAGCTGGAAAGGAGCTGAGCCTGGAGCAAAGGGGATCAGGGGGACCTTGTGGCTCTGCACAGCTGCTGACAGGAGGGGACAGCCGGGGGGTCAGGCTGTGCTCCAGGGAACAGGGACAGCAGGAGAGGGAACAGCCTCAGGCTGGGCAGGGGAGGCTCAGGGTGGACAGCAGCAGGAATTTCCCCATGGAAAGGGTGGTCAGGGATTGGAACTGCCCAGGGAGGTTTGGAGTGTCCATCCCTGGAGGTGTCCAGGGAATTCCTGGACGTGGCACTGAATGCTCTGGGCTGGGGACAAGGTGGGGATCAGTCACAGCTTGGACTTTTGGACCTTGGAGGGCTTTCCCAGCCTCAGGGATTCAGTGGGGCTGCACTGGGGACCTCTCACTCCATCCCCGCTGTAGGAACAGCAGCCCAGAGCAGCCAGGCCTCACCTCACTGATGGCAGGTCACCTCCCTGCTGCTTCCCAGCTGAGCTGAGCATTCCCTACATCCTTCCAAGACAGAAAGCTGCTGTGGAGAAGTTTCTGCTGCCAGGGCTGGGGAGACAGCCAGGACCCTGAGTCTCCACAGGCTGAGCTTTCGCTCCAGCCCCACGACTTCGGGCTGAGGCCACCTTGGCAGGAGCTGCAGTGCACAGGACCACCTCCCGCGGCTCTGCTGCCAGGGGACAGTGCCAGCTCGGGGCTGGCGCTGCCAACCTGCGCTGGCAGGCGAGGAACGGCGGCCAGGTCTGGGCAAGGCACCAGGGCTGGGGAGGAAAAGCCCCCAAACAGGTGGAGGATTCCATATGGCACCAGGCAGCCTGGCCAGGGCCCAGCCTCCTCCCAGATCCTGCAGGGAGGGAGGGGCAGCGTTAACCCCTCGGTGGGCACAGTCCTGCAGCTGCGTGGAGCGCCCAGGGCTGCTTCGGGCTGGGAAGGGTTAACTGCAGGGCATGAGAAAGCTCGTTTTGCACAGCAGCTCTGCTCCCAAACCCGCGGATCACTCGCTGCTTGTCGCACATCTGCAAGGAGCCTCCCGCGGGCAGCCTGACCCAGCGGTTCCAGATGTTGTCACAGAGGCCTTTTCGTGCTGCTCGGCTGCTGCCCCTCCCTCAGGAGGAGAAATTCTCTTTTTCTCCTCGCTGCTGCTGCTGCCCCGGAGGTGCCCCGGAGCTTTCTCTGCCCTGCCCGCCGTGCCCGGGTGGGTCTGGAGGAGGCACAACCCTCGGGCTGTCCCTCCGCGGGGACATTTCCCGGAGGGACAGCCAGCGGAGCAGAAGGAAGGAGCCTCCAGCCATTTCTTGGCAGCGCAGAGGAAAACATGGCAAGGACGGGGGAGCTGGGAGGGAGAGAGGCAGGGCTGGGCCTCGGACAGCTCAGACCCTGCCTGGCACCCCGGGGTGCTGCACCGGCCAGCCCAGCCCTGTCCCAAGTGTCACCCCTGGCCCCAGCGCAGCTCCCAGCCCAGGTCCCACCGCTCATCCTCCCTGCTCCGATCCCATCTGGGCTCCTCCAGGCTGGGAATTCGGGCTTGGCAAAGCCCCGCTGGGCACGGCCGAGGGCTGTGGCCCTGAAACCTTGTGTGCCCTTGGCTGCAGCACAGCCACTCCGCCCAGCCCGCCCAGCGCAGCAGCAGCACGGCTGGAAAGCGGCTGGAAGCAGAGAAATTCCAGCTCCTTATTGCCACAGCTGGCTGGAAAAACAACATCCCCACCCAGGCCCAGAGCATCCCACCCCCAGCACAGCCCCCGGGGGCTCAGCGAGAGGC
Organism: Grantiella picta; assembly: GCA_013397955.1. Taxonomy (NCBI): domain Eukaryota; kingdom Metazoa; phylum Chordata; class Aves; order Passeriformes; family Meliphagidae; genus Grantiella; species Grantiella picta. The sequence continues at coordinate 29,445 of VZRM01001344.1, forward strand.
TCTGCCCCACAGCCAGAGCTGCGAACAGCCCCGGAGCGCCCTGGGGAGCTCTTGGGGGGCCGAGCCGGGGAATCGCTCGGTGCTCCCCCTGCCCTGTGCCCTGCTGGGAGGGAGCGAGGGGATGTTCTGTGGGGAGCGGGGAGCGGCGCGGGGAGCATCCTGAGGGGTGCGGGGAGCGGTGAGGGATGCAGGAATGACCCTGCGGGGTGCAGGAATGACCCTGCGGGGTGCAGGAATGACCCTGTGGGGTGCAGGAATGCTCCTGTGGGGTGCAGGAATGACCCTGTGGGGTGCAGGAATGGTCCTGTGGGGTGCAGGAATGACCCTGCGGGGAGCAGGAATGACCGTGCGGGATGCCGGAGGGAGCCGAGCGGACGCTCCGTGGCTCAGAGCCCCCGGGCAGGGTTCGCCCACCCCCGAGCGTACCTTGGCGAGGGCCGGGAATCGGCGCCGGGAGCGGGGCGGGAGCGGAGCGCGATCAGCTCCAGTCGGCCATGTCTCGCTGCTGCCGCCGCCGCTGGAGAGAGGCTGATGTAGGAACATCTATTTTAAGGCATGACATGTCCAGAGGCAGGGTTGTTTGTGCCCGGCTGCGCGCGGAGGGGCGCGGGAGGACCGAGGGACACGGGGGGGGCACGCACGGACACACAGCGCGGCGACGGCGACAACAGCAGCATCCCCAAATCTGCCAGCCCAGCTCGCCTCCTCCTCCCTCCCGGAGCCACGGGCGCGCAGGGAGAGAAGGAAAACTGCCAAAGTGGTGCTGAGGACATGATGATTCCTTCATTCCTTCCTCTCAGCCGTCTCCAGGCGATGTTTCTTTGTGGTTTTTTTTTT
>VZRM01001344.1:35150-90149 GCA_013397955.1 Grantiella picta
GAGCAGGGATGGAGCAGGATGGAGCAGGGATGGAGCAGGATGGAGCAGGATGGAGCAGGATGGAGCAGGATGGAGCAGATCCAGCTCCTCTCCCAGGCAGGGCTGAGCTCCTTGTTCTTTTCCCTCCGTTCTTTTCCCTCAGCTCCCGCCGGCTCTGCCGCTGTCTCTCTGAGCTTCCCAAAAGTGACAGCAGCAATCCATCCCGTGCTCAGGGGGCCTTGGGGATCTCCTGCAGACATCATCCCTGCCATTATCCCCTCTCCAGGAGCCCTCGCTCTTCGCTCCCCCCTTGCCAGGAGCAGGAAGGATGCTGGGCATCGCCCATTAATCATTTTAACGCCCAGAGCTGCAGCTCCCGCCTGCATCCCAATCACTGCTCATCTCCAGCACCATTTTTCAGGGCAGCTCTTACGAGGATTGTTTAATGCTGCTGCTTCCGGGTGCCTTAATGCCCAAGCCTTCAGTGGCCAGGTTTAAATTTAACATTCCAGGGGGGAATCCATCCTAGCTCTACGTCTCCTTCCTGGCTGTTCTCCCTCAGGGAATGGGTCAGCGAGGGGGAAGCCTGGCCAGAGGGGTTTGGTTTGGGGTTTGGAGTGGCTGTGATGGAGAACTGGAAGTTCCAGACAAGGAATCCATGTGGGAAGGGAGGAATGGGGCCGCAATGCGATGATTTTCTGGTCCATGAGGTGCAGCTCGGGGCTGGCACTGCTGTCCTTCCCCGGGACACACCATGGGCACAGCATGTCCCCTCCAGGGCTGGGTGACAGAGCCTGCAGGGTCACACCAGGCTGGGATCAACTCGGCTCTGCTCAGGCTTCGGTTTCCGAACCTCCCTGGGCATTGCCAGCTCCTCAAACTGCCCTTCCCAGCCCCAGAGGGGATTGCTAATAACGCCAGACCTCCAACCCTGGGCTCTGAGTCCTTCAGGGAGGCAGCAGGACCCAGCAGTGTCCTCCCAGAGATGGCGAGAACGTGCAGAATCTAAAAATAACCCTCCGCCTGGACCTTGAGCGAGTCCCTTCCTCTGCTGGACTCCTCCCAGCTCCTCCTGATGCTAATTCCGTGCTGGCTCTCTGCAGGGAGCCAGAGTCCAGCCCTGGCATCTGGGATCTATGGCCCTTCCTTAATGCGCCTCTCCTGGCACCTCCAGCCATGTGGAATTAATCTCCAATGTCATCCTGGCTCCTTACACGGGGTCAGGCCCTGCTGCTGCTCCCTGGGGCAGAGCCGCGTTGTCATTCCCACCCCGTGCCACCTCATTTCAGCGCAGAAATCAGCAGCCACGGGAGCAGGAGATGGGGACAGACCTTCTGGGCCGCCGAGTTCAGCCCTTTGAGGCACCATTGCATCCATGCCCTACCGAGTTTTCTCCTCTCCCACTGCCCTCATTGCAGGAGCGTTTCTAACTGCCTAGCTCCCCAAGTTTGCTCACCCTGAGGTTGCTCCTGTGCTGGCATCGTCCTTCATTCCACCCCAATTCCACCATTAGCACTGGTAATTGTTAATTAGGAGCCTGGAGTGGCCCCAAAACTGCAGTGGGGAGGTAAAACCCGAGGGCTCTGCTCCACGGGGTCAGGGTGGACAAAGGGAAACACGAGGAGGGAAGAAAAGAAACTTCATTCCCTGGTGGGGAGCAGTTCCCAGGCAGCTGCTGGGTGCCCTGGGAGAGGGGACAGGGGACAGGGAGTGACATCCCTGCTGCTCTCCATAATGGATCTACATCAAACTCCCTGCTGTCAATGGGAGGGGAATTGAAGCGAGCTTTGGTGTAACCCTAATGAATCCTTTACCAGTTACAGTAAATTTATTCTTTTGATTTCCCTTTCTCCTCCAGTCTCGTTTCATGTGGGCTGGGTTGATTTTTTTGTTGGATTTTTTCTTTCCCCCCTCTTTTATTCAATGTTCTGGCAGCTTCTCCTTTCTTATTCCTCTCCAATTCGAAACGCAGTTAAAAAGCTGTGGTTGATTCCAATTAAAGGCTCCCTTTGGGATTACTCAAACACACACCCTCACAAGGACCCCCTCTTTGATTATCACCATGGCAACGCATTTAAATATCTCACTCAGGGTGGCCGAGTGAGGAGCTGGAGGGTTTGGAGGAGCTCTTTCTTCTGCTGTTTCCTCTCCTCCCGAAGCCCTGGAGCTGCTGGGATAGATGAACTGCACTGGCCAGGCTTTGGCTGGGGCACAGAAAGCATCGGGAATACCTCTGGGTGCTCCTGGAGTTCCAGAGGAGGAGGATCAGGCCAACAATATATGGATTGCAATAAGACAGAGCGATGGGAATCACTTAGGGATTGTGGGAATGGTGGGGAAATGTCGTGGGTGAGCCAGGTGGCACTGGGGGACAGAGGGGACAATGGGGACAGGGTGTGGCCAGGAGTGTCCACTGGGAAGAGCTCATTTTCTCTGAAAAAGGAGAGTGGGAATGAAAACAAAGCTTGAAAACATGGTTTTAATTTGGTTTTAATTCTTCTTTTTTGGTTGGGCTTCTTCCTCTTCTCCTTCTCCTTCTTCTCCATAAAAACACGGAGCCAGAGCAACTTGCAGAAGCAAAAGACGAAGCTGACCTTGTATTCCACCCTTGCTAAATTTGTGACTTCTTAAAAAGAGATCAAGATATTTCTGGATGCTGCTCATAGTTCCTTGGTAGAGACCGTGGGGACTCGGGGAAGAGCTCCCGTTTGTAAATATTTCATTGCTGTGACCCAGCTGGGATCCAAGCACACATTGCTCCACGCTCTGATGCAGGCAGGGAATCAGAAACGGCTGTGGTGGAAATGACCCGGCCAGAAAATAAACAAAATATTCGAGGGCAGGATTGGAGCGTGAGGAGCAGGATGTTGGTGGGACAGAGGAGGAACAGCGGTGCTTCATCCCAGATCTGCTCAGGGACTCTGCAGAGTTCATTTCCATTTTCCCTGCTTTGTTCCACGTCATTTCAGCAGCATGGTTAACACACCAACCCCCCGAGCCATCAATAGCGATTATAGGGATTTATCCCCAGTGCCAATCAAGGTGTGCAGGAAAGGCTCTTCCTCCTGGTTTAAATGAGCTTTCCCTGCCCGCACAACACAAATTAATTGCCTTCAGGAAATCAGCTGCAGGAAAATCAAAGCTTTCGTGGGGTTCTGTGACCTCGGCAGACGCCGTGGAGCTGAATTGCCCTTCCCAGATGTTGGGGTGCCTCGCACAGCTGTTTGCTGCAGGAGAAGACTCTGCCCCTCAGCCGAAAGTCTGAAATGATAATTTCTGGGTTTTGAATGCAGGGAGGGCATCAAACCCAACACAGGCTCAGCAAAGGGATCTGAGAACACCCTGGCCACGCTCAGCCTTTCCCCAAACCTTCCTGGGCGGGAATTCTGCCTTTGGAGATGCAAACACTGAGAGTTTTCCAAAGTCAAGCCCAAAAGCCTCAGGAGGAGTTTTCAGCTCCTGTTTCACCTTCCCATCCTCTGCCCCTGACTTGGACATCTCCTCGCAGCGAATTTCCCAGGTCCTCGCCAGCTAATGGGAGGTATTTATTTCCATTCCTTTGGTGCTTCAGTTTTAAGTACAGCAATAATTCAACGTATCTCATTTTGGGGGAATGAAAGATTGCCCTTATTTTCAGCTCATTTTTTTGTGAGTTTTATTTCCCTCCCTCTCTCTCTCTCTCTCTCTTTTATTGAGCTCTGAACATTAATAATCAACCCTCATTAATTCAGTTAATTCTTCAAATCCTCATATTCTTCATGCCCAGCACTATAAAACCGAGGAGGAGACTAATGAAAGCTGAGGAGATGGTTAGAGTTATTAAAAATCAATTTTTTTATTTGGGAACCCGGGGGGTGTTAATATTCTCATCTCACATCTTGCCGGTGTCATCCCTCCCTGGGGAATCCTGAGCTCTGCAGGGAGCAGAGGGACACCCCTGGCTCTGCCCGTCCTTTGGGATGGTGATGATGGGAAATGCAGGATATTTTCCTGGTGGAAGAGCTGGAGAACGGAGCTGGGCCAGAGAGGAGTCCCAGAGCTGGGTTTCCTTCCTGCTTAACGAGCAAGAGAGACGATTTTCAGGTTTTGCAACACTTCCCTCCTGTCTTGGTTTCCATCCGGCTTCACTCCCTTTCCTCTGGCAGCTTTTCCAACTCCTGCATTCGTTTTTACACCTCTGCCAATGACAGAACCTTCCTGTTCCCTTCCCGGGTGAATCCAAGAGTCCCCAGCGAATCCTGGTGTTAAAACACAACCTAAGGGTGAGAGAAGGGGAGAAAACCCAGCAGAGCTCAGAGAGTCCCAGTTCTGTTGGTAGGGTGAGACGGGGGGAGGACAGGGCTGGACAGCAGCGTGGAGGGGAAAGGAGCGGGAGAGCTGGCTGAGGATGCAGGGTGTGGGGTGTGTGGGGTGTGTGGGGTGTGTGTGGGGTGTGTATGGGGTGTGTGAGGTGTGTGAGGTGTGTGTGGGGTGTGTGGGGTGTGTGTAGGCTGTGCAGGTGAGCTGGGGAGGAGCTGGCTGAGGAGCCAGGGCTGCTCAGGTGAGCTGGGCATCTCAGCCCTGCTGCTCTCCTGCTCTCGGCTGGAGCTCCATGGCAACCGAGGCGCTGCCATTCCCTCATTTTGGATGATGCTCCTCCAGTTCCGAGGGGTTTTTGTGGAATGGGAGACAAGTCCTTTACCAAAGGCACAGGTAAAGCCTTTTCCAGCCCCTTCCTTCCCCTGACTGGGAATAAACCTGGAAAGCCCCTCTTGGAGGGGAGATCCATCAGCTCCAGCCCCACTCCTGTGGGATTTCTGGCAGTGACCTTCAGCCCTGTCCCTCCCTGTCCCTCCCTGTCCCCTCCTGTCCCTCCCTGTCTCCTCCAGGAGGATTCCCATTGTCATGCCGGCCAGCTTCCTGCAGGATTCACCCTGAAATCTCCTCTTCAAACAGATAATTAAAACGTAATGGTGTTTACATTGCAGATGGAGCCGAGAGAAAAATAATAATAGTAGTAATAATCATCATAAACACGACTTTGCTGCTCGGGGGAGTTTGTCAAATGGCTCCTGGAGAGGCTGGGCACACTTTAATGAGTTTAAGGAAGAGGATTTATGCTCAGCAAACTTATTCAATTGTTCACAGGTGACTGCTGAGGTGAAGCTGCTTTCAGGGGCGGCCATAGCAGCGACGGCAGCAGGACAAAATAAAAATAAAATTTAAAAAAAAAAAAAAAGAAAGAAATAAAGGGCACTAAAATCCCATAACTTTTACAGCAGAGGATCTGCAGAATGGAACTACAGCTCTGCAGAGTCCAGAAGTGATTCTGAATTAATGGCTTGGCTTCTCCAGGCCATTCAAGCACGCTCATTTCACGCAAGATAAATTACAGAGCTCTGCCACCCTCAGTACCTGAGAGAGCTTTGGATAACTCCAGGAAGGGTTTGGGGACACATCTGGGGCACAGAGCCCTGCACAGCTGGAACAAGGAGCTCCTGTCCCAGCAAAAAGAGGGAAAGCAGTAAAGGCAAACCCCTAAATAAGCCCCATGGGGATGAAGGCTTGTGCTGCACAAATACCTTGTACAATGTTGTGTCTGCTGTGTTTTGTGGGGCAAAAGGAGCTTCATTCGGTTGGAGGGTCTGGCAGAGGGGAGGTGGCTTCAGGTGTGATCTCAACCCAAAGAAAGAGGCAGCTCCATCCGAACAAGGCTGAGAAATCCGGTAGTTATACCCCTGAATCCCGATTTTCTGCTGGTAGAATTGGCTCAGTCCACCCAAACAGCCCATTCTTGGAGCTCAGAGCCTGCCTGCCAGCTGTCCTTTCCTTGGAAAGGCTTGGGAGGCAATGTGCAATATGCAGGACTTTGTTCCCCTCCCCTGCTGTGTTTTTGTCACCCACTTGGGCCACTTCATTACACTCTTTTCTTTTGGAAACAGCTGACGTGGAATTATTGCCATGATTAACGCTCTTGTGCAGCTAATTGTAATTACACCTTCTCATCCCAGTTGTGAGCCTCAATTATTCATCTCTGCCTCATCCCAGTGTTTTCCTTTCTCTGAGTTTCTGGAAGTTGTCTGGGCTGGATGAACACGCACAGCATCCCAAACTCCTCTGGTTTCTCCACGGGGATTAATTTGAGGCCATAATAATGAATAAAGGCCACATCATTGCGTGGCGTAAATCAGAGCAGCGTCCCTCGTGTCACCACAGCCACGGTGATTTACAGCAGGGGAGCTGTCAGATATTTCACTGAGAAGCTGGTGACATCCCAGGAAATATCTCTGCCTCGGTGAGGGAGTTTCCATGTATCCAGAAAAGCATAAATTTCCTTTTTATACCCCCATCCTCTGATATATTTGGGAGAAATGAGGAAAATCAGCACTGCTGCGGCCATGTTAGGCTGTGGGTTGTGCAGCAGTTCGGAATGGATTTTGAGCCACACAGGGGAGGTTTCTCCTGGCACTTTTCCCGTGCTGTTGCTGTCGGCTGGAATGGAGCAGCCCCAGCTTTACACCCCAGTGAGTGCAAACAGCACCAGGCTCTGCCTGGACACATCGGTTTGACAGGGAGGATATTGGAATAAATCCTAATCCAAGCCACAAAGAGGAAGCTCAAGAGCCAAAGCCACAAACGGAATGATTTCCAGAACAAGGTGGTTTTCAGCTCAAAAGCCTGGCAGGGTTTTGCTGGGCTTGCTCCAAACCAGGTGACAACAGATTTATTAATCGCCTTGGGTCCCCCAGGGGCTGGAGTGGAGATTTAATGGAGCTGAACTGCTCCTGGTGCTGTGGGAATGCAAAATGGCACCTGATGGAAAACTGTCAGCCTGGATTCCTCACTCCATCCTTCTCTGGGCTTGGATTCTGGGCCTTCCCAGCCAGAGCATGTGCAGCTTCCAAAACCCACCCCGTCCCCAAAGAGTGAAGGAATGAATGAATGAATACATGAATGAATGAAGGGAAAGCTGAACTCCCAGCCGGGAGATCACTGGTGTATTAATAAAGCCACTCTGAAGGGATTGTCTGAGCTGCTGGAGCCCACCAGGATTATTGAAGCACCCTGATTTAATTAGGGTGCTGAAAACTCGGGCTGAAGCCAGAAGTGCAGCTCTCAGCTGGAACAGGAGCTGTGTGCAGGAGGGGTCACTGCAGAGGGCATTTCATGGTCATTGAATCCACGCTGGGCTGGCAGGGCAGAGGCAGAGCTGCTGTCCCTGGGCACAGCTCTGGGCACTGCCCGAGGCCAGCGGGAAATGCAGGGATTTCTGCCTGCCCAGCAACTCCTGAAGAGCAGCCTTGACTTTGGATTGGAAACCTGCAGCAGAGCTGACAGTGCTGGGCCAGGGGACAGGGACAGCCTGGTGCCACCCAGGGACAGGGGACAGGGAGCAGCGCCTGTGTGGCTCCTGTCACAGCTCCGAGCCCCAGCAGCAGCCGGTGACACCCCAGCCTGTCCCCAGTGCCAGCTCCACTCGCTGTCCCCAGCCCGACGGCAGCACCGCAGCTGAAGCGATTCCTCACGACTGTCCGAGCATCCCACACGGTTTATTCTCCAGCTCCTAGTGTGGATTCGAGCTGTGACTGCAGGAAAAAAACCACCACTGCCCGTGACTGCGGCTGAGAGCTGCTAGGAAGCTTTTTTCTTTTTGAAGAAAATCAATTTTCAGACTTCAAAGGCTCCACACCTCAGCTGCTTTTTCCTGGCCCAAAACTCTGCTGCATGTTTTTCCTCAGCTGACTGAAACGATCAGCATGACTGGGACTTACTACAGCATCTGAAGTGTCATAAATCATCCTCCTGCCCTTTTTCCCAGCGTTGGTACCCAACCTGCATCCTCTGAGATCAGAGCAGAAACTCCCTTCAACAATGGCAGCGCTGAAAAGGAAGCGAAAGCAAATTAAATGGAAAGTTAAATGATTCCATTGTTGTCTGGGTGGCTTCCAAATGAACCCATCAAAGTTGGGAGAATTATTTGAATTGATAGCTACAGATCAACAATGAGATAAATGGGGAGATTAGAAAACTGTTGTTACACTCAGCTGGGGCTGCAGGAAGTTTCCAGCCCTGGCTAATTGCTCCATTTTGCAGTTTTAATTAAGTGCAGCCTCCTGAACGAGCTGTTCCAGACAGAGCCTGTGCGCAGCGCATCTCCCAAAGCTCCCTGGATGTGCCTCGGGCTCCTCGGAACAGCTCCTGCCCCGAGGGATGGACAGTCCGGGTGAATCCATCCCAGCAGAGAACAGCGAAATGATGGAGTGGAAGGAATATCCGCAGGGCTGGAGAAGGGAACGGTGTCAGGACCATTGCAGCCCCTCGGGAGAGGTTCCCAGGCTGGCTCCCCACCCTGGTTCTGCTCCCTGCACGGCGTTCCCCATTTTGGTCTCACCAATTGCACAGAGCTCTAAAAACAGATCCCTCCCTGCCAGGTGTCCCCTGCCCTCCGGAGTTTGGTGTCATCCCAGTTAAATCAGGTTTAAAGCAGGGTGAGAACGGGCTGACCCAGCCCTGCGCGGGCTCTGATGGAGCCGCTCCTGCTCTCCCTAACAAATTCCTCTTTTGTCCTGGGATTTAGGAGAGTTTGCCCCACTGTGCCACTGACTTGGCGCATGAAATCTTTAATTTCTGTCCCTCTGTGTGTTCCCACCTGACGACTGAACTGCTGCACCAGCTCCTCCTGACTCCAGGCTGCTCCCTGTGAATTCCTCACCGCAGGATTTTATCTCCCATCTGTGAGAGGAGCTCTGAACCCAGACACTTCAGAGTGATGGGAACGTCCCCTCGCCGCAGTTATTTCCCTGTACCCATGCAGTTCCGAGGGTGATGGTCAGGCAGAGGACACGGCTGCAGTTAAGGAAGGATGAAATACAGGAACATCCCGGGAAAAGCTCCAGGGAACGCCAGGAGCAGGAAAGGGGGGCTGAGATGGATGCTCATGGCTGGCACAGCGAGGGAGAGACGCAGCTTGGGGCTGACAGCGAGGGAACAAATGGGGACAGCAGAGGGGACTGCGGATCTGGGTGAGTGCAGCTGGGTTTGCCCGTTCCCTGCACGGACTGGGCAAACCTCTGGCTCTCGGGGTAAATGAGGATGGGCAGGGATGAGTCCTGGCAGGCAGCTGGCACAGAGGGCATCCCTGCTCACTGCTGGGCTCCAGGGAGCCTCAAATTGCACTTAATCCTAGGAAAACACAGCAATTCACACATCCTGGAGCTCCGGGTCACCCTGACAGAGTCCCTGGTGCTCCGGGACTGGGCTGATGGGTTATTGTCCTGCCACTGGATTTTATTGTCCCTGGCACTCCTCGTCTGTAGGGTGGCACAAGTCCTGCACTACCACCATAACTCAGGACACCTTAGCAAAGTTTTTAACTCTGAATGCCAAATGAAATTACCCCAGAGCAATCAACAGGAGTCCTTTGTGTGTTTATTCATGTGGTCACAGATCTTTTTTACGGACATTGTTTACAGCACTGACACACCCAATAAAATGCCTGAAAACCACCCAGAGACCAAACCACGACACATCTGCATTTCCTGCCTGTCCGTGCCGCTGGTTTTGGGGATGCACTGGGATGCAGGTGGAGAACAGCCCAGCCGAGCTCGTGCTCTGGTCCTGCACCCCCTCTGCCCCAGCGGTGCTGCTTTGATCCCACCCAAATCAGCAGCATCTCCCAAAAATTCAGGTTGTGTTCAGAGCCTTATCCTTAATCCCTCAATTCGAGTGTATTGATAAGGAAATACCAATTAAGATTCCCATTCCCCTGCCGGAGCAGCAGTCAGAGACTAAGGAGATTATGCGATCACTCTCATTTCCCACTCAGGAATGTTAAATAGTTACAACTTTATCTCCTTCCAGCAGCCATGCCGCCGGGGCTCCAGGGGCCTCCTGGCCTATTTGTCGGGACCGCTGCAGATGTCTCCTGACCTTCAGTGCCACCCTGGGTGGCTTTTCTGCGCCTTCAGGAGGGAGATTTCAGTGAGGGGAGCTGGGAGCGCCGAGCAGCAGCCTGGCTGTGCCAGTCCCAAAGTGACAGTGGCAGGGAGCCAGGAGATCCTGCAAAGCCTGGTCACCTCCCCTTGGAAAACCTGGTGGGGGTTTGGAAATTCCGAAGCTCAGGAGCTCCCAGCAGGGCTGGGCAGGGGAAGGGGTGAGCGCTGGTTGGGTCAGAGCCTCTCTGGCAGCACAGAAACGCTGGATGAGAAGGCAGCTCCTGTCCCAACGCCATCTGTCCCTGCTGCTGGGACACTGCCCACCTCCTCCCGTTATCTCCCAGCCCTGGGAGCCCCGGGGGCTGAGGAAGCTCTGCGGAGCTCCTTCCAGCCAGGAGCTGCCGCTGAAGCCACAGAGGTGCCCGGCGCGCTCCCTGGCACTGCTGGGATGTGACACCCATGGGAAAGGACAGCTCCAGGCTCTGCAGATGTGGGGAAGCTCCAGCTTCAGCTTTATTTCCTATTGCAGAGGAAATAAAGAGCAGAACAGCCCCGTTCTGCGGCCACAGCTCTGCCTGCAGCACCTCCCAGCCCGGACAGTTCCACCCTGAGCTTCCCCTCGGTCTTGAAGGGGATGGATTAACCTTTTCCAGTTAATTTCTCCAAACTCCAAACTAATTATCTTTTCATTCTTCTCCCATCCTTTCACTGCCGAGGGACAGAAATCAGGACAGGACTCCTGGGCTTTCTAAATCCTGCAATATTTATCACCTGGAGCCTTGTTCCCAACAGGAACACTCGGCACTGAAGCTTTTGTTCTTGATTAAACCAGTCAGGGGCACTGGGACAGCACTGGGAGCATCATCCTGTGGCCAGCCCTGAAGGGAAAGGACCGTTCCATTCAGGAAAAGCCAAACCACTCAGTGAATGTCAGGTTTTTTTGTTGTTGCTGTGCTCTTTCTGAGTAAAGACAGAGAGGAGGGAGAAAGCAGCAGGAGGAAGGTGGAAGAAAAGAAGAAGAAACAAGAAAAAGCTTGAATAAACAACAGTAAGGGAAAGATTTTTAGAAACAAAGGCTGCACAGAGGGATTGGGATTCAGGCCAGCTCCGTCTGCAGCCTTCCAAACCATATGATATATCCAAGGAAAAGGCAGACAGCACATCTGAGCAGAAATTACAGGTGGCTGAATTAATTAGCTCCAAATCCCAACACCCCCAAACATCAGGCGCTGGGATTAAGGACCCTGAGCTAGTTTGCTGCTGAATCCCAAACCGCAGAGATTATTTGGATTCAAACTGGAAGTGTTGCAGATGGGTTTGTTTAGGGAAGGGGAGAGCTGTCTCTTCCTATTCTGCCTTCAGCTACAGTAGAAGGGCACTTTCCCCTTTCCCTTTTCCCTTCCCTTTCCTTCTTACAGGACATGAAAATCTCAGCCTTCCCAGCTCTCTCTGATCCCTTCGGGCTCTGAGGAGCTGCCAAAGCCCATCCAGAGTTTCCCAGGAGTTTGCTCCCACCTTTGTGTCCTTCCAGCTCACAGGTGGCTCAGCAGGTTGCAGCAGATTTTTCCTGCTTTTGTGAGCCCGGAGCACGGAGCTGTGCCAGGGAATTCTGTGCCAGGGCCACGGGGATGGTTCGTTTGGGATGGAGCTGCAGCACCACAGTGATGGCACACGCTGCTGGTCACTCACATCCCTGGCAATCCATGGAAGCTGCTGTTCCCTCCTGGTGACCACCCGGGCAGGACAAACACAGCGCAGTGCCACCCGGAGCTGCTGCCTCACTAAACGCCACCCAAGAAGTGTCCCCGAGGCAGGAGAAGGTTCCTGGCTCCTCTGGGAAACTTTGCCGAAGAAAAGGAGCCAGAGGAAGAGATCGGGAAGGAATAAATTCTGAGCGTGGAGCAGGCAGCAAACAGTCCTTTGTTGGTTATCAGCTATTCAAAAATCTCCCCTACTCTGCACTTCCTCAGGTGATCAAAGACCTCATTCCACACCAACACGCTCCTATTCTTTCCCTGCCGTGTCCAGGGGAGCAAATCCAATCTGCGCAGCTTTTGTCCACCTCTCCTGCTCTGACTTCCACTTTCCTCCTTTTGTGCAGCCCCGCAGCGTCGCTGCCAGGGCGATCAAATGCATCCTGTTTACGGGCAAAGAAAACTCCACCTCAGCACTTCTGCCGGGCCAGGCGAGCGGGGAGAAGAAAGGGACATTTCAAAGCGCTTGAGATTGCGAGCTCTGCAAATTAGAAAAGGCGCCGTTCCTCCCCAGACAGAATGGAGGCAATTACCCCGGGAAAGAAAGTGGCATTTCCATCCCTCTCGCCTCTGATGCCTTTAGGATCCATCAGGGGATGGCTGGGGGGACCAGAGCCACCTGTGACAGTTTGGGGTCTCTCCCAAGAGAGAAGGGAACGAGGAAACTGCTTTGCTTTGGATTCATTTCCACGCTGGTGAAATAAAAGACTTTGCCAGCCTCGGGGACTGAGTTTCATCGTCTCCAGAAAAGCCTGCAAAGTTTCCTAAGTTCTGAATATCTGAGTGTCCAGGGCTTGACAGGTGCCAACTGCACCGTTTCCAGTCTGTGCCCACATGGTGACAAGATGGGACAAGATGTCCCCAGAGCCAGGGTCAGGCTGGAGAGATCTAAAGAGCCTGGAGCTCCAGGCACCGTGGGGCTGGAAAGGCCAGATATATCCTAATATTCCATGGATTCCTCCTCATTTTATATTCTCTCTCTATGAATACAGAGAAGGACCAAGAGCAAAATATTAAAATATTCTGTGGAAAACCCTTGAGGAGCAAGGACAGAACAGAGGTTCCTGGTAATGAGGTGGGGATTGTGGCCCCCATCCTGTCCCAGTTTTCCTATGCAACCCCGAGATACTTGGGGAAGTGGATCCTAATTAACAAATCATGGGAATTTATTTAAAACACGTTTATCATCATGAGGGCATGCACTCATAAGTGGAACAACTTTAATTCAATCTGGAGAAAATGGAATTTTTGAGAGCAAAAAAGTGACCAGGAATTACAAACTTGGTTCCGACCAGACAGGACCTGCCCGTGGGGACTCTCAGCCCATCCTGGCTGTGCAGAAAAATGTCCTTTTTGCATGGATTTTGCTCCATAACTGGGCCTGACTGTGGGTTTGATGTGTGAGTGTGCAAAACGCCTGCTTTTAATTCCAACAGGTGCTCCCTTCACACAAATAATGATCCCCTGGGGCCTTGCAGAGGGGCTGGCAGGAGAGCTGTGCTCCTGCAAAGTGTTTTTATCACTTTTGCATTCAAGAATTGACCCAGATAATCATGGGAGATTTGATGAGCTCCTCTGAAGCCTCTGATGCTGGGGCTCCATTGTTAAATGTATTTATCACACGCACACCAACACAGCAGTGAAAATCACGGCAGCTTTGTGCTCCAATTTCAGCGTTTTCTGGGTGAGATTCACCTCGCGGGGGGAACAAATTCAAGGTCAATGTCTCACTTAGCTCCGAAGCCACGCTTCTTAAATCCCAAATCAGACTCTTTGATTCCGGGATCTTAAAAAGAAAAGGATAAAAAGCCAAGCCTGGCTCTCCATGGCTGCTCCCTCAGGGGAGGCAGAAGAACTCTCCAGATGTTCCCAGCCCCAGAAATCATCGCTGCCTTTAGACACAACAATGGGAGCATCGCAGAGGCTTTGCTGTGGCTGTGATTTACTCAGCTCATCACTACAGATAAACACAGAATTTCCAGCGTTATGGATATCAGAGGGGGCTCTGCTCTGCCTGGGCACGGCATGGATTCATCATTCCACTGCAAACACCCTGTGGATGGAGCAGAGGGCAGGGATCAGCTGCTCCAGCTAAATGAAGCATCCTTCTCCTTAATGGCCTCGGAGTTCTCCCCATCCTTCCCTCTTTGTCCTCTCTGGCTGTGGCATCAGCACTGAGGCCTTTGCATCGGACCTTCAGCTCTGCTTTTGGACACACAGACAATAATCGCCCCTGAAAACAATTTCCCCGTGATTAAAGATCCGCTGCTGCTAAAAATATTGAAAGCAGGAATCAGCCCGAATAATAGACTTGGCAACGTGCAGCAGAGCTGACAGAAACTGCTGGCACTGCGCAGAAAACAAACAGCAAAAGACAAAATAGCATCAGACACTGTGAAGCACAGTGGCTTTTTTTTTTTTTTTTCCACCCTTTTGCCCATGCCATTCTGCCAAGGTTGTTTGTGCATCCCGGTGTAATTCCAGCTAATTCTTTGATTCAAGGTATTCTCTGAAATCTCCCTGGGATGGCTGCTGCCCTCAGTGTGCTCTGAGCCACCCTCCTGGTCCTGCATGGGAAACCACATCCCGCGGCAGAGCTGTCACGGGTGTCCTGAAGCTTTTATTCCACTTCATTTGCGTCCTCTTTTCCCTAAAATACTCAAAGAAAGCAGTTCCTCCCTCCGTCCCTCCTCTCCCCCGGAGGGAGCTCTCTCCAGGCGTGTCCTGCCAGCTCCTCCTGTGTCACTGCTGTCACCGCGCTGCCCTCGGTGATGACCCAACCAGGGATTGGCTCCGAGGGCTGCCACTTGAGGGCTCCTGGTGACCCAGAGCAGCACCTGGACACCTCCCCGAGGGCAGGACATGGAATTCCCCAGGGAATCCGGGGTACCTGGCAGGATCAGGTTGTGTCCATGCTGGTTTTCCACAGGGATTCATTCATTCCCTCACCTGGGCAGTGCTCTGAACCTGCCTCGAGCTTTGCTCTCACCTGTGCAAAGCTGCAGCTTCTCCCAGCCCTTCCCACTGCTCCAGGGTCACCTGCCCGGGGCTCAGACCCCTCTGAAGGGCTCTGGCAGCACAGGGGAGAGGCCAGAGCGGAGATCAGGCAGGTTTTTGTGGAATCAGCTCCGTGCTCAGCGTTCCGCTGTCAGAATTCGCGGCGGCAGCAGCTGAAGCGACACAACCGTGGCTCTGTCCTTTCCGCCCCAGGGAGCTGAGCCTCGGTGCTGTGCAGGGCAGAGCCTCGGGGTTCCATCATTGTCTCAGAGCCGGGGCAGCGAGCAGGAGGAAGGGCAGGAGGTGGAACAGGCCCAATTCCCATTTCACCAATTCCATCCCTCTGTTCTAGGCGTGAAGCAAACTCCCCCGGCCACCGCAGAGGCCACTCGGTGCCACGGCTCGGGAGGCTTTAGAGGAGCTGGAAGCTGCCCAGAGGAGCAGGGCTGCACTGGCAGGAGCTGAGGAAACCCTCTGGGGGCTGAGGAGCAGCGATGGAATCGTGTCAGAGCCAGTCGGGGCAGAAGGAATGACAGAGGCCAGCGGAGAGGTGAGGCAGTGACGCTGCGCAGAGCCCAGGGCACTGCAGGATGGTGGTGCTGAAGGACTGGAATGTTCTGAACATAAAGGGAACAATTCCCAGGGCTGGATGTGACCCTGACATGCACAGAGGGGTTTTGGGGGCTGCTGATCCCTGCGGATCCTGACGACTCCAAGCACAGAGGACGTTTGGAGTCTGCAAACTCTGGTGTTTGTACCCAAACACAAACACCCGCAGGAGCAGAGGATTTAGCCAGGTCTGGAGACAAAAAAAACCCCGCAGACACATGAAAACCGCGCAGAGAGTCCATCCAGCCCTGTCAGCTGCTCCTCACACCCAGCACGCCAAATCAGGGCTGAGAGCTGGGCAGCAGTGCCCTTGGATGGCAGGGAGGGTTTTTCCCAGGGTCAGAGGATAACGACCCCGAAAGTTGAAAGACTTTGAGCCCAGCGGTGCAGCAGCCCTGCCAAATCCTGCTGTCAATCTGAAGGCTTGTTAGCAGCACTGCTCTGCTTCATCCCGGTGTGATTAGCGAGCTTCCAGCCTCCCCGACCACGTGAAGGAGCAAGGGCTAACAAGGTTTAGATTCCACCTTCCGCAAATAAAAGCAGCAGCGTTTTCCCTTCATTTACGTGGCTGTTGGAGGCTTTTTGTTGTGTTTCCTAGGGGGAAACAACTGGTGTGGTTGGGAATCTCCCATCCTGAATGCGCTGACAGTAATAAATGTTTCCCATTATTTCCACTGGAATTTTTAACATTCACTGGTGTTTGTGCAAACGCTCCCACGTACATGAGGAGTTGGGTAGGGATTAGATCCTTAGCCGAGCGTGAGAAGTGTCTGTGCAGGCAGAGAGAGCAGCTGCAGATAAATCCACAGAAACACAAACCATCACTGGAAACAGAGGAACACAACCAGCCCGGGATGAGCCACGGGGATGTGCGTTCATCCAGCCCCTGGTGCAGAAATCCTGGGCACACAGGAGCTCAGGGCGTGAGCTCAGCAGCTCCGATCAGCACAACCCTCACGTCTCCTGGATTTGCACCCCTCTGATGCAAGCACAGCCACAGGGAAAGGTTCAACCCCTTCCTTCCATATCAGCCTGCCGTCCGCTGAGCTCGTTTTGCTAATTAAAATGCTCCTGGTCAAACGCATACCATCAGCATGAATTATTGCACACGTGCAAAATGAGGGATTGGAGGTGGGAAAATCCGCTGGAGCCTGGCTGTGGGTGCTGGCGCTGCCTCCGAAGGCTGAGCCCCGCCAGCTGTGGGGCAGCCACGGCCGGGGGACTGTGACAGGACCCTGCAGCGCTGCGGCAGCTCCTCCCCTTCCCAGTTTCCCCATTCCCGTTCCATCATTAACAATCTCCATCAGAGCCGCGCTCGGCCCGGCAGCGCTCCGCCTGCGCCTCCCGCCTCGGCCCGAAGGGGGCGCTGCGCAGTCGCCGCAAACTCCGCAAAATCGGGGATTTTGTTGAAGAAAACCTAAAATCAAATCACCCGGAGATAAACTCGGGCCTTGGTTAACTCCAGCAGCCGCAGCTCAGTCTGACACCTGCGTGTGCCATAACGCTCCTGCTGCTGAGCTGGCGCGGGAGCACAGGGGGCTGCTGGGTGACATTCCCGCGGCTTTGATGTGACGTTCCCGGGCCTGGGGGTGACATTCCCGGGGCTGAGGGTGACATTCCCGGCTCCCCGCCTCGGCCGGGTGTGATCACAAATCCCCCGGGCAGGACAGACCCTCCCGACCTTCCCGAGGTCACAGAAGAACCCCCAGCTCACAAATCCCTTTGCACCCAGCGCTGTCACTCCACGGAGGGGATTGTCCCAAAATCCCTGAGTGCCCCAAATCCACCCCGAACACCTCCAGAGCCCAGCAGCAAAGCGCCCGATTTTCCAGCTGGATGAGCATTTAATGCCTCTCCGACCTCCCCAGCTCCCGGGTTGGACTAAATGTCACTCGAGGTGCAGCGCATCAGCAAGCAGCGCAGAACCTCAAATATCAGCAGAGGTCGGGACTGTCAGCGGGATAATGCCAAGCAGGTTTCGGGAGCACAGGTTGCATTTAGCGAATGTTAATGGCTCGTTTCTGCTCCGGAGGTGAAGCCAGGGGCAAAGGTTGAGCTCCTGCTGCCTGCATCCCACCGGGAGATCGCTCTTGTTCCCAGCCAGGAGGAAAGTCAGGAATTAAAGAGGTCAAAGCTGTGATGTCTGGGTAAAAAAAAAGTTTAAAAGGACTTGGGAAAACATGAAAAGTGAACCCCACACACACACTGTATCTCCTCCTCCAAAAGCAAAAGCTGTTATAGTTTTTAAATCATCAACTCGTGCTGTGACGCCCACAAGAATCCGCTGACTGCGCCTTTCGCACTCATTTATTTCAGGAGTTTGGCTGAAATAAATGAATGAATCGCTGGGTTTGAGGAGGGGAGGAGGCGCAAGGACTCGGAAGGAGGAGAAGGGAAGTGTCACGAGATAAAAGCGGACTCTACAGTGGAAGAAGAAGAATGGGGGATTTGATGTGTTCAGTGTATTAACAGAAAAATTCAGTAAAGCAGAATGGCATTTGAAGGCACTGCAGCTTCGCTTCTGAGGGGATTCATCAGCATTCCCTGACTTTCCCATCGCCAGTGAAAATTCCAGCCTCTCATACTTGACCAACATTTTGCAATTGCAGACTTCGAGTAAATCCTACCCCAAAATTTGGGAAACACCTGCAATGGGAAGGCTTTCCACGTAAATGAATTTGTCCAGTTAGAGCTGCAGATTATTTAGGTTTTCCCCAGAGAAATTCATGGACGTTTTTGCTGAGATAGTCCCAGGTGATCCCAACAGGAATTTGTTTTTAATTGGTAAGAACCGACACATCACAGGAAGCATGGCTGGTAAAAGGTGGAAACAGAGATGGAATCTGCTTCCAGGTTTGTTTGCTTTAATTATAGGTGCAGAAAAGAACTATAAAGTGGCAGGGAAGCTGATCAGCAGACGGGTTAGCCTAATTATGGATCATTCCCGTATTATTTTTCCACGTTTATCGTCAATCCCATGGGAACAGCTTCCACAAGGCAGAGGTTCCAGCAGGAAAGGTGGAAATCGCTCTTCCCTTTCAGCACCCCGAGCACTGCCCTGATCCCCCGGTGAGGAGGGAGAATGGCAAAGCCCTGCTGACCCTTCCATCCCCTCGAGATCAATATTTCATGATTCCCCTGCTCCCACCTTTCCCACCTCCACCCTGGATGGAGGTCAGAGCTGCTCATCCCTCCGACAGCCCCAAACAGCCCCACAAGTGCCCGGGGAGGCAAATCCTGCCTCAGCATCCCTTAGTGAATGTGGAGAGCTCTCTCCAGCCCGGCGCTGGGGGAGATTGATAAAGATTCTGTTCGCTTTTTTCCCCTTATAAGAACTTAATGAGCCCAAATTGGTGGCTCGTAATCAGGATTGGCCTTTTCATCTCCCCAGGTTTTGTTTACAAAAGCTTATTAGAGCAGAGCTCGGTGATGTGGGGAGAACTCCGGGATTGCTTAACGACCCGAGCAGGCTGCACAAAGCTCGGAAAACGAACCAGAAACGGTGATTGCAGAAACGTTTCTTGGTGTAAACAGAGCCTGCTCCTCCCCACTGCTCCTGGATCTGGGAGGAATCCGCTGGGATGGATCCAGGGATCTGCTGGGATGGATCCAGGGCAGCACTGGGATCCCGGGATCCCCTGGGATGGATGCAGGGATCCACTGGGATCCAAGTATCTGCTGGGATGGATCCAGGGTTCATGGAATTTCAGTGTGGTTTGGGTGGGAAGGGAAGGAAATCATCCCGTGCCACCCCCAGGGACACCTTCCACTGTCCCGGGCTGCTCCAACCTGGCCTTGGACACTTCCAGGGATGCGGCAACCACAGCTTGGAGCGGGTGGTGGGGCTGGGAATGGCCTCCCTTTACCAATGTATTAATTAGGATGATTAATTTGATTAACTCTTTAATCTGCTCCAGGGCGGAGCTGGCTCCAGTTCTCCGTCATCCCAAGTGTTTGCTGTTCTCAGATCCCTTTCCTGCAGTCAATCAGCACAAGAACTGCTCCTCAAAATGGGAACTCCCCTTTCGGCTGGATGGGAGCTCCGCACAGCTGGAGCCCTGCAGGAACATCTGGAGACAGCTCCGAGCACTCTGCATGAGAGCCGAGCGGGCTGGCGAGGCTCTCCCATCGCTCACCCGGACAATCCTTGCTCCTTGCTCAGGGATTTATTCCCAAGCAGCTCCCCACAAGGAATGTTTGTCTCCAGCCTGAATCCCCTCCTCCTGCCGGGAATCACTGCGGGAACTTCCACTTTCTTCTGAAACTGAGTTTACCTCGCTGAAAATCGAACCTTCCTTGGTTTAATTTGTAGGAATGTCCTCGGGAGCTGCAGGCTGGGCTGAGCCTGGCGAGACAAGGAGCTGGGAGAGATGGAGCAGGTTTGGTCTCTGCTGTGCTGGAGACAAACAGCCCCTGGAGCTGAAAGGGAACAGGGAGAGGGGCTGGGAGTCCTTAACACCCAGGAGTGCTCATTCTGTGTGCGCTGGGATTGCTGCCCACGACAGAGGAATCTGTGGGGCTCCGTTCCTCAGGGTGAGGCTGGAGCAGAAATCCCAGCGGGAGCAGCTGTGCTGTTCTGCTTGTGACCAAAACTGGCAGAGCAGGGGAAGAGCAGCAGGAGCCATCCCTGGAAGTGTACAAGGGCTTGGAGCAACCTGGGATAGCGGGAGGTGTACCTGGATGGGCTTTTCCCAACTCAGACCAGTCTGGGATAACAAATTCTTCCAGTTCCGGCTGCCTTTCAATGTTTGTACACCATATATTCGTACTTTGCCCTCAGCCAGGGTTCCTGGGCACTGCCCCCACGGCCCCAAAGTGGAGCTGTGCTGCTCCAGTCCCTGGGCGTTTTCTGCTGAAAAATCAATGCAATTATCAACGAAACTATAAAATAGCTTCACTTGCTGTTTTGAACCAGTTTTGACTCGAGACTTGTCGAACTTGGCCAAAACAGAGGTGAGAAATCTAAGTCCAGAGGCCTCGTTTGGCCTGAGCACACCCAGGTGAATTGAGGATTGTGAACTGAGGAATTCTAATCCTCCAATTCCCCTAACCCGCCAGAAATGAGCATTTCCATGGAGTTGTGCTCAGAGTTCCTCCCTTAATTAGGAGCTCTCCCCCGTCTAGACAATAAGTAATGAATGTTCTGTTCCTGCTGAAGTTCCCTGCTGGTGCCTGGAACGATTCCTTTCATCTCCCAGGTATAAAAGGCTGCAGGGGCGATGCTCAGAGCCAGGGCTGGCTTTGAAGCTGTTCTGACTAAAAGCCTGAATTCAGGTGGTGCTGGTGGCCACAGCCTGTGCCACTGCTCTGCACATCCTCCTCTCCTCCTCTGGCTGTTATCCCACCAAACCCACAGGATGCATTTAGAAACCAAGCCCAGCTCTCAGTGAGAAATGCCATTTCCAAGCAAATGGCAGGTCGGAAATGACATTAGACAGCAATAGTTCAACGTGATAAATGTATTTCAGGAAGGATCCCACTGGATTCCTTGAGAATCCATGGATCAGCACGGACTGGAGATCACTCACCTGTCCCCAAGGTCAAAGTGTCACCAGGATTTTGAGGAGCTCAACTGAACTGTGCTTGTTCTTTATGGTTATTAAGGCAAATTGTAAAGAAAAATTGTAAAGAAAAATAAAATTTTCAATATGTCACCTTTCGGTTTTACTTGTTGACTTTTAATTGGCAAATTAAGCTCTTTTTCCATGACCTCACAGTCAGTGGTCAAGGAGAACACCAGGACGTCCCTTCCTGTGCTCCTGGCTCAGGGAGGAGGTGCCAATCCAAGGCCATTCAGCCACTGGTAGAGGACGCAGAGGCAAGCAAAAAAAAATTATATAGTCAGTCTTGCTAAATTAGTTTACCTAAAATTGTATGTGTGAGTGATTTTAATCAAAATCTAATTTCCCCTCTTTTTAGAGTAACTGAAATGAGATTTTTCTAATTTACTTTTCGCGGTTCAAGTTTCTCATAATTCTTCTGTGGTCGTGACAGCCCCGTGAAAAGCGTCTGCTGCTACAAAGCATTAAAAAAAATTAGATTTTCAAATTGATGTGCTAAATTAAAAATGTTTAATGTTTCTCATCAAAGGCACAGGAGTGTGCACAGGGCCTTTGGTACAGTTAGAGGCACCAGACTTTTTTCATCTGTTTCTTTAATTCACGTTGCAAGGCAACTCTGCTGTGAAAATTAACAAGCTACAAGCAAAAAGTGTTGTAAAATAGTGTCTTCAGAGAAAGTACCTTTTAATTTCTCCCCCTCCCCGTTGCTGCTCTGACCTTAAGGATGTCATAATAAAAACAGATGCTGTGTTCTGTTTCTCGCCGACTTCAGATGGAGTTATACCACATTCTTGCAGAGCCTCTGGGCACTTCTAATTCTCTGGGCTTTACTTGCTAATTCCCGCGGTTTAGGAGATCACATTATTTCTGTAAATTGACTTAAAATTATCAATGCAGTTAAATCTGGGCTCCTGATTGCAGCAGCTCTTTGGGATGTGGCTCTGAGCTGGGCTGGGGCCTCTGGGGCTGCTGCTGGCTTGGGGGTGTTTTAGGAGTTCCACTTTCTTCTCCAACTGAGTTTACCTTGCTGAAAATCGAACCTTTTTTGGTTTAATTTATAGGAAAATCCTCGGGAGCCGCAGGTGGGGCTGAGCCTGGCGAGACAAGGAGCTGGGAGAGATGGAGCAGGTTTGGTGTTGGGTTTGGGTTGGCAGTGGGGTGTCCGCTGGGCTCAGAGGGGAAAAGGGAGAAGATCCTCCAGGAAATGGAGAAGATCATTGAGGAAATGGAGAATATCCTCGAGGAAATGAGGAAGATCATTGGGGAAATGGAAAAGGTCCTTGAGGAAATGAGTTTCAGAACTTTCCCCCATAAATCCAGAGCTCCTCTGTTCTCCAGAGCTGTTTCCAGGGAATTTGACCCAGCCCAACTTCCAGGGACAGCAGGAAAATGTGCCAGGAGGAGAGGAAGAGGAGGAGGAAGAGACCAAGCACAGCATCAATGCCCTCTGTCAAAACAAAAAAACCATGGGGGGTCACGTTCAGTGCTGGTAATTTTAGAATAAGCAATGCTGACATTCAGAACAGCACCTGAAGATAATTTGAAAGGTGTAGAGGCAGAAAATGAATCCCTGTAAAATACTGTCTGGCAAATTAAAAGACATAATTGATTCTATTAGCTAATTTTCAAAAATTAAGTGTTGCTAATTGCCCGAGATAGTGTTTATTTGATACAGCCACTGTGCCTAACCCGCTGAGCTAAGTTTGCATTATTGACAGGCGAAGTTGCTCGATGTTTTCCATTCTCTCTGGCCCAGGATTTGTGTCCAGGAGACAGAAGAAGCACCAGGGCGTTCTCGGGCTTCCCACCATCCAATTCCCGTGCGCAGCTGGATTTATCTGTGTGCAGAGGTGGCAACAGCTTCACACGTCCTGAAACTTCTGGAGAATCCCAAAAGGGGATTAATCTGGCCCAGAGCTGTGTGGTGACACCACAAACACCATAAACACCACAGACAAACACCACAGACACCATAAACACCACAAACACCACAAGCACCATAAACACCACAGACAAACACCACAAACACCACAGACACCACAGACACCACAAACAAACACCACAGACACCACAAACAAACACCACAAACACCACAAACAAACACCACAAACACCACAGACACCACAGACACCACAAACAAACACCACAAACACCACAAACACAGCTGCTCCTGCAGCTCTGAACCTCTATCTCCAAACCCAGCTCAGGAACTGCTCTCCAAAAACACTTTACAAACAAAGCTGCAATCAGAGCATTTCCACATCCCATGATTTTCTGTCGTGCATTAGGAAGAAACAAATTCGGTTTTGCTTTGCACCGCCCTGACGTGTTGGTCAAGTTTCCAACGCCAGGCTCAGAAATACAAAACCAACAAATGGCCTGAGCTTCACCTGGTGCAGGAGGTCACACTCATCCCAAAACCATAAGGAATCTCTCCATCCATTGCACTTTGTTCCAGCACAGATAATGTTTTCCAAGCTCTGCATTCACTAATTAACAATACCTCGAGCTGGTTTCGTTGAGTGTGAGAGATAAAGGGAGAAAGGGAAACAAATTCCTGGAGGCTCCACATGGGACTGGATCTGCTCCTGTGGAGAACTTCCCAGGGAAAAGGATTTCCTGCCTGCCTTGGCCACCCAGGAGCTCCCAGAGCCCGGAAACCAATCGCTGACATGTGAGAAGAAGTATGGATTAAGTTTAGAACTGTGTTTAGAGCACCAGGGGATGAATTATCCTAATTGGTGTATTAGTCTCAGTTACACAGAGTAATCACCACAGGCTGCCTCTGTTTTCATTAGAAATTTAATTAAGTTTATCAATGTTTAGCTCCTTTGGCCTTGTTTTCCACCACCTTCCCCAGGCTTTTCTTTGTTTAATCAATATTTTTAGTGAGATGGGAGGGCAATGTTTTTCCAGTACACCCTGTTTTTCATTTTCCATTTTTTTTTCCTCTTGACACAAATGTGTTTGAAGCTGAGGAAGTGAGGAATTCACTCCCACCCTCTGCCACTTCCCTGCGAGAGGACATGGAGGTTTCAAGAGGGAAATCGACACCAGGAATGGGCATTTGTGAATTTGTAGCCCTGCTTTGTCTTTGATTTGTCTTTTCATTTGTCTTTCTATTTGTCTTTTTATTTGTCTTTTACACCTCTCCCTGCCCTCAGCTGCTTTAATCCCTGATTCCATGTGACCTGCCGACGTTAATAACGATGGGGAAGATAATGAAGATCATTTTCTTGGAGTGGGATTAAAAACTGCTCAGTTTGATTAAAAGACAGCAAGGAAAGCACTGTTACCAAACAGGCAGATGGTTCCAAATTAGAGCTGCACTGTCGAGGTTGACTTCTACATTCACAGGAACAATTTGACATCGGGAGCTCAGAGCAGCACTGGGGGATTTTCCACTCCACAACCCCAAAAAGAAGTCTAAAGCTGATGCAATACAGGTAAAGTCCCCTCTGCCCTCAGACATTCCTTATCTGAACTGCTGGACTCAAATGAAGGTTTCTTTCTCCAGTAACACCTGCAGAAGTCACCAAACCCTTCTGCACCACGCCGTGGACATTTCTGATCATATTTCTCCAAAACGTAGGGCAACTTCGAGGCCCTGGAGCCCCTAAATAAACCATGAAACCCAAGAACCAGAAATTTATGGACAGTTTGATGCCAGGCAATGATTCCTGGGGTGCTCAAGAGCCAAGCAGCTCCCCCTGAGTGCCAAACCCCAATGTCCAGCCCCTCTTTGGGGCTCACTCTGCCACCCCAACACCACAGCTCTTTTTGTCCTTTCCCAGTGTTGTGGCAATTTAGCAATCTATTGACTTCAGGATGTTTTCTTTCATAAACACACAGCCTGCTGGATGCATAATTCACCCTCACACATAAACCGGGAGCTGTTTGCTCCAGCAACAGCTATAATTTAAGCCTAACCTCAGCACAAAGCCTGTCTGTGCCATCTCCCTGCAAAGTGTCATTTAGGCTGGGGAGGCAATTCTCCCTCCCCGCCATCCTAATAGAGCAGCTTGTTTGCTAAATCATCACCCCAGAGCTCTGCTTTGTGCAGATCTGGGGGGGTTTCGTCCTCCCCCCGTGTTCTCCTCCTCCCTGCCACACATTAAAGTTGCCAGGCTAAATGAACACTCTTTGGGAAGCTATTACTGCCATGTAGTTCTCATTTGGAAATGTCACAATAAAGCAATGTTCTTTGATGCCGAGCAGCACAACAGGTTACAGCACGAGGGAAACAGCAAGTGAGATAAAATGATACATTAGAGGGGTCTAAAGGGCAAGAAAATTACACTTTTTACAGCCTGAGGGATTTTATTTTTTCTTTCCTGGCCTGTTTTCTGTGCCCTCTTGGCTCTGGAGGGAAAGCAGAGCACAAAAAGTGAGCCAATGGTGGGAAGTTTTGCCCCTTGCCCAGGTGTGCTGGAGCCTTGCTGAGGAGCAGCTGAGGGCAGTTAAAAATCAGAGCAGAGCCGAGTAGAGCAGTCCTGGGTTGGACACTGAGGGTCACCCCTCGAGCTCTGCCTAAAAACCCTCCCTGAGCCCCAAATTTTGGAGATTTGACTCCAGGCAGTGAAGGTAGAGGTGAGGAGGAGCAGGCAACACCACCAGGATGATCCCAAGGTAGCCCAGGTGCTGGAGAAGAGCAGCAGAAGGTAGGAGCCTCTTGGAGGAGACTTTGTAGAAGTGTCCTGGGCAGGAGAGAGTCATGAAGGAGATTTTGGGTGGGGAGAAGGAGTCCGAGGGGTTTGGTGATGGTCTCAGCTGGTAAAAGCAGTAAATTGTGACAGAAATAATGGTTTGAAAGCTGGTTTGTGCTTGGGAGCTCCAGTGTGTGGATGTTTGGATGGAAACGAGGAACGTTCTCCACGTGCTTTTGGGGTTGGTTTGGTCCTGGAGCTCTCAGGGTGCTCCGTGAGCCCAGGAGGCTCTCAGGGATGGCTCTGGCTGCAGACCTTTGCTCTCCTCCTGGTGAGGGAAGGAACAATCCCTCCCTGCTCCCATTCCAGAAGGCTCTGCCGCCTCAGTTTCCAGCCCTGCGCGGCTCTCAGCAGTGCAGCTTTGCAGTGTGAGAGGCGCTGAAACCCCAGGAGCAGCCCTGGCAATCCGCTGTCAATGCAAAGGTTGTGCCTCTCACAGGCTGCAGCTCGGGGCTTTGAGCTCCTCCTCTGTCTGAGCTGACTGCAATCTTGTTGTGCCAAACACGGCAGGAAGATGCTGCTTTTCCCCTGTCCTGGGAATAGCGAGGATTGTGAGAGCTCATTTCTCTATCTGGTGTTTCCTGACCTTTGTAGCCTCCTCTGTAGGAACAGCAAAGATCAAGCTAAAGCCGTGGAGCAGCTCTCAGACGAGCAGGTTTTTTAGTCTAAAAATCCTGTCACATCTGAGCTTTATCTCCTGCTTTAATGTGGTTCCAACCTCGGCTGTGTCACTTTGATTTTTGCCTGTCTCTTTTTGTTTGTTTTGCTCGTCCTAATTGACCCCGAGCCTGTAGCAGCTCTTTAAAGGAGGAAAAAAGGGTTGGAGAATTTCTGAGTTTTGCCACTTCAGCCTGTGAAGAGGTGATTTGAAACAACAAAAGCTGCAGCAGAGTTTGCTGGGGAAGGACTTTCCTGGCTGTGGAAATCTGCTGCTCTGATGGAAGGGGAACTCTGCAGTGAGAACCCCAAAAACCCTGAAAGGGAGGGAAGGTCTGAATGCAGTTTCATGTTGTTAACTGGTATTTACGGGTTTTATCTGCATGGTTTCCTTTCTGCTGGAAAATCTTCTAAATCCCCGTGGTGCACAGGGAAGAGCCCAGAACGGTTCTGCCAAGGTGTGAGAGCAAGAGGAGCTGAGGAATTTCGGAATCTCATTTCTGAGGGTCAGGTTTGCACACCTGGAGTGTGTCTGGGGTTGAAATCAGAGATGCTGAACTTCTCCCGGGATGTCCGACTTGGAGCTGACAAAGTCTGAAGATTGGTTTTGGTTGTGCTTGGATGTCAGAGGTGCAGCCAGGGGATGTGAAGGCTTCCCAAAGCCCAGTGCTAATTACAGCCCAGTGCTAATTACAGCCCCCCGGGGTTGCTAGGAAACCTTCCCTCTAACGAGTGCCCAGCAGGCAGGCTGGGTGCTGATATTAGGGACGTGCTGAGGGATTTGCTTTGCCCTGTTCCTCCTCCCCTGCCGGTGGTTTGCTGGTTTCCATGAAGCTTTGGGAGGCAGCCCTTGCTCTCCTGAGGTGTCCTGCAGGTGCCACAAGGGCTGTGGAGGACTCTGCCTTTTGCCGCATCCGTCTTGTGAAAAAGGAGGATGTGCTGACAACTCGCCGATTAAATTGCATCAGTAAATAATTATTGATCCTGACTGGAACCTCTGGGGGTTTTGAACAACCTGTGTTTCTGCTGGGGAGCCCTAAGGGAAGGGGGATTTTTAAATTCCCAATAGCAGTGGAGCGTGGCTTGCCTTGCTGGAAGCCAACAAGCTTTGGTTGCCCCTTGCAGGGTGGGAGGATGAGGAGCTGGGAGCCTCGGTGGCTGTGCTGATCCCGAGCTCCTGGGCAGGAGGGGACAGCTCAGGGACAGCTCAGGGACATCACAGAGCCTCCTGAGCAGCAGACGGGTTATTGATGAGCTGACCCTGCCGCCCTGCCTGCCTGCCTGCGCTGGGGATTGGGCAGGAATCACACATCAGCTCTGTGCTGGAGCTGGGGCAGTTATCTCCTTGGCTTTGTTTTTGTGTCAGCTTTGTTAATTACCCGAAGAGCTTTGCTGATGGTTGTTATTACAGGCAATTTTATGCTTTCAGGCGCTGCAGACAAGAACTGTGTAAACAAAAAATGAAAAGGCTGGGGCTGTTTGTCCCTAGCCTGGTTTGGCACCAGGGCTGTGTCCCTGGGCAGTGAGTCCCCTCGGGGATGAGGGGACACTGGGACAGTGCCAGCAGGTGGCAGAGGGATGGAGATGCTCCGGGAGGTGTTGGAAGCTGGATCTGAATCCTGCAGTTCCCTTCTCTGCCTGGAGAACTCTCACTCTGCAATGACTCAGCCCAGCGCTCAGTGCAGCTCTGCATGTAGGAATAAACAGCTCCTGTCTCCTGTTTGCCTCTCCCCTCTGGAAATCATGGCTTTTCTGAACAGCTAACCACAGGAACGCCTTGTTCCAAATCTGTCCTGGGGCATCAAAACTCCCTGCTGATGCTGTGGGTGAAGCAGGCAGGGGGAAATGCAGTTTGGGGTTTGCCCTGGGAGGTGCTGGACGTGGATCCCTTCTGTCCCCACAGGGAAATCCTGCAGAGCTCTGCAGCACCCAGGGGGGTTGGGAGCAAATAAAGGGAATTTCTACTCAAACAAACTCGACAGGATCCATCCCTGGCTCTGAACAGCTCAGGGATGATGAACAACTGCACTGGAACCTGTTGCTGGAAGGGAGGAGAATCCCAGGGGAATATTTGGGGAAGATCCCACAATCTTTGGGGAAGGATTGTGCCTGGGCTCTGTTTTTGTGGAAATCCCCACTGGAATTCTGATTCTCCCCTTGGTTACACCCCACTGCATCAGTCTGAGGGAAAAATTGTTTACAGTCAATTTAAGTTTGGTTTTGTTTTTTTTTTTAATGCATCCAGAAGTGCAAAATAACTTTGGACTAAATAGAAATCAATTCCCGCCTGTCAAGAGATCAAAAATCCACCTGTGCTCTCTGCCTGGCATCACTCTGTGTGTGTGGTGTTTGGTTAGTGATAATTAGCAATAATTAGGGGGAATTGGAGGGATTTGGACAGAGATGCTGAGGGGTTTGTGTGATGTCATCGCTCACACAATGAGGGGTCAGGGATGTTCTGGGGACAGGAGAGCTCTGGGCACCACAGCCCCATTGCAGGGCTCCGCTCTGCCTGAGCCACACAGGTTATTCACTCCTGGTTTGTTCTCCAAGGAGCTTTGGGGATGAAAAAGGCACGACTGCACAGTCCTGAAACTCAGATCCTGATCATCCTGAAAGCTCAGATGAATCTGAAATGCTCTGACTTCAATGCCGGAGTGAATTTTGTAATGGTAATTTATTTTTATTTTAAAAGCCTTTTGTGTGTTAAAAGTGGAATAAAACCACTTAAAGTTCCCTTTTTCTTTTTTCCCCTCCCGAAAGCCCTTTTCAAACCCATGCCAGTGAGCTTTCTGCTGGAACTGGCGCGGAGAGGCTCAGTGCTGTGAACAGAGCATCCCACCAGCTCCACGTGGGGGATCTGACATCCTTTCAGCCTCTGATCCAGCTGCCACCACCGAGGGCCTCTTTATTCTGCCTCCAAACAGCTCTCACAAGACTCCTTTAGATTGCCACCAAATCACTGCCCTGCTTTGTAGCCCTGATTTATTCCCAGCTCCCGAAAGGAAAAGCTTCTGGAAGATCTCTAATTGCCCTGCCAGGCCAGGCCTGAATTCCATTCTCGTGTTTCATTTGCATTTTGAGTTTTTCTGGGAAACTGAGAGAGGGTTTCTCTGCTGGAGCTGCTGGAAGCTCCTCTGCCCTCTCCTCCAATCACTCGTGGCACAATGGAAGTGAAATCTCAACTGCATTTTCCCGAAATTGCCCATTAGGGTGCTGGACGTGGCCTCTTTACTTTTGTATTTCCTGAGATCACTGAAAAATCTCTTCAGCCACAGTTACGGAGAGGAGCAGGTTTTATTTAGCTGGAAATTTAAAATATTTCATGAAGATTTTAGTTTTATGCCTTTATCTCCGCCCAGCATCAAGCGCTAATTGCTGACTGTGGGTCATTATGAGTGATTTATCAATGATGATTTGCTCTGAGTTTTTGGGTTTTTTTTCAGCAGAGTTGGGGTTTTGTTCAGGAGAAGGGAAAAGCCTCACTGAGGAGTTTAGTTTTGCTACAGAAAAATATTGTGGATTTCCATAGCTGGGAGCTGAACTGACACGTTGCCTTGCTCTCCCTGGCCTTGGAAAGGATCCTGCTGGAATCCCAGCTCCCTCCTGATTGACACTAATTGTTCCCAGGGAATTCCATGGAGAATTCTCGGAGGAGATGGAAGGTGCAGCTAGCAGGAGCCAATCCTGCAGCAGCCACTGCTGGGCCTTTCTCACAAAAGGTCACAGTCATTTGTGGTGACTTTTGATTTTAATTGTGTTTACTGTTGATAAAAGCATCCCCCAGATGGATTTAATAAAGATGACTCAATCCTCTGGGGATTGCTGAGGTGGAAGGATGAGTGTTCCAGGCTGGAGGGGTCTGGCTTGATTTCTTCACGCCTTTAAAATCCTTTCTGTGCTCCTGCTAGGCCTTGGCAGCCCCAAGTGTTGTCTTTGCTTTGGTGGAAACATCTCCTTGTGCCCCTGGAGACCCAAATTTGCTCCTTTTTCTAACAAAATTCTCCTAATTAACTCCTTTTCCTCCAATTTCTAACAACTTCCATTCCCCATTTCAGACCCGCAGCTCTGCATGAGAAAGGGCAGTGGGGAAATCTCCCTTGGCATTATTAAGACCCCACAGACATTATTAATTCCCCCATTTTGACCTCTTTTAGGGCTGTTTTCCACCCTCAGGCTGTGTCTCGTGCCCAGCTGAATGGTTCCAATGGCTGATCAATAATTCCAGAGGTGTGAGTGTGCACAGACATGAAGGGAATATGGAGAAAACCCTGGATTCCCAGTCCCAGCACTGAAATGAGCCAAACTCCCATGGTTTACCAGCCCTGCGTGCAGCCAGACAGATCGAGAGTCATTTGAATAACAGGAGAAGCACGGTTTGGGCTGAGATTGGGGAATACAGATAAACCCAGGGCAGGCTGACCGTGTCTGTGCTGGGGCAGAACAAACCCAGCAATAACAGCAGCTGCCATTATAAATCTGCTGCTCATCGCTTACAGCTTCAGGCTGACTGAAAATCAACTCCTATTAGCTCCAGATTAGGGGATTGCTGCTCCTGGATTTGATTACTGGGATGGATCTGTTGGAAATCTGCATTTCCATATAGACAGAGCTCTTCTCACAGCCCTGCTGCGTTCCTGAGGAGGCAGAGGAGCTCAGGGTGGTTGTTTTGTGAGGAAAAGCTGCAGCACAGGTTTGGGAGAGTGTGGGGGTCAGGAATTGGGAGGGGAGATGGTCTGGAATGAAGCTGCAAGGTGTTGGTTTGCAACTGCAGAGTCTTGCTTGGGTTGGATTAACGAGTGGCTTTTTAATGAGATATGAGGCTCGTTATGCTCAGCCCCAGTTCTGGATGAGTGAGGGGATATGTGGGACAATTCTGCTGCAGAGGAGAAGAAACTGAGGCACAAATGTGTTTTTTCGGCCTCTCCAATCTCCCTGTAAGTTTCCATAGCTGGGGATTCCCAAGTTCTGCTCCCTCTCTGCTTCACCTCCTGGGAGATCAGGGATGTCCTGGGGGGAGATGGAGTTTTTCTGCAGCTCTGGCATTAGGCTGGAGGATATAAAAACCCAGTCCTTCTGTAGGCACGGGGAGGAAAAGCAATTTAATCTGCAGTACAACAGGCTGCATAATAAAGAGCTACAGGTGCATAACCTGCTCACCCTGGCACTGCCTGCTCTCCAGGCTGCACAGGAACAGGGCCTGGCTGTGCTCCCTTGAATTATTGCTGCTCTAACAGACTGCAGGCAATAAACAGGCTCAGGTATATCACATTACATCCACCTCTTGCTACACAGAGTGGGAAATGTTATTTCCCCTCCTGCTATTCCTGGCTCATGCTGGGCTGCTGCAAAATGGCTTTGATTTGATGCTGTTGTCAGCTTGGCCCAGGTCAGGGGAGACTGGAAGTGATTCCCTTGTGACAGTTTTGTGATTGATGGGGAGGGTTTGGGGGGCTGACCTGTGATGGGGAGGGTTTGGGGGCTGACCTGTGATGGGAAGGGTGTCCACGCTCTCAGAAGCAGCAGTGGGACAGAAATGTGATGTTCAACCAACAAAGCAGCTTCACTCTGTCTCTCCCAGCTGGGTCAGTGATGGCAGCAGAGGTTGTGGGACAGAGATTTGGTGCCACTTTGTGCTGTCACAGCTCTGATGCTCAGCGTTCTGCTGCTTCCATGAAAAATGAGTTCCAAAATCAAAGCTTTTACACTTGATTTTCCCTTGGGCTGGAGCAGACTTGTGCAATCTCCACATTTCCTGGAGCTTCCCCTCCTCTCCCACCTCTGGAAGGAGCTGTGCTCAGGGCTGGGTGCAGAGAGCTCTGAGCACTGATCAGGGCCACTGTCAATAATTATCCTGCCTGATTCCCCTGGTAATTAGTTGATTTGTGAGCTCAGCCTCAAGTGTGAAGATGCAGAAATGTTTGCCCTGACAGCTTTCCAGGCCACAGAAACCTGTGAGGGCATCCTGCTCACCATCCTGGCTTGGCCTTTATCACACATAATTACTCTGGACAAGGAGGGATATTTATTAGGGCAATTCAGACTGGGTCAGGAAGCAGCTGAATCCTGCCAGGGAACTGGGAGAGAGGAATTGTCACTGCTGGCAGATGAACCCCAAACTGGAGCTCACTGGGGTTTCCTTCCTGGCTCTCCCCTGGTAAAAATGTCATTTTTTTGGGACAGCATCTCTTCTCTCTGGCTGTTTTTCTCCTCAGTTCCAGCACCCTTCACTGGAGGCTCAGCCCTAGGCTGGCTCAGTGGTTTTTATTCAACTCTGGACTCAAGTGTTCCATCTCCCCCGTGCTTTGAGCCAGGGTTGGAGGTGTCACTGGAATATTTCCTCCGCGGGGCTCAGAGCTGACTGAGGGCTGATTTCGTTGTCCTGCTGGAGCAGCTTTAGCTGCACTCGGGGAGGGTTCCTGGCAGAACTTGGACAGGCGTTTTAGGGAATGAAATGGATGCTGCTTGTTTATCGCAGCTGCATCCCCACAGGCCTTGGCTGGGAGGGAAAAGCAGCTCAGACACAGCGCAGGGTTCACTGATGGCTCTGAGCGCTTCCCTCCTCCTTTAACCTTCTCCAAGTGCTTGATGGAGGGGAAAAATGTTAAGCCCAGGAGGAAAAAACCCTCCCTGTGCACTCCATGAGTGTCCACAGCCAGCAGTGGTGATGGCAGAAATTCGTCAAGCTGAGGTGGTAATTACAACTTCCTCCTTGGCAATTGAGCGGCAGCTGTTGAAATTGAAATTATTGCCTCCTGGGGAGAGGGAGCTGGGAGGGTTTGGTGCAGACCAAGGCAATCCTTCTGGGACTCTGAGACAAACCTGCTCCTCCGGAAGGATCTATGGCAGTTCTTCCCTTGCAGCATCTCTAGGACAGCAAACTCCAGCTTTCTCCCCACCTGTTCCCTCCTGCAGCTAATATTCCAGGAGCAAAAGCCACCGAGACACTGAATTTCCAAACTATTATACAGGACTCCATGGGAAATCGGGGGGTTCACACTAAAAAAAAAAAATTAGCCGAGATTAATTTTTTTTTTTTCCTGAGAACTTCAAACTCCTGTAGAACTCGAGCTGCACCATGGTGGGCTGGTGCAAAGCTGGATGAAGTCACTGCAGCCCAGAGCTGCTGCTGCTTCACACCAGGGCTGCTCGGGGCTCAGCTCCCCCTTCCCCTGCTCAGGAATGTTTTCCCGATCCCATTTTCCCTGTAAGAAACACTAATTGAAATTCATGCTCGCATGTCTTATGAACTATGAGTCAGAGGAATAAAAGCACTTAATCACTTAATAAAATTATTGCCTCTCCAAGCATGAAAGGAGGGTGGGGGAAGGGGGAGCTGGAGCTGTTTTATGGCAATCGCTGCAAAAACAAGTCTCTGTCAACTTCTCGGTGGGATGAGCAACTCAGGGTCCTGGTTTGGTTTGTCTGGGGGGGACTGAATGTCCCCAGTGCCACCAGGGTCCCCTTCCTGCGAGGGAAGGGGAAGAGCTCTGCTCCCTTGGTCACCTCACCTGCCCCAGGTGACAGCAGGACACACCTCGGTGGTTTCAGCCACTCAGTGGTGGCATCTCCTGCAAATATACAGGGATAAACCCCAAATTCCAGCTGAATTCCTGTTCTGGGTCCTGCAGCCTCTCTGCTCTGAGCCTTTCCCTGTCTGTGTGAACACTCCCTGAATTGATTGCTGTCAATTAGAGAGACTCTGAAGAGCCTCGAGACTCCTCCAGATGAAAAGCCATGGAAAAAAAAAACCCACCACAAAACATTAATTATTTATCTTTCGGTGTCATTATTGTATAGGGTTTAAATTACTACTTCAAAATCATTTCTCATTATAGTGTGCTGTCATCTCTGCAGACACAAAGAACTTTCCTTCTCTAATATCTGCTGTACATCAGCTACTCGGGGTTTATTAGGGAAGAGGCTCCTCTCCCCTCCTCCCATCCCTCCCAGTAGCCAACTGGATTAGTTTGGACTAAATTAAATCGTCTCCAAAAAAAAGCTAAAAAGAAAAGAAGCGAATCGATACAGAATAAGAAATTAAAAATCACTTCATTGAATTTATTTTAATCTGCAAAGTTGTAAAGTGCTTAAACTGCAGATCCCACACTCTGAAGCAATCCGGGGGGATTCCCAGTATGAATTTGGAGTGCAGAGTTTTGTTCTGCACAGGAAATAGAGTTTGTTTTGTGCCAGACTGGTTGGGAATGGAGGGGGATTCACACCTGGAGTGTTTGTCCTGTTATTATTTATTATTTCTGTTATTATTATTATTAATATTCCTGTTCATTATTTATTTCTCCCTTTTTTTCTGAACTATTTCAGTGTGAACTCTTCAGTATCCCCCAGGTGCTCAGAGGGCCAAACTCCTTTTCAAGGCACAGGAGCATCAATGGTTTTCATCTCTGCCCCTTTGGAGGTCATTTAGGGGGATGGTTTTCATTTCCCCTGCTGTTCTGTGGGGTCTCTGAGGACACCAGCTGATCTCCAGGCACAGATCTGTGCTTTGGGCCGATCTAGATTTGGGCAATTTGAATTTGTCTTTGAAGTGTTTTGATTCCTAAAACCTGTGCTTCACCTCTAATCTGCTTTAAGGCTCAGGTTTTGTTCAGATAATTCTCAATTCCTCTTCCCAAGCCAACCTGGACCTGCTGAGGTTCTGCAGGACTCTGGGCTAAAAGTCTAGTCCCAAATGAAAAATGTGTCAAGTTTGTTTTGGAAATACTTCCCTAAAACTGGAATTTGTCCTGTGTGTTCTTTGCCCTGCCCTGGCACCCATAAATCCCCAATTTGTGCTGTTTTTACAGGAAAAATGCCTTAGACCCCAACCTGAGGTTTCTCTCCCCAAACTGCAGCTGGGGAGCCTGAGCTATTTGCATCCTAGTTAAGATGTTTATGGATTTGTGCATAATTTAGAGCCAGTTATTTTATATTCAGGGCAATCTTTTTCAACCGTTGAGAATGAATTGCAAAATTAAAAAAAAAAAAAAAGAAAAGGAAGTAACTTATAAGGGGAAAATAAGTCTGGGTTTGAGTGGGAAAGCAGAAAGTAAATAATGAGGATTATGCCAGAGCCTGGGGATAGAAATGTAATAAAATGCTGAATTGAGACACAAACAAACTGTAGACACAAGTGGGATTGGAGCTCAGATTTGGCCACTTAATATTTATGTGAGAGCAGCCCAATCAAAGCAGCAGAGATGGTTGTTTAGATGTTGCATCTCTCGGTGTCTGGGAAGACAGATATTAGAAAAGTGCCTGTGGAGATGTCTGTCCTTATCAGATGACCCGGGCACAAAAGGAATTTCAAAGCTCTGCAGACAAAGGAACTGTTCTTGCAGCACAATTGTGGTCTCAGGGTGATTTTGCAGATTTCTCTCAGTGCAGGGAAAGGCAGAAGGGCAGGAGTGGGGCAGCCCAAAACAATCCCAGTGATTTTGGAGTTTGGTGTCCCAGTCCAGCTTCTGGTGTCCCCAGGCTGGGGACAGCTGGGGGTTTGATCCTTGGGAACCAAATCCCACTGCTGCTGTAGGAATTGTCCTTTCCCTGCAGAATGGTTCACCTGAGGGGTCAGACAGCCCAGGCTGGAGCGGGTTTGGAGGTGGCAGATGTGGGACATGGCAGGTCCCTGTCACACCCAGGGTGTACAAATAACCCTGGAGCTGCAGGGCGGGAGAGAGCTGGGTGATTTCAGTGCTGCTGAGCTCACACTGCTGCTGTGGCTTTGGTTTTGTCCCTCCCTGGATGCTCCAGTGCCACCCCTCAGTGCCACCCCTCGGCTGTGCCAAACGTCCCTCTGATTCAGCATCACCTGCTCTGACACAATCAGAACCCAAAAATCTGGGTTTCCTCTTCTCCCCTCATGACTTGCCTGAGGAGTCAGGCTGGAGCCTGGAAAATAAAAGACCTCGTGGAGATTTCAAGGCTGAAGAAAGCAAACGAAATGGGTTTTTTCCTAGGTTTTATGGACCCTGTTAAATTATGAGAGCATATTGGAAGCACTGAGTTATTTCACCTCACTAGAAATTCCCTGTGCTCTGGACTCCCTGCATTTAAATGTACATCTGGATCAAATTTGGCCACTGGAAAAGCTGTTCTTCTCCTGTTCCATTGCAGCAGTGTCAGTTTGGCAATGGAAGTCTTTTGCCCTTCACAAGGTTTATCCCCGCAGTGGACAGTGGTAGAGGACGGAAAATATTTTTATTTTCTCACAAAGCTTCCAAATTTAGGTGCTTTTTTTGGGGTGAAAACTGCAAGCAATTCAATTCCCAGCTTAGCCATTTTCCAGAAGATCTTGACATGTGCTCCTTCACCAAGGGCTTTGAGCCATAAGTAGAATAAATGTGAGGCTAATCCCAATTAATGTGGGCAAACAGAAGCCTTAAAACACCTTAAAAACTCTGCTTAAAATGTCCTTTCCTCCCTCCTCGTGTGCTGCAGTGAAACCAGCCCTGCCTGCTGCTCTGGCTGGCGCTGGGAGCTGTGGAGTTTAACAGAACAAAAACAGCACAAGGCAAGTGGTCAGACACAATTTCTGAGCCGAGGAGAGGCAGCCTGTCAAATTAACAGCAGTGGGACAGGAGACTGGAAAATCAATCAATCCTCCCCAGCCAGCCAGAGATTGCTGGAAGAAACACAGATTTGTGTAAATACATTTTGAGGGGGGTCAGAATTTTTTTTTTGCTTCTTCCATGTGTCTGTCTGGTCTCAAGCTGTTCTCCACTCTGAAGAAACATTGATTTTTCCGTTCCGGCTGATTTTTAGCTGAAAGGCCCAGCTTTGCTGGACTTGGCCTCGTGCAAAATTTTCTGCCACAAGCTGTGAGTTTGGGCTGTGAGCAGAGCTTTAATTACCACGAATCCCACACAGTCTGTAGGTTTGACAGGAATATCTCAGAAGCTGTTTTCCAGGGCATTGCTGCTGATGGTCTCTGCAGCCTGGAATCTCAGCATTGATAAATAAACAGAGTATTTTAAACCAAAGATTGCTTTCCCCCCCAAAAATAGTGTTGATTTATCAGTTCTGGAGCTGGGATTGTGCACGGGGAGCTCCAAAAACGCTAGGCTGTGGCTCCCTGGATGGGCTGTCTGGTGGCTGAAAATGAGTTAGAGGGAATTTTCTGTGGTGGGAGAAGCAAATGCAGGTCTAAAAATAGGTCGTTGTGAAGGCTGAGAGGACAAGGAGTGACGAGAGGCTGCCAGGGAGGTGAATTTTGATGGAGCAGCAACAGCTGAGTGACAAAAGTGCCTGGGGAGTGCTTTGCACAGTCCTGCACAGCCTGCTGAGTGCCTAACCACCACCAGTGATTGGGCTGAATTGGTCCCTGGAGGGGCTCTAATGAGAGGGAATGGGGACTATATTTTGGAAGCAATTAGCCTTAAAAGTCTCCGGTTTCTTTTTCCGAGCGCAGCCTCGAGGGAGCTGAGCTCAGCTGGGTAATGGGCTGGGTGGCTGCTGCTGCTGCTGCCAGTGGATCCCTGGGATCTCAAATGGCCTTTGAAAAGCCTCACATTCAAGTCAGATTTTAAAAACCTGAGATTCAAGGGTAGAAGGGGAGAGGAAAGGGTTTCTCAGCTTGTGGTATATTGGAATAAGGAAGTTTTGGGGGAAAGGAGGTACCCTGGGCGCTCATCCCAAAGTATTTTTTGGTAAAAGAGGGTTTGAGGTCCCTTCTCACAGAAATTATTACAACCCAGCTGCTGGAGAGTTGTCCTTTGAGATCAGACCTTCCAAATTAACAAGAAAAGCTGAGCAGTGTTTGGGAATTTTGGACGGACTCATTCAAAAAACAACTGCAGAAACTTTTCGGGAAATGGCTCGTTTCAGCAAAGCTCCAGCTTTTCGTTGTTCGTGTTTTGGGAGGTGAATTTCCATCAGGCTTGGAGCAGCCTGCACCCCAAGCTCCCGGAGCAAAGCTGAGTGCAGGGATTTGCCAGAGCAGCTGAACGTGAGATAATTCAGACCTCTCTTGCTGACTGTGCCTCCATTGTTTTTAGCAGAAAAACTCACTTTTTACTTGTAGGGAAAAACTTGAAAACGTGAATTAATTGCGCCTTTAAACCGAAATGAGGAGGAAGATTGACAAAAAGCACTGGTGGAGTTTTGCCTGTTGTCACAGAGCCGTTTCTCCTCGTGGCCTGTCCCGGTCTCAGCTTTCCCATCTGTTCA
The DNA here is from genome assembly GCA_013397955.1 of Grantiella picta. Classification (NCBI taxonomy): domain Eukaryota; kingdom Metazoa; phylum Chordata; class Aves; order Passeriformes; family Meliphagidae; genus Grantiella; species Grantiella picta. Next base: position 73,496 of record VZRM01001344.1, read on the forward strand.
ATGGTGCCTATAATTAGCCTGTCTTTCACAACTTTTCAGAGTTTGGCACTCCTCATCCTTGCCTTGCTGTATTTCCATTCCTGGGGAATAAATGTGAGAACAAAACAAATTACCAGCCACTCGAATTCCTGAGCATTTCCTCCTCCTGAGCTTTTTCCTTTTCCTCTCTCCCACCTTTGAAGCTGGGGGGTCTCAGCACCCATGGCTGCGGTGACATTGGGTGGCACAGGGACATTTTCAGTGCAGGATCTCCTGCTCAGAGCTGCGTTTGCCATGGTTACTCCTGAAGGGCTGCACGAGTAACTCTCAGAGGGAACTGAGGGAAGATTTCTGGCCTCAGCTCTGGGCTCTGCAGTGCTTTGGGGCTCAGGAGCCAATGTGGAATGAGTTGCTCCTTCCTGGGGTCAGGATGGAGGGACTGAGAGCTCTGCAGGGGCTGAGGGTCTTGGAAGGACTTGGTGTGAGGAGTTTATTGGGATCAGCAGCAGAAATGCACCCTAGAAAACACCAAATAGCTGCTCTGCTGCCAGCAGCTTGACCACAAGGGCTGAGGGAGCAGATGGAGATGATCCCCAAACAACCCCTGACCCTGCATGGCCAGGCCTGGGACTGATTTTAGCATTTTTCCATCCCTTTTCTGTTATTGCAATGGGATAACTGCTTTCTCACCCTCTGAAGGTGCTTCCAAAACCTTTTGTGTTCGTTTGTGCCTTTGCAAAGTGGGAATCAGCTGCCACAAATTGGATTTATTTTTTGGCAGCTGCACAGCCCTGCACTGCTGTGTGATTTTGTACAACTCAGAGATAAACTCTCACTTAGATCCATGTACAATGGAACCAGATACGAATCGATTTCCTTTTGCTATTTCTGTGTTCAGAGGAGAATCTGTGGAGACGCAGCATTAATTCACCGTACAGAAAGTGGCATAAATAGCGTGGTATTGGGAACATCCATTTAATTATCCAGCTCTCATCTGCAGGGTGGGAAGGGCTGCGTCCTGTCTTGATTACCGGAACCACTCTGAATTACAGGAAATAATAAAGCCAAAAAAAAAAAATCCAACTGTGGCAAGGCTTATCTTTGGAGGCAGAACAAATGCTTGGACAGGAGATCTGCAGGGAGTGCTGTTGCAGGATTTGAGGAGTCCTTGCCTCCCCCAGTCGTGCTGGGGCTCAGAGCAGCAGGGCAGCTCTGGTTTCCCAGCCTGGTGTTGCAGACACCCCTGGGGAAGGCACAGCTCAGCCTTGTTTTGGGGTTTGCCTTGCTCAGTTCTTCCCCCAAATCCTTTTGTCTGGAGGTGACAGAGCCACCACTCCCCAAAGGGTTTGTCCTGGATAACCCCAGCCCCATCCCCACCCCGCAAACCCAGCAGCTGCCCTGCTCCGAGGAGACTCCTAAAACCCAGGGAAAATCAGAGATTCCTCTTGCTGTTGCTCCCCTGCCCTGCAGAGCTCATTTCTCAGCTGCCCCGGAGGTCGGCAGTGGTAAATCAGCGCCTCAGACACCTCGCAGAGTCTCCCTTTTACCTGCAGTGATTCATCTCCTCCAGGCTGCTCTCCAGTGATGCAGGGAGTGTCAGCCTGGCCGGAGCCACAGCCTGGCCAGCACTGACCCTGTCGTCTGCAGGGACAATCTACAGCCTGCTGCAGGGAGAGGCTTGCGGCTGTAAAACACGGATGAAGGTGTAATTACAGAGCTGAGCTCCCTCCCAGCCCCAGAGCTGCGTTTCCCAGCTGTTTCTGCAAATGAGAGGAAGTATTCACTGTGCTGGTGGTGTTTCTGTCCTTTAGAATGGGTTTTATTGTTGTTTTCAGGTGAAATCAGGTTCTCACGTGTCAGAATGAAACCACGTGTGGAGTCGGGGGGATGGAAGAGTTCCTTCACCTGGGAAAGCAAGAAGGGCTAAAATTAATGGAATAAGCTAGAGAGATGCAAATTAGATGTGATGGGGTGGTTGGTTGCCAGTGGAATGACACCACAGCACTCAAACACCTCCCAAGTGCTGTGCCACATCCTTTGGGAGCTGCTGAATGATCCCAGAGCTCCTCCAACCAGGCATTTTCACAATTCCCTGGCGGGGGAGAGCAGTGGAGAATTCCCTTTGGAGATGTGAAATCCCAAAAAGCCTGGACATCACCTTGGCCAAGAGGCTCTGTTTGTGCTGGGGTAGGACAAGGTGACCTCAGCCCTTTGAGCTGCAGCTCCAGCCCCCCAGAGAGCACTGGATAATCCCAAAATCCAGCGCAGGTCTGGGCCAGCAGTGCCCTCCTTCCCCCAAAACCTGGGCCAGGCCAGCTGCTGTCACCTGCATGTGACACCGAGCAGCAGCACAGAGCTGGTGGCTGCAGCTGTGCAGCCTGTGAGGTGTCAGTCAGTCGGCTTAAAAAGAGTAAAAGAGTCCTCAGAGAGACTCTTTTTATACCAAACTTATCTGATCTGACAGTCGCACACTCCAAAATTGAATTAATAAATCATTCCCGGCTCTGGTTGGAATAGTTAATCCGTGTTTTGTGCCCCAGCAGAGAGGAAAATGGCCCTGCTTTCCTGCCTTTATGACATATTGGGCCTAAATAGAATTAATGATGAGGCTTTCTAACTTTATTTGCTGTGAGGAAGAGCTGTTTCTAAGGCGATGGGAAGGGAGGAGGGCAGGATGAGCTCTGAATGGATTATTCCCAATATTGGGTTCCAATCCTGTGCAGCTGTTGCACCTCTGGCTGGGGCAGTGCCATGGGACAGGAGGGACAGCATGGCACAAAATTCAGTGGAAAATCCGTGTGAATTCCTGGTGGATTCACACCAAAAGGGAAATGAACAAAACTCTCCAGCTTGCTTGCACAAAATACAGGCTTTGGCTGCATAAAATGCTGGGAAATCTGAAAAGAAACGATGCCTTTAGAGGGATCAGAGTTGTGCTGATGGGAGAGCTGTGCAGAAATTCCAGATCACACTGGGCAGGGGAGATTCAGAGCTCTGTTCACAGCCTGCCTTGGTGCTCCCAGATCAGCCTGGCCCTGGAATCAGCAGGAGATTCTGCTCTGGAAAACAGGGAGAAATAGTGAGGGAAATGACTCTGTCCCTGCCCAGTTCTGCCAAAGATAAGGATTTGTTCCTGTAATTGTCTGGGTGGTTTTGGCCATGCAGAGATGGCAGAGCAGAGGACAGTGGGGATGATTAAACAGCTGAAGATGGAAGTAAACAGATAAATCAGATTTTCCTCATGTTGCTGTAGAAGTTAATTATTGGAACGTTAAGTGTGTTAGGCAGAATTAAACCAAATGGTGAATGAAGATTCTGCCTTGGGATGGTGGAAAATCAGCTCTGTTAGTTGACACCAAGATATTTCCTTTGGCTTCCAAATTTGGGGGCAAAATGGATTTTTTGGGACTGGGATGTTGGAACCAGAGATGAGCTCTGAGCCAGGCAGGGCAGGAAGGGCTGCAGTGGTGGGATCAGGAATTTTGGCCAAACTGGAGCTGGAACCACGTGCCAGGAGAGGGAGGATTGCTCTGTCAGGTGTGAGGCAGAGCGTGCTGAGAACACTCCAGCCTCTCCCTAATTGTGCCGTTCAGTCCGCAGTGTCTCTGCGAATACAAATTGCAGGCAGGCAGCCTGATGGATCTGAACCTTTTGTGGTGTTTGGATTCATTAGTGTCTCTAATTACTGGAAATAAAGCAGGTTTCACATTTTCAGGACGCTGCTCTCTCCAAGCTGCAGCGAGGGAAGGCAGAGAGCCGAAGATAAGTTGGTGCATAAAGAGATCCTGACTCCTCATTAACCTTTCTGCTGCTTTGCATGAAAGCCAAATAAATCCTGATTTCGGGGAAAACAGCCCCATTCATTGGCGACACCTGAGAGGGAAACCTGCCCTGCAAATGCTGCTGGATTCCCGCAGAAGTTTGGCAGTGAAATGCACTTTAAAGAGCAGAAATCAGCCCTCGGCTGCATCCCCCAGGGTTTGGCCCCTTCCATTTGCAGCCCTGCGTGAGGAGGGATGGAGCACAGAGCTCTGAATGGCCCCAGTGGGTCCCCGAGCTGAAATGGCCTCAAATTGGTCCCAGGAATTCTCTCTGCAATTTGGTTCTTAACAGGGTAAAAGCATAAATGGGTAGAAAGGCCGGAAAAGGGGTTTTTATGTAGATAAAAATAACGATTTTTGAAGCAAGCTGTCTTTTTCATTGTGGTCCACATTTTTTAGGTAGGAGTAATGAAATCTTCAACCAGTGCTCCTCTCCTTATGAACTCATCCTTCAGTGATTCATTCGGCCTTTATTAGACTTGAAAGGAAGTTATTGTCAAATTAATTCATCCCTTAGATGTTATTTGGAATCAATTTATGTTCTCCAGAAGTCAGACCCTGAGAAACTGCAGAGTTCCTCAGGATTTGTGTCTCAACAGCTGTGGAAGGGCAGAGTTGTTTATTTAGGGCCAAAGAAATACACCGAGAGTGAGCTGGGTTGGATGTTTTGCTGTGTCCCAATGGATTAATTGAGGTTTTTCCCCTCCTCAGCAGTGGTGAGCTCGATAGGTAACTCCTGCCTATTCCAGCTCCCCAAAACAGAGCAGCTGAATTTGGAGTGAATTCTGGAGTTCACCTGGGTGTGATCTGCAAATGTAGGAAAAACCAGAAATGCTTCTGCCCCAAATTACACTGAGATCCTCAAGCTGCAGCTCCGAATCTGCCAGGAGCCCAGGCTGAGAAAAGATTCCATTTCACACGAGTTTGTCTTTCTCTTCCCCCATCCTTGCTTGACATTTTGTTGTCTGTATTCTTCTCTTCTTTCCCTAAGAAATCATTCTCCCCATCTGCCTCTGTCACTGCAGACAACAAGAGCTGAGAAATGTCAGATTTGGATTTTGCTTACATGGGGGTAAATTCATTAATTCCTTCCTTTTTTTCTTTCTCCAAGGGTGAGGAGAAATCCCACATTTCCCTTTTGCTGGGATTTCCTGCTCCTGTGGGTGTTTGGGATAGTTTTTGGTGCAGAGTGAGGAGCTCAGAGGGCTTGGGAGGAATTCTGGGGACTCAGAAATTCCATGTCTGCAGCTCTGTGAAGTCACCGAGTCCTCTGTGGCTGCACAGCTCCTCTGTAAATCTTCCCAGGCTCCAATGAGGTCACTCCGAAATTTGAATCACTCCTCAATTGAATCATCAACTTTTAAATAAAACTGCCTCATGAATGATTTCAGTGAGTATTTAAACCTGCGCTGATAAAAGCTTTATTGTCACGGCGCCAGTTCTTCCAACTTTTATTTCTAGTAGAAAAACTACTTCTTGATGATGCAAAGGAAAAGGAATCCTGCAAAGGGAGAGGTTTTAGATGAATTTGAGTTCTGAATTCTGCTGATTGGGCTGTGCTGGGGCAGGAGGCAGCAGGTGCCAAGGGGGAATTTGGGGTGTGAATTCCCAGGATTCAGATTCTGGAGGTTCTCAGTGAGCTGGAATCACACTGTGTTTAGGGGGTTTAATTCAGGGTGTTATGCCAAGAACTTCATAACCAAAATGCACAACTCCTGTCCGTGGAGGATTCTGATCCTGAACCTCTGCGTTGTTTTCCCTTGGGAATTCAGATCTCTTCAGGACATCCAGGCACTTAGATACTTTAATCCTGAAATATTTAACTCTATGGGAGAGGTAAGGCTCATTATTCCTAATAAATTGATATTTTCCTCTAGCTGACTTCCTTTAATATGCTAATTAGCAAGGACAATAGGCTCTGAATTAACATTTCTATCAACAGTTATTTTAAGCGTGGGGGAAAAACAATCAGCTGGTTTGTCTGGCTTTGATGGCAGACTAATGAAAAGAGTAATCCATTTGGACAAAGCCACCCTGGGACTGTAAGGAATGCAAAACTGCTTTATGACATGCAGGAAAAATATTCTCTATTGATTTATCCCCCTTGTTTCAGCATCTCTGCCCAGAAAGGTGTTACATCTGCTTCGAGATAAATCAATACCTCAAGTGATAAATGCTTTTGGACTGCAAATGAATTAAGCATCTCTGAAAAGAGCCTCTTAGCCTAGAGGTAATGAAATAATAATAGTACTTGGCCATGGTGGTTTGAGTTCTGCTTGGTTTGGAGGTGTTGGAATGCTGGATCTCTTTTCCAAAGTGTTTTTTCAGCCTTGTGTCCTTTAGGGTTTCTGTCAGTTTTCTGTCCATTGGCAGCTGTGTGTGCCAATGATGTGATGCAATAGCCTGATGTGTGCTCCTTATTGGGTATTTTAAAGGTTCCTCGGACAACTTGTATCAGTGACTGCAATGAGGAGTTTTATTCCCCCCAAGTCCTGCCCTGCCTGAGCTCCGTGCTGGGCGAGGGCTTTGTGTTGGACACTCAGGGTTTTGTGTTGGACACTCAGGGCTTTGTGTTGGACACTCAGGGTTCTCTGTTGGACACTCAGGGCTTTCCCAGGTTCTCTGTTGGACACTCAGTGTTCTCTGTTGGACACTCAGGGCTTCCCCACCACCCTGCAGTGAGTGCCCACTCCCCTTTGCTGTCTGTCTGTGTTTAATGCCCACAAGCACTGATTGCAGGGGCTAATTGCATCTCCTAATTGGGTACCTCGCAGCCTCTGTTGCACTCTGGGGCAGAGCAGAGCAGTGTCACTGGTGTTCCCCATCCTGCTCTCGCTGTTCCTCTGCTAAGAACATCCCTGCCCTGATCCTCCCCGAGTCCCTCCCGGTCCCTCTCTCCTCACAGCCAGGTAAATGCCATTATCTCTGTCAATTTGGATGCATAATTAACAACCTTGTCGAGCAAACCCTGCGCTCAGCAGCGAAAGCATCACTTTGATTTTAATACAAACGGCTCTGCCAGCAGCAGCCGCTGTGCTTAATGGGCTTCACCAAAAAAATAACAAACCACTCTCGCTCTGTGCTGGCCACAGTGTCACTGCCATCGTCAGGGAGTGATGCTTGACCTACTTCCATCTTTATCTGCACCCTGCCATGTCCGTGGCGCTGCTGTGCCACTCCATTTGCAGCCTCCTGCACGTCCTGCAGCCCTGCCTGTCACAGGGCTCACCCTGCCCTCCGTCACCAACCACTCAGGGGTTGCTGCTCCTCGGCTGTCAGCTCTGCCCTCCAACAATCCCGAGTGGCTGGAGGTTGTCCTGGTGGTGTTTTTCCATGCTCTGTCACCCCGGGGCACACACGAGGTGGGGCAGCCCCTGAGCAGGGTTTGGGGAGCTCCTGCCAGCCCCACATCACCCCTGTTTGTCACCCAGGTGTTCCTCACCTGCCCTGGAGGGATTGTTGTCAGTTCTGCTCCCAGCAGCTGCAGGGAGCTCTGCATGGAAAGCTGCTGGGTTTGGAGAGCAGAGCTCAGGCCAGGCTGGACCTGCCGAGCTGCTCAGGGGAGATTTCTGCTGCAGGGACTCAGGGACTGTGCAGCCAAAGGAGCTCCAGATGGAGATGTCAAACATCTCTGAAAGTGGGGTGAGACCTTGGGGTGTCTGAACTGACCTCTGGGGTTTGGGAATGCTGTGGTGTTGGAGGTTCTGCTGTGGTCACATTATCCCAGGTGTGTTTCAGCTCTTGCAGATTCACCTGGGAAAGGGAAAATTCCCTCCTGCCCTGCACTGAGAAAACTCTGCTCCTGGACTTTGAACTGGTGTGGAGTTTGGGGAAACATCCATTCTGCTCTAGGAGCTTCTCTCCTCGCCCTGGAATGAGGAGTTATTTCTGTACCTGTGTTGGGAACCTGATGGGAATCTTAACAGCACTTCAGTTCCCCTCCCAGAGCTGCATGAACTCCTGGGCTGTCTGTGCTGCTTTTGCTGTCAAAAAGCAGCTTTGGAGACACAGCCACAGCGTTGAATTACTCACAGGATCAAACTACCCCTCAGAAAAGGCTGAAGAGACTTCAGATAGCTGGAAAAGGTGCCTGAGACTTGAGACTCAGGTGGGTTTCAGGTGGATTTCAGGTGTGTCTCAGGCATGTTTCAGGTGTGTTTCTGGCGTGTTTCTGGGCTCCATGCGGGGTTGGTAGTGCTGCCTCCCCCGCCAGGCTCCTCTGCCCTCAGTGCATTAATCCCGAGTATGGAGATGAGGGGAAGGGCTGATAAATCAAGATATGAGCAGTGTAAGTGCATCGCTAACGAACACACATTGTGCAGAATAATGGCAGCGTCGCCCAGACCGGGAGATAATTTAATTACAAAGACAAAAGAGGAAGGGAAGAGGGAGGAAGCTCTCTGTTCTCGGCGGTTCATTATCTGCAGTGTCACTGAGGGAGCTCAGCTGCGCTCGGGGAGTGCAGCAGTTGCCACCTCTCAGCACAAACCTCCTTTCTCTCCTCTCACTGCCTTTGTCTTTGCTCCTTCCGAGTGCCAAGGGTTGAGCACTTCAGTGAGAATCTCAAGCTTCTGGGAGTCATTTTCTCTCCTGAACTTGGCCTGAAATTCCTCTCCCTTTTTTCATCCCTGTTTGCCAAAGCGCCCCAAGACCTCATTGGGGAATTAGAAGCAATGCCAGTAATTGTTTTGTTCCTACTCCTGAATGTTCTGAATTGAGAGGAGGAACGAGCACAGGATCTGTTGGATTTGGGGTTTCTGAGCTCTCCTCAAAGCAATTTGATAAAAACTGGAGCGTTTTGGTAAATCTGAGCCAGGAATATTAAGATTTGTGTAACAGACAGGGAAATAAAAGGGTTTGAGATCATGATTAAAAAGGATGGAAGACAAAGTTTCCATTTCCCCAAACTGGGGCAGCTTTGGGAAGATCAAGGCAGTGATTCCACCTGGAATTGATCCTTTGTGTCCCAAAGACAGGAATATTCCAGGGACGATTTCCAGGTATTGGTGATGGATTTGAGGGAATTTCCATCCACCCCGCTGACAGTTCTGCTGATCAGATTGAACATCCTGAACCAAACCCTCTCTGTGGTTCTGCTGCCCGGGGAGAGCATTTCTGCAATTAGCAAAACCAGATCAAATGCCCATCAAGGAAACTAAAGAGGATTTATGCATCATCCACCAAAGGGCTGCAATCATCTCATTAAAGGTGTGCAGGAGCTTTGGGAAGAGAATCAGTGGCAATAAACGAGAAACAGGAAGGGGAGCTGATACTGAAACAGTGAGGAATTTCCTTCAATCAGCCCAGTAAAGGAACTTTTCACAGTGAAGGGAATAACTGGAAATACTGGTTAAGATGCTCAGAGCTCATTTCTGATTAAATTGTCATGTAACTTTGGGTTTTTTCATTATTACTCCTCCACCAGCAGTTTATTTTACACATTCCCATCACTGACCGAGGCCAAATTTTGGAACAACATTTCCCTTCAGGTTGTTCCCAGGCAGGTGAGGCTCTGCTTTAGTGCTGAGTTGGGTTGGATCACACTTCGAGGGGTTTAAAAATTGCCTCATTAACATTTTAATGAGCTGGAAGTTTGTTTGAACCCAGCACAGCGAGCTTTACTAGTTCTGTGTGAGGAGGGGACAGACAGTGGTGGCTGGCAGGGTGAGGAGTGTTTATTCCAAGGTGTCCCATTTCCCTGCTATTCCACTCTTTAAACACCTCACAGGCTGGAAATGAAGAGTCTAATAACAACAGCAGTAAAACTGAGGGATTTCAAAGCTGTTTTACTGGGCTTTTGTAATTAGTCTGGCATTCTGTGGCTGCTGCTGGCCAGAGCAGGTCGGACCCACCCTGCTCTGAGCAGGAACAGCTCCACTGCAGTCAGTAATTCCGTTTTCACACACCCATGGCTGGTTTGGCCAGGAAGGTGGCAGGATGGGTTGGGGATGGCAGCAGGGCTGGCAGGTGGGATCTGGGCTGAGCCAGCGCTGGGCAGCGTGCAGAGGCAGTTGGAGCCCAGAGAGAGGGCCAGGCTGGTTGGGACTGGGGGTTTGGGGTCACAGACTGATCCTGCTCACTGCTCTTGCTGCTGATGGCAGATTGAAGGACCTTGCAAATGCTGCTTGGCCCTGGCTGTGCGTGCAGAGCTCGGGATTGTGTGCAGTGATGAGATTTCCAGCCCGGGCAGATTTTGGAAATCACTGCCAAGCTGCTCTGCGCCACAGAGGGACTGGGGAGCTCCCTGTGCACAGCCTGGGCTTTGCTGGGGCTCCTGGAAGGTGAAATCTGAATTTGTTTGAGGAAACATTTTGCACCCTGAGCCTTTAGAGAAATAAGATATTCTTCAGTCCTGTGGGGCTTCTCAGGGAAGAGAATCCATGGGATCATTTCCTAAATCCTCTCACCAGCTTCGGGTTCCTCACAGCTGTCCCACAACAGTCCCACCCAGCTCCCCCCACTTGAGATACGAATTTTCTTTGGTTTGTAAAAATCCTGACTTTTCCAGAGCTTTATATGAACCTTTCCTTTCCCTTGGTGTCCCACATTCCCTCATGGGAATTCCCTCAGCTTTCCCATCCCCCTGGCTGGCCAAGGCTGGGCTGGATCCATAAAATCTGTTCATGGAGAGGAGATGTGTAAAGCTATTTTCCACCCTGGCCCCGCAGTGATAGCAAATCATTCACCCATTTACCCACTGAGATACAGATCCATTAAAAATTGGAGGGAGGTTCTGCAGCCTTTAAATCCTTTCACAGCACTTTGTGTTCCTGCTGTTAAGCTTTTTGCTCCACTCATGTCATCCAGGGTTGGGGATATTTACAGCACCTAAATCAATGTTGAGGACATGCAGAATATTGAGGGATCAACTCTACTTATTTCAAATGCACTTTAATATTTTGACTGCCTGACCGGAGTTGGGGAAATCACTGTGCTGGAATGATAATGAGAAGTTTAACAGTTTTATGATGGTTGGAGAGAACTTTATGGAAGTTGATAAATCTCATCTTGTAGGTTTCAATTTCTCATTCCCTACAGAGAGATGGGCAGAATACATTGATACTGCATTTCAAATTGGCCAGATCAGGAGCAACAGCAGCTAAAATCCATTACAACCCAATTACATCCATCAGCTGAAGCTGTGTGCATTCACTCGTGAACATCAGCATTTAATCCATAAAGAGGAACTAATGAGAAATTTGAAAATGGAATCCATGCATCAGTGGCTTTGGAGAGATTTCGCTGGGATTAATGAACTGCCAGAACATTGTCAACACACTGCAAGCCCATTCTCTCTAGGTTTGTTTACTGACCAGAGAAAGATTGCATCGCTTTGTTCTCCCCATCCCTCAGCCCTGCTTTTGTCCTGCGGGTTGTTGCTTTTCCTTGGTGCAAGAAGGGCCATTTTATCCACTCGAAGGATCAAACATTTGTTCCTTTTCCATCCTTCTCTCGTGGACATCTGTCAGCTTGGCTGGCTGAGCACGCCCAGCATCTCTGCCTCTCTGCAGGAATCTCTCTCACAGAGCCCTGGAAGCCAAGGCCATGTGGATAAAACCACACTCTGCAGCAGAGCGGGGAAGTCAGGATGCCACAAATACTTTGTTAATAGTGCAGTGCTGCGGGAAGCTCGCTGGGAGATTGCAGGTGTTGGTTGATGAGTTCCCCTCTGCTCTGCCTAATGGATCTTCTGATTCTCTGGAGCCACCAGGACGTGTTTGTCCAGAGAGAGCCACAGGAAAGTTAATGACCCTGATGGCAGCTGGAATGGGAGGTAATTGCAGAGCCGTGGCAGGGAGTGAGCAGGGAGTGGCACTGCTGGGGTTTGTGGGGTTTGTGGGGTCAGGGGCAGCAGCACTGAGAGGATCCAGCTGTGATCCAGCTGTGATCTCCATTTCTGAATGACCCAGAGCTCTAATCGTGTCTGCATTGTGGGTAAAATGCATATTAATGTCCACCTGCCTTCTACCTGGCCGTGCCTTTGGAACGTGTTGGTATTTCAGCTCCAAGCCCTGAAAATTCCTCCGGGCTTTTCTGCTTCTATCTGTTAAAAAATAAATCTCCTTTTTATTCTGAGCCTTGTTCTCCCCTGCTACCAGGAGTGGTCTAGCAAGGTTTGATGGCTTAATACTTATTTCTTCTTTATTTTGAAAGCTCTCTGTCATATTCAGCAGCTGGATAGAGTTGCTCTGCTCAACAGCACTGGAGCAGCATTTCCTCACAGGAATCCTCTTCCCCACGTTCAGCAGCAGGGCTGATCTCCAGCAGATGTGTCTGACAGGCTGCTCTGCTGAGATCTCTCTGCAATTGCTCTCCTGATGTGGACATGACAGGCTGGGCAGGGCTGGGAGGGAGGGCAGAGCTGACGGTGAATCAGCAGTGAGAGAGGGAAGGGAGACAGGAGAGGAGAACTTGGGTCAGAGCAGCTGGGGCTGCAGAGGAGAGCAGCAGGGAGGGAACTGGGAGACTCAGTCAGACAGGAGGAGTTTGGGGTCTCAACAACAGCAACAATCCCTGTTTCATCCTCCCTGGCTTGAGCAATCATTTCCACCCCTTGGTCTGCAGAGACTCTTTTTTCTTTTCCTTTTTTGTTTTTTTTTAAACCAAGCGTAGCTGACCTCTGGTTCAGAATGAACAGATCCCTAAGTTGTCTGGAAATCTCTCAAATGTTGCATAAAAGAGTGATTTCAAATCAGCAAATTGGGCCCACTTGGTGGAACACAAATAACCACAACCCCTGCCGAGGGCTGCGCTGGGACAAAGCTGGAGAAGCAGGGATGGGAAGGAGGGGAAATATTTCCACAGCTGCCTCGGACAATTGCAGCAAATCATTTCCTTAAATCCCCTGGGGTTTTGAGCACAGAGGGTTCTTCCTTTCATTCATTCATTCATCCTCTTTTAATGCTTAACGAAACGCAAACCAGGAAAATCTCCCAAACCTTTCCCATCGTGTTCTGCTGAGCTCTCAGCTGGGAGCAGTTTGCAGTTTTGCAGCCCCAGGCTCTTCATTCCTTCTCCCCCTGCTCTGCCAGGTGAAAATGCCACCCCAGGGCTCTGGGCAGGGGGAACCAGGGCTGCAGTAAAGCAGGAAATGTTCAAATGAAAGCTCCATCCATCCATCCAGGAGCACCTGGATGTCTTCGGCCAGGCTGTGGCAGTTCCGTGGTTAGGAAAGAACTTTGCAAAGGAAACAAAACCCCTGTGAGAACAGATTTTGTCCTTGAGGGGTTTCATTAGTGCCCTCCTGCTGCTCCTGGCACAGATCACCCTCAGAGCTGTCAGTCCTTCCTGTGCAGCACCAGGAAAAGGCTGCTGAGGAATGGCTGGGCTCTCCCGTGATGTCCTTTATCTTCAAGAGATCCAATATTCTTCTCATCCCTTATTGACTTTAACCACCTTTGCAAAACAAAAGGACAAAATCTTGAAGCGAAAATCAATCTGCTTGGCTCTTGTTTCAGATTTCTGACTGTGTGCTGCTTTTGCCTCAAACCCGCGCTTCTGTCATAAAACACCTCCATAAATCATATTCCAAGAGCAGGTCTTAACTACCTCCTGTTTTCTTTTCAAATTCCTCTTGTTAATCATCCTGACAGCTCTGACACTCCGAATATTGCTGGAGTTTTGAGTGCCACGTGCTGCAGACGACCGAGAGCTGCGTGTAGAAGGGAAATACGGCACAGAAATATCCGTTAAATCAATGTACAGGTTAACCCAGGGCTGGGTGTGCAGGGTGCACAATTCACAGGCAGACTGCTCCGAGTTGAGGCTATAAATGCTCGTGAGTGACAGTTTGTGCTCACATTAACACCCAGCCTTGCACCATTTTTGAGGCTGGAGAAGGGAAGTTGCACCACCTTGATGCGTTCACTTTTTCAGTAAATGCAGCATTGCCGTGAATTTTCTGAGTGCTGGGGGGACGTGAAGGTGCTGTCAGACCAGGATCTGAGCTAAACCATTCCACGGAGATTTCCTTCCCGAAATCAGAGCTGTCCTGGGCTGGGCAGAGCTGGTCCAGCTGGGAACATCTCCCTGGAGGGCACAGCCCTGCCAGCTCAGCTGCCAAGGAAGGCACAGATGGCTCAGGGAGAATACTGATTCTCTCCACGAAAAACCAACCCCAGGGGCATTTCTCACCCTTCCATGGCAGTAGGCACTTTGTGCAGTTTGACAGCTGCAGAGCCAATTAGAGGCAAACCTGAGGTTTCCAAATCCTGCTGGATCTGCAGCTCCTTCACACCCTGCTCTTCCTTCCTGTGGAAATATTTATTTATCCCTGTGCCTTTCCTTGGAAATTCAGAGAGAATTTCCAGCTCCTGCCCCTCCTGCAGTCCATCACTTCGGGTCAATATTTGCTTTCTGAGTTCAAACCCAGGCCAGAAGCGACCCTGGCAGGAGTCTGGGAGATAAATCCTCTGCTCAGCTCTCCAAACACCGGGGGTTTATTTGTGCCTCTGCAAATAAGTTACTAAAAATAAATGAGATATGAAGTCTGTGCCTGGGACCTGGGTGATACTTAAAGGAGCATTTGTTGGGATTGATTTGATGACACAGCTCTGGCCAGGGCTCTTTTGGCAGCACGTCCAGATTGCTGTGAAATCTCTCATCCCTCCTAAAGGACAATTTGCCAGCGATCCTCCTTGTTCTGGGACTGTGTAGGTTTTTTTTTTCTTGTTCTTTATTGCAGAACCCCCATATTAACTGCCACCAGCCCCACAAAGCCAGCCACATTTTCATTTCCCCACTCTTGTTTAACTCTCTCTCAAATTCTATGGCCTGAAACAAATTGAGTTTGCAGCCCCAGCCGCATTTCCCTGGCAGGGCTGGCAGCAAAATGCCCATTAACAATTCCTAACGAGCAGCTCCTGGTTGTTTCCCCCCTGTGCTGGTTTTGTTCTCTCTCCCTGACATCCCTGAGTCCTCTCTGATATTTGGGGAGTGTGTGGTGCCAGGTGATTGTGCTTCCTACCGACAAAACTTCCTCGTTTGCCAGAATATCCTTGGATTTCCTGGATGAAAAATTCACTCGGAAACAATGGGGAAAAGCTTTTCCTTCTGCTCCTTCTTAACCCCCCAGTGGGAAGAGCCTTTGTCCCTTAATTGCTCTGTAGCCCCGGAAACTTGAATTGCTGGTGGGTTAGGGGAGGATGGTGCAGGGGAAGGGCTGGAAAAGGTGAGGTCAGGGCTGAGAAACGGGCGAGAATTCAGGAAATCTGGGTTTAATTCACCCAACTGCCCCCTGTGGCTGGGAAACGTGCAGATGTTCTGGGTTTAAAGGTCCTGTTAACACCTGAAAAAAAAACATTTATAAAGCACCACGGGGGAATGGTCCCCAGGATCCATCAGATCCTCGAGTTCGGAAAAGTTCTTTGCTGGAGTGAAGGATGTGATGGGAATGAGCAGCTCGGGGAGATGGTGAGGAGATCTTGAACTCCAGAGCCACAGGAAACTCCGTGGAGATGGAAATTTCCCCTTTTCAGGACGAATGCAGCGAATGCAGTGGAACAACAACACGGCTCTGCGCAGAGGACGTGGGATGGCATGTGAATTGATCTGAAAATCACTGCTGGCTACGCTGTGCTCTCACAGAGTGATTCACACTAATTCCAGGAAAAATGGCCTTTTCCTGGGAACAGCCTGGAGCGGAGGGAAGGGGAGGTGCCCAGCTGGGAGAAGGCAAAAGAGACCTGGAAATGCGGAGTTTTTGGGGCTTTAAGTCATTTTTTTGTGCTGTGAAATGGATGAGCATGAGGCTGGGAGAAAATTCCCCTTCCTGCAGGGAAATGCCCGGTGTGGAACAGGGCTGTGTGCTAAATGAGCTTTTAGGCAGCACTGAGTTCATCCCCGAGTCTGACAATTAGTGATTCTTTCATGAAGGAGAAGCAGGAGCTGTGTGATCATCCAGACAGGAGCTGGGCAGGGTTAAGTAGAAATCTTTGGGGGGAGAAAAATACATCTGAAATCCATAAAAAACTTTGCTACTTATCTCAGTAAAAGAGAAGGGAAAATTGATTTGAAAACTGGTGAGTGACTGTGTTGTTATTGTTGTGTGGGAAAAATTGGTTGTAATTTTACCATGAAGTAAAATTTTACCCTGTGAGTTTTCAATTTGCCTTCACAGAAGGCTGAGAAGAAATGAATGTGTTCCAGAGATAAGGTTTTCTTCTAAGAAAAATCACTTTAATTGGAAAGCAGTGAATGAAAACAGGTCATGATCACTGCATTCTTGTCTTGCTTTTTTCTTCCCTTTTCCCTCCCTACTGGACTCCTTTTCACTTTCTTTTGTTGCCACTTAAATTTCTCATTGCTTAAATTTCCTCTCGCCCCGGCAGCAGAGGCAAAGGGAACAATTTTGTCTGGCAGAGCTGGTTGGGGTAAGAAATGAGACAGATGAGAGAGTGATGAAGGCTCTGATTAGACCCCCTGCTATCCTGTGCTTCAAAAAACCCAACAAACAACCAAAAACCAGGCTGAACAAAACAACTAAATGCACATTCTTGGCTTTTCCAGAAGTTTCAAGACAGATCAAATCCATTTTCCTTCCGAAGTCACAATTTAACCATTACATTTCCTCCATTCTCGCCGCCTCCCCAAGCTTTGTTTCGAGATATATTTATCATTGTGATAAATATATTTATTTTTCACTGTGATAAATATATTTATTTATCATTGTGAATGGAGAGGAAAGTGTTTAATGCAAGCGTCCCTTCATTGTCCAGTGGCTGGGAGGGGACAGAGTGTGCAGGACCTGCTGGACATTGGGGATTCAGGACCTGCTGGACATTGGGAATTCAGGACCTGCTGGACATTGGGAACTCAGGACCTGCTGGACATTGGGGATTCAGGACCTGCTGGAC
>VZRM01001344.1:90712-159176 GCA_013397955.1 Grantiella picta
ATTCAGGACCTGCTGGACTTTGGGGATTCAGGACCTGCTGGACATTGGGGATTCAGGACCTGCTGGACACTGGGAATTCAGGGCTGCCAGATTCTCAGCTGCTGAACTCCCCCAGCTCCCTGCTGCTGCATCAGCCCTGCTCTGACCTCCTGCACATCCCTGACGGATTTGTGCTCTTGGCAGCAACCAGCTGGAAGAGTTAATAGGTGGGAAAAGTTCATGGAATTCATCAAAGGCGCTAAAGACATATTCCCTTCTGTTTATCTGGGGGAAAAAAGTGGCTTTTCAAACGGCAACCAAGCAGGTGCAAATTACAACATCTGGTGTGTTTGCTGGGCAGGAGCCAGGGAGGATCAAACGAGAAGTTCTGGTGGAAGAAGTGAATTTAAATAATAAGGCTGACTTTGCCCAAAATGTGGAATCTATAGAGGAAAACAACCCCTAAAAAAGGCTGCATTTAACCAGGACTGGAACCTGTGCTTCGCTTATGTAACAACAGGGATTTAATTAAGGACCCTGGTGCTTTTGGAGCAGGACGTTCTTAAATTCTGCTTGGCACGAAGGGATTGGTTGTTCCTCCCTTTCCCTTTCCCTGGGCTGCAGGAGCTCGGAGGAGGAAAAGCCCTGAGTGCTGCAGATTGTTTGCATCTTTCCCAGATGGGGCTGGAAACCTGCAGGAATATCGCTGAGATAAAATATGATCATGAATTAGATTTATGTTTTATTTGGGATAGTCAGGGTCTCTCTGGCTCTGGCAGCTCCTGTCCAGGCTGGGTTGGTTTGATTCTTGTTCCTGTGTGGAGAATCCAGTCGGGAATGCTGTGGGATAACAGAGTTCCCTCCAGCACTGAGCCCTCCCTGTGATCAGGTGGTGGAGAGGAATGGGATTAACTGCAGAGCTCAGCATCAAATTATCCCCTCTGGAAACTTCGTTTGGTTCTGGATTTCGGGACAAAAGCAGACCCGTGAAGTTGTTAATTCAGGAAAACTCTCCCCTCCCCACTCCCCTCCTCTTGCTCCAACACTGATATCCCACCTGGCAGTTTGTGTTTCCTGGGGTAAGAATGGGAATGATTGCACCAGACTCTGCCCCATCTATGCCCAGGTGCACAAACCCCACAGCTTCCCCAAACTGAGCGCTTTTTGCTTGGGAAAAACCCCATGGATGTCACCTCACCTGAGGAAACTGCCTGGTTTGTTTGTGGTTGAAACTCATCAGGAAATCGTTGATTCCATTAAACCCATTAGATTTTAATTACATCTCCTTTCCCTCAGAATAGGGGATCAATTTTGGCAGAACTTTTTTTCCCCCTCAGAGATAAAATGTCCTTGAAACTCCTGGTTTGGGTTAATATATTGCAAATTGTGTGTGAGCTGCACAGACCCTGCCTTTCCCTCTGCAGCCCCTCGGGGTTTATTTGCTCTAACAAACTGGACTTCATTTATTTCCCCTTGCTTCCTGAAGGGCTTCGGTTTGCACTGAACTGAGGAAGCAGCAAAAAGGACAGATCCACGTGCAGCATGGTCAGAAAATGGGTGGAAATCACACTGCCTGGATTTTTTGCCTTGTTGCTCCTTGTCGTTATTTTCCATCTCTGGAGCTCTTGTTTTCGCGCTGTTTCCCATTTCCTGGGGTGGTTTTGTTTGGCTTTTGGGAACCACTTCAGCGTTTTTTTGGAGCTGTTTAATGTTTGATCTCTGGCAGGTGTAAGTGAGGAGTCAAATGCAATGTGCTCAAAGCACCATCACTGATAGGGAAATGAGGGCTCTTGGTAAATTGAGAGCAGCGCTGAAAAAACACAGGAATAACAATGAGCTCTGGCCCAGGATCTGTGTTTTCCACTCCAATTCCCCAACTCCTGTCAGCAATAAATGCTGAAAGCAGAGCAAGGCTGGGCTCAAGGCTCTGAAGAGGCAAAGTGAAGGTTTGTGCTTTTTTTGATGAACCAAAATTACTGAAATGAGGTAAAAACTCAACCACTCCCCGGAAAAACCCACATGGGCACCTGCAGGACTTTGCCTGCACTCTGGGATTTACTGCTCGGCAATTCAAGGCATAATAATGTGCTTTAAAAAATTCAGAAAATTCCATTAGAGCCAGGCTGTGCCTCTGATTGTCTAAATACAGCCGAGAAGTGTCCCTGCCCTGCAGCCTGGGCTGCAGAGGAGCTGCAGGGAGGGAGTTCTGGGGGTGCTGATGAGATTTGGGGTCAAACCCTGCGGGATGCTGTGCTGAATGCCCCAGGATTTGGGAAATCAGGCTGGTTGCTCCAGTTGCAGCTCCTGCTCTCCCAACATCCGTCGCTCACCCAGCGCTGAGGTGCAGCAAATGCAGCTGATGATAAACAGAATAATCCAAAGCACTCGGGTGTTTGTTGTATTCCCAACATTCCTGGCAGGGCTGGGTGAATCCCCAACCCCTCCCCAGCAGAATATCAAATTCAGCAATGCTCAATCAGTTCCATTGCTCTCCCCAGCGGTGATTCATCTGTCCAGACTGGGAGAACGCAAACCCAATATAAACCCCAATTGCCTGAGAAAAGAGTGGAGTCTAAACCTTTCAAATAACTTTGTTCCCTTCAGCACTGCTGAGAAATGTCTTCCTACAGAGTAATCTGCTCAGTGCCTGTGGCCCTGAATTATTTGTCTCACATCTGGAGCACCTCTGGATATGCAAATGAACAGCGAGTTGAAGTGCTGCATTTCCCTCTTTCTGCTGTGCTCGGTTGTCTGAGTGTTTTTTATTTAGAGCAGCCTTTTAATCACCAACTGGTGGAGTTTTGGAGGGGTTCTTGTTGATTCAAGCATTCAACCTCCCCCTGGTATTCAGAAATATTGTCTCAGGTCAGGTTTGCAGCTGCTATAAATTAGTGTCCAATTCCAAGGGCCTGCACATAGAATTATGGACAACTTCTGGCCTATTTTTAAACCTTACAGAAGGCTGCAGTAGCACATAAAGATCCATAATGTGCCCAGGGCTTTGTGTTTTTAATTCCAGCTGCCTGCATTTTTTTAGTCAGAATTTCGCCAGCAAAAAGTGTTTTTTTCATTTACAGGCAAAACTCCTGCAGGAAATTAGAAATTAAAATAAAAGAATAATAAGCATTGGTGTTCACTTCTTACATGCTAAAAGGCCAATAACCAGATTTTAGGTTAAGTATCCCTTTCTTGTGGAGATTAAACAAGCATTTGACAGAATTTTACCAGGCAGGGGAGGAAAGCAACCTTTGGGGTGACATTGCAGGGGTTTAAACAACCTCACAGCTCTGCAGGACCACCAGGTTTGACTTCATTTGTTGTGTTATTTAGAAAGATTTTCAAACAATTCAAAGTCCAAATCTGCAGTGGCTCATGGGTGGTGGCTGTGAGCACTAAAATAGTTGAGTTTGCTGATGTGGGTGCAGTGAGAGGAGATCCTCAGCTCCTCCTGCAACTGGGAGCACTGGGAGCTCTGAAGGCTTTTCCCTAAAATGGAAAACCTCCTTCTCACTCCCTAGCTCTGGGGAAAGGCAAATTCAATCCGCAGGGATTCAGCAGCTGAGGAGGAATGGAGCTGGGAGCTGTCCTGCCAGGAGCAGGGGACAGAAAGGGCTTGAGCTGCACCTCCGAGGTGTTCCTCACAAAAAGGGCTTGAGCTGCACCTCCCAGCTGTTCCCCACCTCTGGCTGCTCAGGATTCGCTGGATTTCTGCCTTTCTCTCTCATCACAGCAGCCTCAAGGCAGAGCCGAGCTCTGTGCTGCTCACTTATGTAACACCAAATGTGCCTGCGCAGCCAGAGAGCCCATTAAATATTTAAACCCCGTCCTTTCCTCAAAAGCAGAGCAGCAAAGATGATTTTCCATGGAATTTAACATTAAACTCTGGCAATTTGTACAGCTGTGCATATAAATAGCTTGCACATCATCTCCGGAGGCAAAGGTCACTCTGCCTCATCCATTTCAATGCTGGAGTTTCATAGCAACAACCTCCCCTCTTCTGTCTCCCTGTTATTTATCCAGAGGGACTTCAAAACTGGGAGAAAGTGCTGTTGGTTTTGAGAGATGAGTGAATGGAAGTTGATTGTAATATTTTTCCTTAATCACTGGGATTTTTTCCCCCTTTTCCAGAGCTCTGGATAACAGCCGTGGGGACTCTGGGTGGCACAAAGCTTTTCCGAGGGAAGAAATCAGAACAGACAACCGCCTGATTCCCCTTAATGCAATTTGTTCCGTGGCTGATCTTCAGCCCCTGCTTCATTACCTTAGACAAACTCAGACCTGGCTTGGAGGAGACAAAGATTCTTATTTGCAATTAGAATTCCCCAATTACACAGCACTCGCCAGACACGGCGCATGTTTAGCTCCAGCTGATGGGAGTTGACTTTTTAAATGCCAGAGATGTATTTCCTCAAATAATCAACATTTGGGATGTTAATGCCAGGGAAGGGTTGTGCAAACTAAACACGAGCAGCTCGGGGTTCTCTCTCCCTGTGCTCCAACAGCTTTAATTTCTGTGCAAATCTCCCAGGCAGGGCTTCATCTGGGGAAATTCTGGTGAAAAATAGGGGTTGGGGGTTGGCTGAGGTGGATTGAGGAGATTTGACCCTTTTTAGGACCAGGGAATCTCAGAATCCCAGAGTGGAGAGACCTTAAAGATCATCCCATGGAACAGGGAGCAGGAATTGCAGTTCCTCTGTCACTGCTGCATCCCTGGGATGCTCCAAATTCCATGAATGCTGAACTATTGGGGAATAATTCCTGCATCTCCTCCATCTGCATCCCCAACCCACTGTGGCTTCCACAGAAATTGTACATTGAACAGTTCTTTCCCCCGCATTGTTTAATTCCACGTTCATTTTCCATATTTGCCTATTTCAATCTCGTGCATTTTATGTCCTTATTTATCATTTGGGTAGAGGGATGTTAATTGACTCGCTGGTAATTCCAGGGCCTCCTGCTGAGGGTGAATCAGAGGGAATTGGTTGTTTTTGCTGGCTCTCCCACGAGTTAATTGAGAAGTTATTCAATTATAGGTAATATACTTCTATTGCTAATAAGATATTCTGATATGAACAACATCCCCCGTTTTGAAATGAAATTACAAAAAACTTGAAGCTGCTTGGCAAAAAGGCCTCAAAAATTAACCTTAACTGGAAATACTGGAATCGATGCCAGCTTCAGAGGAGTGAAAGCAAATCAATGGAATTCTTATCAGGGTTTCCTTACTATTTATTTACTCTCACTTTTGATTGTTTCTAGAGGGACATTTGTAAGAAGTGGTGCAGATTTATCAGGCTAAAAAGCTGTTCTTAATGCAGATTATCAAACAGGATATCTAAACCATAGTTAATAGTGCTCTCTATTATCTAATTTGCCAAGATTAGATTTCTTTTTATGCACCACTTCACAAGCTCATCTTGACTCTGGTATTGGCTCCTTGAGTGGGGAAGAGCATCTCTGGTAAATAAATATCAATTCTCTTGTTATTAATTTGCACAAACAGCCCCTGGAAGGCCAGAGGGAGGCAGGGTGTACCTGGGTGATGTGCAGCTCTCCCAGAAGGAAGGACAAACCTTCCCCTAAATCTGTGCTGTGGATCTTTCTGGAACAGAAATGAAGGAATTGCCAGTGCTCAGCAGCAGTTCTGACTGATTTTGGCTCTGCAGGAGTTCTTTACATGGGGAGAGGGAGGAAATGAGAATCAATCCAGAGCTCACCATGCACTCCTTTTCCCCCCAGTGGCTCCACAGGATCACTCCAGGATTCCCAAAGGGTGAATCCACGTGGGGTTAACCCCACCCTGCTCATCCCAGACTATCCCACCCCACTCCTGCCTCCCTGCTCGGTCCCAAGTGCCACCATCGATTTCTGTCTCTTCCCTGTTTTTCCCCGCAAAGGCAGAAGATTTTCCCAAACACAACCAAAGGGATGGGGAGCAGGAACAGATTAGTTTGATCAAAGGGATCTCCTGCAGATCGATTTCCCTCTCCTCCCGCTCTCTGTCCCGTTCCTGGTGTTCTCTCTGTGTTCTCTCTGTGCCTGGCGTGTGGGATTTTTGATTTGGGATCCTAATCCCACACAAACAGGGTCTGCATGGCCCAGCTGGTCTGAGCTTCCCCTTCCTGCACGAGCTGTCCCTTGTCACAGATGTCACCCTCCCCTCGCTGGGGGAGCCTGGGGACAGCAATCCAGCCACCCAAAAATCCTGCAATCTAATAATCCAGCCATCCAAAAATCCTACAATCCAATAATCCAACACATCCAATAATCCAACAGTTCAAAAATCCAGTAATCCAGCCATCCAAAAATCCTGCAATCTAATAATCCAGCCATCCAAAAATCCTACAATCCAATAATCCAACACACCCAATAATCCAACAATTCAAAAATCCAGCAATCCAGCCATCCAAAAATCCTACAATCCAACAATCCAGCAACCCAACAAGCCATCCAGCCCCTCTCTGCTGCCCTGGGTTGTTGGGGAAGAGGCAGAGATTAGAAAGCAAAATGCAGTTTAATTCCAGGGCTGGAATTCCTTGTGTTTGCTGCAGAATCCCACTGCAGGAACATCCCCTGCTGTGCCTGGAGCTTTGATGGACACTCAGAACCACCGGCAATGATATTTTAACACTTGGTATCAAATCACCTTTTGTTTAACGGGGATAAGGAAACAATCCAATTTTAATAATGCCAGCTCGCTCTGCCTGGGTGGAATGGGAGCAGGAGACGAGAGGCTGGTAAACACTGCTGCTGCCAGCAGGAAAACAGGTTCTAATCCTATCAATCACAAAAGGAAATTGCTAAGGCTGGATCGCACACAATTAAGCCAATTTAAGCCTCGCTATTAGGGGAGAAACATTACTCCTGAACTGTGGCATTTCAGTGTGGGGTTTGGTGGTGGTGTTGGATTCACACCCCGAGCTCAGTCTCAGAACCAAGGAGTTCCTCCTGAACCCAGGAATGCTGGAGGCAGCTGAGCTTCCATGGAAGGTCAATTCTTGCTTTACATTTTCCTCCAAAAATCACATCATTCAGGACCTGAGCTTTTGGAGTTCATCCCTCTCTTAATGCCATGTAGACAGAATTTCATCAGGGATGCAAAAATGAGTTCAGCTGCCTCAAAGCCAGGTACAGAACCTTGTTTTCCAGTGCATCATCTTGTTATTTCCTTCATTCTGGGATGGCTCAAGGTTTATTCTGCTCCCTGGGCAGCTCCAGCAGGTTGGAATGCTGCACTTTGGATTTCGGGCTGAAATCCAGTGGCATCAGATATTTTGACAAGTATTGGAATTTTGACACTTCTGAACTGGAATCAGGACTACTTCCCTGCTCTCTGGCATTCTGGAGGACACTTCAGTTTGATATCGTTTCAGTTTGTTATAAAGTAGTCTGGCTTTCATTTGAGAATAGAAAAGAAAAAGGGGGAAATGAAACAAATAAATAAAAAATGCCGCTATTTGTGAGCTCCCTCGGCAATCCCCTCCCCAGCTGGAGCACCTCGAGTAGAACAGATGAATTTCCAATCTTTAAAGGCAAATATTCTCCGGAGCAATCTGGGCTGCATTACCCAAGGGGTGGCACAGCTCAGGGGGGCATTTCTCCCTTTGTTTGGGCTGCTGGATAACAACCAGGCACTCGTATTTAAAACAGGGGGAAAGGATAAATTGTAGAGGTGATGTGAACAGATTGATTTGATCAGCCCTCCACCCCAGCCCTGCCAGCTCTGAGTGGCTGCACTGTGGGGAGCATTTCCAGCAGATTGAGCAGCAACAGTTTGCTTTCCTCGAGCGATCAAATGAAAGTTCTGAATGACCTGATATAAGAAAAACCCAACTAACAATAGCAGCAAACATGAAAACCTCTGTTAAATTGTTGCTGCAGAGATTAGAAAAGCTCAGAGAATGAGGTTGTGAAATTGCAATCTTTGGGTTGTTTTGTTGGGATCAGCTCTGGGGAGGAGGAGGAAGCAGGAGATCCCACAGATGATGAACCCAGTTAGGGAACGCCAGGGAGTGAAGCTGTTTCAGCTTTCCAGAGCTCAGTGCAGATTTTTCATTCTATTATCTGATTCACTTCCCAGATAAATTTTCTGTTGCGGACACTGCTCTTTGTCTGAATTTACCAAGCCTGTTTCAAGTTCAATCAATGTCATTTTTCCCCATCGTAACTGCAAGGCTGAGATCCAGGGCATGGCTGGGAAACTCTGAGCCCTGGGTACCCTGAGCACTGCCAGTTTGTAGGGGAGCAGCTGTTCTGGTGGGAATGCTGGGCTGTTTGTAGAAATCCTCACTTCTGCTACTCTTTAGTGCTGTTGGGCTTTTCATTCACTTCAGAATAAATCCCATTGTTGGGTTTAGGGACTGGCAGGGTTTGTATCCCAGTGGAATTTGGGACTCCACACTGAGCTTCCTATTCTGGCTGATCCAGGGGCAATTCCGAGGGATTCTGAGAGGAAAAACTCCAACCACTTGTTTGCAGTCCCCTAGAGCAAAAGCACTTTGAACTTTGATTTTCTGCCTCTCAAGATGTCCATGAAGCTAAAAATCGTCCAGGAAAGTTGTAGCTGAACCACTGAAATATTGAAACTTTGAAATATTTCAGGTTTGAAATTTATTTGACTGAAAATTGCTTGGTTTCCAGAACTTTCTGGGCTTTCCAAGAACATTTTGGACTCCCAGAACTGTGAGGTTCAGAACCCCCCAGTGTCAGGGTCTGTGGGTGTTTGGAATGAAGGATCCTGGAGAAAACCCCAGGGAAGAACAACCCCAGGAGAGTTGAATCCATCCCTGCCTTTAGGCTGTAAAGGACTTGGCACAATAAACATATTTTTAATGATGTTCCAGTAGTTCTAATTAATTGTCACTTGCAGCTGGCTGCACCGAGGCACGGATTGCAGTTTTAGGGAGCTGGAAGTTGCATCTCAGGTTGCAAATTCCTGGTGAGGAGCAAACCCCGAGTCCCTGGAGGGTCTTTGTGGTTTCCCTGGCTGGAAGAGCAGCTCAGCTCCTCTTCAGTTTACCCCGTGAGGAGCAAAGCTCAGCAGCACCATTGGAATTCATACTGGCCTTAAAGAGGAGCTTGTTTTTCTCTGCATTTTCCAAGTTAGCATAAAATTACATTTTTAAGATACATTTTTGTCCAGATAAGGCTCTTTTACATCCAATTATAAATAATGGCCACTATTCCGTGGAGGCTCTGCTAACAGCTCCTGTTAGGCCTGCAGAGCAGTCAGGCAAAAAGAACATTGTAATAAGGTCACAAATGCTGTAAATTACCAGGTTCCCAGCCCTGGGAACAGCGCACAGTGGGCCAGGAGGGTTTCACTTCATTAAATGTGAGAAGTCACAACTCACACTAAATCATTCAACAGAGAGCAGCAGGGGCTGCCCGGGCTGGGGAGAGCTTCTCCTGCCTGGGAAATCCTGCAGCAGTACCTGGGGCTGGGACACTGCAATTCTGCTCCTCTCCATGCCCCCAGAGCTGTTCAGGGGAGGGAAAAATCAGAGTTTCATTTTTTCAATTGATCGTCACCCTGGCCATGAGCAGAGCAAAACTCCCCATCCTTTGCAATCCTCCCTCCTGGGTTATTTTTGCTGTGGGGGGAGAAACAAGACCAGAATTCCAGGATTTTTAAAGCCAGAAGTAACCAAAAATCGACAGGATTAAAAATCAGGACTTCCTGAAATATATCCGTATTATTACTATATATATATAATATATATGTATAATATGGGCCATTTGTTGAAGAGTTGGACTCAATCCTTGTGGGTCCTTCCAGCCCAGAATATTCCGTGGATATTTATGCTACAGAAAGTACCTGGGCTCAGATTTCCCAACTAGTACAAGAACAATGTGCCAAGGACTAAATATCTCTACTTAAAAAAAAATAAACCAACAGAAAAGGAGGCAAGTCCTATTTTTGATCTGATTTTATCTAACTCCGCTATTCAGTTCTTCCTGCTCCTGGTGTCTTTTTCAGCTGTTATCACATCTCTGCGCTGCTTCAAGACTGTTATCAAGCCATCCCTTAACTGCTTTGTGAGGAGCCAAATCTCCTCTTTGATGAGCTGAAACTTTAAAGGAAACAGAGCAGCAGATTTGGGGAATGGGCTCCATCCGTTAATTGTCGCGGGTTTGATAATCACAGCTATTTGGCTCAGTTATTTGGGAATTTCGTTTGAAAATGAAAACCACTCTGAGCAATCCAAGCCTTGCTTTTGGCTCATAAATCAGGTGTGGTTGGAAGAGAGGGAGCAGGTAATGGGATTCCTCAGGTTTTGCTGACTTCAATAATAAAAGCTGCCACCCCAAAGAGGAGAGACACAGTCGGTGTGCAAAGGGAATAAAAATATGAACTCATCCCGGCTAATGGCTCTGGGAAGTAATAGAAAGATATGCATAGATTATTTTGAGTCTTAAAGAAAAGAGGGATGCATCCAATTTGCATTAAATGTTCCTGGTAATCTGAGGGGGAAGAGATTTCCTTGGGAGCACGGGGATCATTACGGGGAGGGAGGGAGGCTTTGTCCTTGAGCGTTTCCTTGGGATCCCGAGGAACGTGAGGAGCCCTCAGCTGGGCTGGAGATCCAAACCCCCAGAGGTGCTTTTTGGGTGGAGCTGAGATCCTGGAAAGGGGAATGGAGAAGATCCCGGAGGCAGGGATAGAGCAGATTCCAGTGGATGGCAAAGCACGGAACAACCTCCTTCCTTTTTCAGCTCTCCTCTCAGTTTTGCCCGGCAGAGGTGAAGGAAGAGGGCAGGGAGCCCCTGGCTGCCCCGAGAGCCCTCTGGGGCAGGGAAAGCTGGGATTTAACCCCTGGTGCTGAGATCAGAACTGGGGTCACACCCATTCCCAGCCCCCCTCCGATTTTCTGGGAGACAGCTCTTCCAGGTGTGGGATCAGAGATGCTGCAGGGTGTGCATTGCCATCCCTCCCAAAGATCCACACCCAGCCTTGCCCAGCCCTGCATTCCCATCCCTCCCCAGATTCCCCTCCCAACACCTTTTCCATCTCCTGTCACTTCTGGCTCCACACACCTCCCTGAGTTCATTTGCTAATTACCCTTTTTCTTGCCTTGCCATGTTGTTTTTATTATTATTATTATTATTACTATTATTATTAATGCTCTTACAATCATTGACTGGAGAAGTTTCCTCCCTTCTCTCGCACAAACACAAACACATTTTTATCAGCACAGCCGACATGATTGCACTTCTGCTGTTATGTTTTATTTATTTCCATATAGGTTTGATTCTATTGCAGTTTCTCATTTCTGCCTGATGTATTATTCATGATTTATACAATATTGGAGCTCGTGTAGGACACCCTCCGTTTATTAGCTGTGCTCTGCTTTGCTGGGGTATATAAAAATAAAACATGGCAAGCTCTCTCTCCCTCCATGGTTTGCTGTTTGCAGGGGAACAATAGCAATAATATCTGGTTAAAATGGCTAATTTTACTTTTAGCACCTTGGTAGCTGAAATAGAAATGAATTTTGAGATCATTTTGCTTATTGGCGAGTATTAAATTCTCATCAGTGCTTTAAGGCCAAATTCTGAAATACAGATCCAGAAAATGAAGGAGGTTTAAGTTACTCGTTTGGCAATTTTTTCTCATTTGATTTGTTCAGCCCCAAATGATTGAGATTAGCTCAGAATTTGTACCTGCAGACTCCTTCCATCTCCAATAGAACTGAGCTGGTTTCGACCTCTCACCAGGTAAAATGATAAATCCCACCCAGATGAAGGCACAGAGTCCAGAGGAAGGGATGAAATGATGGATTTGATTCGTGATCTTGGGAAGTCCCTGCAGTTCCTCAGCTGTGGGTGACCCTGGGCTTTGCTGCCATCCCAGATCCCATTCCAGAATCCAGAGCTCTGGCAGCCCAGTGACAGGACAGGACTGGCAGGAGAGGGCTGGGAGCTGATTTGCCACAAGGAGCCTGAAATGCTCCCCCAAAGTGCCCATTATTTCCTGTATTTAATACAGACCTGGAGAATCTGTGATTCTGCTTGCAGGGACTGCGATCAGAATCCTGAAAATGCATCTTCCCTCTCCCACTTTGGTGCCCAGCCAGCTGCTGGGATTGTTTTTGGGGAGAGGAATTCCTGCTGGAGCCTTGCAGTGCTCCTCCCCAAATCTCAGATCTCCCCTGAGCTCCAGAGCCCAGGAATCCTCACCTTCCCCATTCCTGGGGATGTCCCACCTGTGCCAAGGTGAGAACTCTCCAGCCCAAATCCAACTTTCTGGCATTATTGACTGAGCACACCTCGGCCAGACCTTGCTGGTATTGATGTAATGACTCTCTCCTTCCTCCCTCCCCTCCTTATCCTGCTCTACTGCTAATTCCCATTTTATTAGAGCTGCTGGCCCTCCGAGCTTTTTATGGCATTAGCACAAACTTCTGTGGATGAGCACGACCCCATAAATCACCTGCTGGCCGTTCCCGTGTTGAATGGCAAGGTAATAAATACAGGGAAATTCAAGGAAGTTAGACTCAGATCTATTTGCCCTCTATCTCTTGAGTCAACTCCTCTCCTTGAACAACCGTGCCAGGCCATGAAAAAAGAGATATAAATGTCACCCGGAGTCTGAAAAGCTGAGAGTGGCTGGTGATGGCATTGGGAAGGGAAGGAATCCAGGGCAGCTGGGGTGGGGAAAAGGTGGCACAAGGCAGCACCACCTCGGGGACAATGTCTGGCCAGGCTTGGCACTGAGGTTCATCCAGGTCCTCTGCTCCTGATTTAAGAGATTTTCCCCGTCCTCTCATGGGGGGAGAAACTGTTGGCACTGCAGGCGTGGGAACGCCCTGAGCACTGAAAAATATCAAGAAACACACCAAAAATCCTCCATAAATGCAGGCAGAGCAAAGCAGTGCTGAGGGATGATCTCCTCATAAACACCACCCAGGAGGTTCTGCAGGAGCANCCCAGCCCTGCATTCCCATCCCTCCCCAGATTCCCCTCCCAACACCTTTTCCATCTCCTGTCACTTCTGGCTCCACACACCTCCCTGAGTTCATTTGCTAATTACCCTTTTTCTTGCCTTGCCATGTTGTTTTTATTATTATTATTATTATTACTATTATTATTAATGCTCTTACAATCATTGACTGGAGAAGTTTCCTCCCTTCTCTCGCACAAACACAAACACATTTTTATCAGCACAGCCGACATGATTGCACTTCTGCTGTTATGTTTTATTTATTTCCATATAGGTTTGATTCTATTGCAGTTTCTCATTTCTGCCTGATGTATTATTCATGATTTATACAATATTGGAGCTCGTGTAGGACACCCTCCGTTTATTAGCTGTGCTCTGCTTTGCTGGGGTATATAAAAATAAAACATGGCAAGCTCTCTCTCCCTCCATGGTTTGCTGTTTGCAGGGGAACAATAGCAATAATATCTGGTTAAAATGGCTAATTTTACTTTTAGCACCTTGGTAGCTGAAATAGAAATGAATTTTGAGATCATTTTGCTTATTGGCGAGTATTAAATTCTCATCAGTGCTTTAAGGCCAAATTCTGAAATACAGATCCAGAAAATGAAGGAGGTTTAAGTTACTCGTTTGGCAATTTTTTCTCATTTGATTTGTTCAGCCCCAAATGATTGAGATTAGCTCAGAATTTGTACCTGCAGACTCCTTCCATCTCCAATAGAACTGAACTGGTTTCGACCTCTCACCAGGTAAAATGATAAATCCCACCCAGATGAAGGCACAGAGTCCAGAGGAAGGGATGAAATGATGGATTTGATTCGTGATCTTGGGAAGTCCCTGCAGTTCCTCAGCTGTGGGTGACCCTGGGCTTTGCTGCCATCCCAGATCCCATTCCAGAATCCAGAGCTCTGGCAGCCCAGTGACAGGGCAGGACTGGTAGGAGAGGGCTGGGAGCTGATTTGCCACAAGGAGCCTGAAATGCTCCCCCAAAGTGCCCATTATTTCCTGTATTTAATACAGACCTGGAGAATCTGTGATTCTGCTTGCAGGGACTGCGATCAGAATCCTGAAAATGCATCTTCCCTCTCCCACTTTGGTGCCCAGCCAGCTGCTGCGATTGTTTTTGGGGAGAGGAATTCCTGCTGGAGCCTTGCAGTGCTCCTCCCCAAATCTCAGATCTCCCCTGAGCTCCAGAGCCCAGGAATCCTCACCTTCCCCATTCCTGGGGATGTCCCACCTGTGCCAAGGTGAGAACTCTCCAGCCCAAATCCAACTTTCTGGCATTATTGACTGAGCACACCTCGGCCAGACCTTGCTGGTATTGATGTAATGACTCTCTCCTTCCTCCCTCCCCTCCTTATCCTGCTCTACTGCTAATTCCCATTTTATTAGAGCTGCTGGCCCTCCGAGCTTTTTATGGCATTAGCACAAACTTCTGTGGATGAGCACGACCCCATAAATCACCTGCTGGCCGTTCCCGTGTTGAATGGCAAGGTAATAAATACAGGGAAATTCAAGGAAGTTAGACTCAGATCTATTTGCCCTCTATCTCTTGAGTCAACTCCTCTCCTTGAACAACCGTGCCAGGCCATGAAAAAAGAGATATAAATGTCACCCGGAGTCTGAAAAGCTGAGAGTGGCTGGTGATGGCATTGGGAAGGGAAGGAATCCAGGGCAGCTGGGGTGGGGAAAAGGTGGCACAAGGCAGCACCACCTCGGGGACAATGTCTGGCCAGGCTTGGCACTGAGGTTCATCCAGGTCCTCTGCTCCTGATTTAAGAGATTTTCCCCGTCCTCTCATGGGGGGAGAAACTGTTGGCACTGCAGGCGTGGGAACGCCCTGAGCACTGAAAAATATCAAGAAACACACCAAAAATCCTCCATAAATGCAGGCAGAGCAAAGCAGTGCTGAGGGATGATCTCCTCATAAACACCACCCAGGAGGTTCTGCAGGAGCAGTGGGTGCTGGATGGGCTCTGCCTGTGACCAGGGAGGGCAGACAGCTCGGGGAGGTGGCAGGGAGGGATTTGGTGTGGTTGGCACAGCTGCGAACAAATCCCCTTTTCCTAATCCCAGAAATCTGTGGCACAGCTATTCCTGCGCCCATTTCTGCCCTCTGCGACTCACAGCACCTCCTGCTCGGCAGAGCCGAGTGCAAGTGGTGTAAGTCTGCTCGGTGTGTGTTTGCAGTGAGCAGACAGAGCTCTGTCTGCAGCAGGAAGAGTTGGGCAGCTTTGTGTGGATGAGCAGTGTCAGAGCTCGAAATGCAAATGTCAAACAAACAGCTGAGTGTGATTTCCATGGCGATGAAATGAAACGGAGCTTCCCTGGCCTCCTGCTCCATCCTCCGGAATCTCCCCGGGTTGGGAAGAGGCTCTTTGAAATATTCATGTCGTGAATAATGAATCACTGGACACGGAAATGAGCTCTTGGTACAACAATTCCGAGTAACTCTGGTTTAGGCACATCCCAGTGATTATTTGGCCATTAACTTTAGTAAACACAAGAATGTGAAGAGAAAAGAAAGAAGATCTATAATTTCTCTATTATTTAGCTTTGTTTTAAATGAAACCCTTGGAAAGATGTATATCATTTCAATTTTAGTTCCAGAGGCTTTTATGTAAATTAATTGCATTAGAGAATTGGCAGGAACATTTATTCAATTTCCAACAGCCGTGATTATGAGCTTTACATTAATATAACAACAATTTAACAGTGGCTGATAGATGGGACACAACCATGTAATTATCAAAAGTGAGCCACTTTCTTGATCTCTAATTAGTTCTATAAGCAAATAGAGTTTTGCTGGAACTAATTGCTGGATTGCAGCTGGAGTGAGGTGAGCGCCGAGCGCGGGTTCAGGTGCTGAGCGGGGAGCGCCGCTCAGCCAAAGATTTTTCTATTTTCTGATCTAATCGGGTGCATAATTCAGTTATTTGTGCTGAGCGGAAGCAGGGGTTGTGCACGCTGGGTAAGCTCTCCTGGCTGCAGCTCCACAGCCCAGCTCGGGCTCTTTGTGCCAGGGACGAGGGGACAGGAGCTGTCCCTGCTCTGGACACCCCTGGGCTGGGCTGTCCCACACCCCTGAGCAGAGAAACAGCACGGGAAGGCAAAGCCAAGCGAGGCCTGCAGTGAAGCAAGGGGATTATTTTCCTTCTTGCCTCTGTTTTTGTGGCGGAGATGAAGTTTTTCTGGGCTGGCTCTGTCCCAGCCCATCTGCAGTGCTGGGGATGGAATCACAACCTCCCGTGGCTTCTCCACCTCTGTGTGGTTCTTTGTGAGTCCTTCACACACCCAGTTTGGTGTGTCCTACCTAGACATCTGTGTCCATCCCAGCTCGTTATTTCCTGCAGCTGGAAAGCCTGGGAAGGGCTTGCTGCAGTGCAGAGGGCAGGAGAAGAGCTCTGGGCTGGCAGGGGCAGCTCAGCCCTGCTCTCATCACCCACTGTGCAGCTCAGGAATGACCCCCAGGGCCTTGTTGAAAGGCTGTTTACTTTTGTCATTGCATTGTAAATGGTGTTTTCCAGCTCTTACTGCCCATATCCTCCGAAGAAATCCGTTCTCTCATTAGAGTAAACCAATTAGCAAGGCCGGTGCTTTGTTGCGATTGAATCTGAGCAATTGGCCCAGCGCTAATTGCCCGAGGGCAACTAGCACGATCTATCAAGATCATACCCGGGCAGCACTAATGCATTTAGCGGGGACTTTATTGGATTTATGCAGCCCTTGGCCCTATGCAGCTTCTCACAAATGCGTTTTGTGAATATGACAGTCCTGGCCGGTGAATTACTGGCTCGTTCTGGGCTCTGCGATGGAACTCATGGTTCTTGTCAGAGCTATTATCTCCTCCACCAAAGCAGGGCTGGCATTTCCTTCAGCTCTGCACAGCTCCCGGGCTCCAGCACAGCTCCAGCCACCCTCTGGCTCTGTCATTCCTCATGGAACCACAGCTTTTCCTCTCCAGGGGCTTCCCTGGAGGTGAGGCGGGAGCTGCTGTGGCAGGAAAGGTGTTTCCCACCTCCTGTCAGCAAACAGAGCTGGAAGCAGCAGCAGCAGCATCTTTCATTCCTCCCCAGTGTGGTCTGGGTCAGGCACAGGGTGGTGCTGCTGGGGATGTGCAGGATTTCCCTCTGAGATGAGGCTCTGCTGCTCTTCCATGGCTGCTGCTCCACAGGTGTCCTGAAAGGGAATTCACAGCGGAATGAATGTCCTTTGGGTTTGTGTTGGGTTGTGTTGTCAGAGCAGGAGGAACTTTGGTTATTCCCGTGCTGAGGGAGGGAGCTGAGCAGCGCTGGGGTTTGGAGCCTTTGCTGGAGCAGTTTGTGCAGTGGGATCAGGAGCTCATGGAAAGAATCCAAACCATGCGGGAGGGAAGCTTTAAACATGGAAACAAAGCAGAATCCATGGATCTGACTGCTCTGGAATGCCACCTTCCCTTCCATTCATGTCAGTTTCTCAGAGAACTGAACCTCAGCCTCTGCTGCTCCTGCTCTCGCCAGTTCCAAAGCTTGACTGTCACTCTCCAGAGGGGCAGGGTGACATTTCCCCTGGTGACAAAGCCACCCGAGGGCTCCACTGTGGGGACAAGAGGAGCTGATCTTCCCCCAGAGAAGACACAACTTCAGCTGAGCTCCCCAGCCAGTCCTGGGAAAGGAAGGAGATTTCACTGCCAGCCTTCCAAAGAGCTGTTTTATGAGCTGCAGGGAAAAACCCCCCAGAAGGAATTGTGAGTGAAGCCCTCCCGGCGCCTGTCACACATCGCCGAGGTGGTGGCACAGCCTTTGTTGCTGCCAGCAGGGTGTCACTGCTGCTGCTGCTCCTCAGAACCTCCGAGTGCCCTTCCCTGCGGGGTTTGTTTTCAAAGGATGGGATCAGGAAGCAGAGCAGTGGCTGGAAAGGTTTTTCCAGATCCCCTGCAGCTTTAACTGCGTTGGCTTTGGCTGCAGTCTCACTCTGCCTGCTGACACTTCAAAGCTCCTGGCTGCAAGGGGGAAGCCCAGGGCCATTTTCTGCTCCATCTGTTGAAGTGAGGGGTCTGGAGGATGCTCTGCTCTCTCCGAGTCCCCACGAGGAGCAGCAGATGCTTTGAAGTGCTCGTTGATGTCACTGATGGATGGCAGGGATGGCGTTTGGAGCATTCCTCCCACACTGTGGGGACACGGAGAGCCCTGGGGTCCCAGCTCGTGGGGATATTCCACGTGGGGAAATCGTGCCTTAATCTGAGAGAATGGCTGTGGGTTTTGTGAGGGAAACTGTAATTCCTGGGGGTTTTGCTGCTCAGAAACAGCTGCTTTAGCAAACTGCTGCTCTGGGGGAAGGGGACAGTTCCTCTCTGCTGCGGTGGCCTCGAGGTGGCCTGAAGCTGTCCTGGCATGGTCAGCTCAGCTCTGCCCCTGCTGAGAGCACGAGGGCTCTGGCTGTGACAGAAATTAAATAACTACTGGCAAGAAATCTGCATTGAGAGCTCAGTCTGGGAAGTGGCAGAGGTTTGGGTCAGCAGCCTCAGACCACACTCACCCAGGGCCAGGTTAACTCCCGCAGCAGAAACTCGAGGTGCTTTTTCAGCCCATCAGGGGTGAATTGATATTTGCAGTCTCCAGATCATCAGCCATGGAAATATCCTGAGCTGGTGCATCCTCAGCTCTCAGGGTGTCCTTGCAAATGGAGGCAAATCCCTGGATGTTTTCCTGAGAAAAGGAAGGGTTCTAGAGAGACCTGCAGAGGGTTGTTTACACAGGCTGAGATTTTTCACTGGGTGTTTGTAGCTGACCAAAGCAGCTCCGTTTGTGATTTATCAGGAATTGCCACCTGTTTTCTCCGTGGCATCAGCTGCAGCATCTGCTCCTGGTTTGCAGGGGGGATTTATTTAATGCAGAAATCATGCACTGATTGATGCAAAAACAGTTGGCACAATAAGCAATTGTTGAAAAGCCAAAGATAAAATTTTAGAAGAAGAGAAGAAAATGTAGCTTTAAATTTTTTTTTTATTATCTTTCCTGAATGTTAAAGCATCAGCTGGACTCAGAAGCTGCAGATTTCTGTCCTAGATGTGCCTCTCTCACCTCTGGATGAATTATATTCAGCAGTGTGGGCCAAGGAGTGAACAATGAGAGAATAATAATCTGATTAAGGCTGCGAGGGAGGAGATCTCCTGCCAGGAGGAGGGAATTATTGGGGCTGGCAGGGGCCCAGCAGGGAGGGAGCAGGCCAGGGGCCAGCCAGGGCTGTGATGGATCAGCCCTGCTCCAGGGTGACAAATCCCAGCAGCAGCTCCTTCCAGGGAAATTCAGCGCTCAGCTCACCCCCCTGAGCTCCACTCCCCAGACCTGCTGGGACCTTTGGCACAGGGAGGTGGGAAAATCCCAAAAACCCCACCTGGTCCTTGCTGCTCCATGTGAACAGAAAAAGGGGAGTGGGAGGTGGGCAGGAATTATTTGTGTGTGGGATCCACTTCCAGGGATATTTAGGGTTGTTTCCAACAGCAGAATTCCTTCCAGTCTCACTTTATCCACAGAAAAATGAGCAGGGGCTGAAAGTGGCTCTGTCAGGAGGGTGCAGGGAGTGTCTGGAGTTCATTATCCCCATTTTTTTAGCCAGGGAGCTTTTCCCAGCTGGAGCAGCAGGGAAGGAAGGATTCACCCCGTGCTGGAGGTTCAAAGAGCTGCTGGAGGTGCTCAGGAGCCTCTGGGCTCTGTCCCTGCTGCTTTTGGGGTCATTCCTGGTGCTGAGGTGCTGCTGCAGCTCCTGGAGCAGCCAAACCCATGGGCTGGGGCAGGAAAATATGGAATAACCAATCCAGAGCACAGAAAACAGTCAGGAAGGAAGGTTTTCTGCAAGCTCGTGTTTATCCCAGAACAGGAATGTCTGATCAGTCTCTTATGGTTGCACTTGAATTTATTTGGAGGATTTTCAGCCGTTTTTGATGGGAAACACCTAATGGGTTATTTTTGAAGTGTTCAGACACTGTGGAAATCCAGGCTTTTTCTGGGGAAGTGGAGATGAAGTCCATGTCCTCCATCAGATCCAGGCTGTGAGGGAAATCCATCCTGCCTGTTCCAGCTGCCCAGTAAATCCCAGCTGACAGTCCAGCCTGGTGGGGTTTCGTTCATAAGTGCAGTCAAGGAATGGGAACTAATGCTTGGCCCAGCTTCATTGAACATGGAAAATCTGAGTTATTTTACAATTGGACTATAATAGACCATAATAATCTGACATAATTATGAACCTTGCATTATTATAAAAATTAGCCTTGCTAAATCTGACTTTGCTCTGCATTATAAGGACTTGCCTTTTTATTTTAAAGTGCTTGTCCTTTTCCCCAAGTGAATGCAATTTATAGTTCTCCTTGACCTTTAGATAACAGAGAATGCTGTTATTTTTTGCTCTATTAATCCTCTTATCTTTCTGCCTGTGAACTATTGTTCACCCCTTATTGGCCACTGGTGCAAATTGTGCCCTGAAATCCAAATACACACAAAAAGCAGAGAACAGAGCCTCAGTCCCTGAGTTTACCCAAGCCAGTATAACTAATCTGAGAGTCCATCCCACGGAATTATTGGAGCCAGAATTCCATGCCCAGGAAGCTCCTCTCCTGCTCGGTGGCGTTTCCTCAAATCAGAATTGGCACCGAGCAGATTCCACCGGAGCCTTTCGAGGGGCGTGGGGCAGATCCTGACAGGAGGAGCTCGGTGAGTTCTGCTCTGATCACTCGGGCAGTCCAGTTTCTGAACTCTGAATCCCAGAGAGGAGCAAAACCCCCCAGGTGGTACTTGTAGTCATTGGGAGAGAGAAAAACAGCAGCACCAGCCTGATTTCACACTCTCTCTGCTCTCCATGTATTTACAGTTTTTCTCTTTTAATTTTCCTTAGAAAGCCACTCAAGTGAGATTGCACAAGTAATTCTTCTGAGCAGCCTGAGCCTGATTATCAGTCCTGCACACGCAGAATTCCCTCAGGGTCTGCGTTCTCTTTGCTTTCCAATAAATATTGTTATTTATTGCTGTGCTAGGAGTAACCTCACCACAGCCTCTCACCAGTGGTTTTTCCATGACTTAAAGCCAGGAAATCTCCACTGAACCTTAACCAGTGAAGTGAAGAGGAAAAACTCACTGGCTGAGGTGAAACAGAGAAACCTTTGGGGTGATAAATAAAACTTTCATAGAGCAGTTTTCCAGTTGGCTTTTACCTCTTGGAAGGGTCAAGCTGGAGGCTGTTCAGGTAAAACGAGAGGGAATGTGAGCTCCCTGCTCTCTGCCCACAGTCCTGGCTGGAAGCACAGCAGCTGGAATCCTGCTCCTTGGCTTATTCCTCGCTGCAGATCATAGAGGATTAATTAAAAATGCATAAAGTTGAAAGAGTGCCCAAGGTAAACATCAAACCCCACCGAGCTGCTCTGAGGAGCATTTGGAGCTGAGTCCTCCAGGCTGGGGGTGGAAATTCCTCACACACTTGGAACTGGATGGATGAGAGAGGAGCGGCGAGGCGCAGGAACATTTTGTTTCTGTTCTTTCCAAACAGCCTCAGGATTTTATTTCGAGCAGAATTGACTCAGCTGAGCACAAACTCACCCTCCTGCAGTGCTGGAGAGAAGAGCAGAGCCCAGAGCCCTCACAGCCTCCCTGCTCTCCCTTCCCAGACCCTTCCGGAGCGATCCCCCAGTCCTGCACACCCAGCCAGGCCATGGACACAGGAAATCTTCATTCCTGAGCAGAAACCTTCCCCAGGGCTGCTCATCTCCTCCTCTCTGATGGATTTTTGTGCTGCACAGAGGGAATGCAGCGCTGAATCCACTCAGACCCCTTGGCACTGGAATATTTTGGGGTTCTTTGTCCCAGTCCATGGTCGGACGAGTTAAGGTGTAATCCCAGCCTGTTTTAGCACAGTTTGTCCTTTCAATAGGCACAGAGCGGAGTTAGCAGGGACAGGAGGGAGGCCCAGGTGAGTGAGGAGCTGCTGCTGCTCCCTGCTGTGCTCCGAGTGAGCTCTGCTCTCTGTGCCGTGCCAGGAGCAGCACGAAGCCCAGAGCCCAGGATCCATCATCCTGCTGAGTTCCACTCAGGGCTCTGCCTGGGAGTGCCTGCAGCTCTTCTGCACAAAATAACTCGCTCTGCCCTTTGCTTTGCTAATCCCACCATAGCCCGGGGCTCCAGTTCACCTTCCGGAGCAGCAGCTCTCCTGAACCCGCAGTTTCTGCCGCAGAGAGGTTTTAAATCACAGCACCATGAAAGGAGTGCAGCAGGGGCTCCTCCGGGGCAGGACGGGGGGGTTTGGTGCCCACCCTGCAGGGAGACCCCCAGTTCAGGCTGTCCTGCCACCAGCAGCTGGGAGCTTTCTTTATTCTGTGAGATTTAAGCTGATTCTCTGAGATTTAAGCTAAAATCTTCCCCCCTGCGTGGGGCACTGGTTGTGGTAAAGAGCTGTTGGGAGTTTTCCATCTTGTTTAGGATATTTTAAAGGAAAGGACAACAGATTTTGCTCGCAGCAAAGAGAAACATTCTCTGTTTTATGTGTTTTTGTTGTTATGGCCTTTTTATCCTTTTTTTCCACCTGTGCAAAGGCCTTTCCCAGGTAAACTCCAGTGGCTCCATTCCTGTTGGAGTCTGACTGAGGAGCTGGGAAAGAGCAGGAATATTGACAGTTCTGATAGCAGGGGTTCTGCCAGCCCCAGGTGAGGAGGGAGCGGAGCAGATGGAGGAATTTAAAATTCTGCGCAGCACAAAGACCTTGAAAAACTAAAGAAAAATCAAAATGCAAACTGACTTCTCCAATGCATCTTCAGTCAGGGAAAATAGGATGCAATTAAGTTCTTCCACCAAGGCTCCAGTCCCTCTAATGATAAGGTTTAAAAGAGCAGCTTAATGAAATGTCACAAGGACAGGGCTGGAACAATCCCCACATCCTGTCTGGGAGCAGAGCTGCACCTGATGGAGGAGAAATTGCAGGGGGAGATGAAAGAGGGGTGTTTGCATCCCTGGCCCTGCTGTAAATCCAGTGAATCCAACGGTGCTGAGGGATCTGGCTCTGGAATTTTAAACAGAAACAACCCCAAAAGTGAAGATTTGAATGAAAAGTAGCCAAACTCCTAAAATGAAATGGGAATTTTCCATTTGATTGTTGTTAATTCCCTTTCAGTGTTGCCTTCAACTCTGCCCGTGATGTTTGCCAGTCTTCAGGGTGATGGAGCTGGAAAATGCCTGGATTTTGGGGGCAGAGAGTGTCCACACAGCTCCTTTCTCCCTGGGGCAGGAGGTTCTGGGGTGTTCTTCCTCCAGAAGGGGTGGTTTGGAGCTCCTTGGTGCAAATCCCTCATCCTGTGCTATTTCAGTGCTTTGTCGTCGTCTCTTTTTCCAACTAAAACAAGAATTTAATTCCAAAGGCAGACTGGAACTCAGGACATTGAGATTCACCTTCAGGCTCTGCTCTCCCCTTTTGTGTCAGGAGTGGGAATAATGAGGGATTTTGTTCAAACCCAGCCGGGGAGGCGCAGAGCTGAGGGTTTGGTGCAGTCAGGGCTGGTGAAGCAGGAGGGGAGCAGGGGGGAATTCCCACCTCTGGGGGAGCAGGATGGGCACAGCTGGGCTGAAGGATCCCTCAGTCCCTCCCTGTGCTCTGTGCACTGAGGCTGTGATTGGCGTGGCGTTTGGAAGGCGATTTGGAGTGGACATCACTTGCTCCATGTGAGTTTTTCCAAGGAGGGAACACCCTCTGTTCCTTCCCCTCCTCCACAGCCCTGCCAGCCCCAAAAAATAATAAAATCAGGTAAAAAGCACAACGTGAGTGAGTTGTCCTGGCGCACATCAGCAGTTCCATGTTTTAGCCCTACCTTGGAATGAAATTCTCCCAGCACAGCTCCCCCGGGGCAGGAGAGGAACTCTGAATTCATTTCTTTTGACGACCACGTCAACCTGCTTTGCAAAAAAAACTAAAAACCTATATTTAGAATGCATAATGCAAGCATATCATCTTCTAAACAAGAAAGTAGGACACATCCTCAGCCAGGATGAAAAGAAAATGGGAGGAAAAAAAAAGCAAAGTCTGCATTAGAAAGTGTGAGATTGCTCCCCCAGTAAATGCAGTGTCAAACTGGCAGCTCTTTCTCTAATAACAGTCATGTAAATACAAATATAAACATCCCTTGCTGCACAGTTCGCATAAATGCAGAAACACAGAACAAAAAGGGGTGACAGAAAAAGATGGGAAGTGATGAATATTTCCTGCCTTCCGTGCCTGGCACTGAGTGAGGGGAAACTGCCTGGTTCTTGTGTCCCCTGGATGCTGAGTCAAAGCTTTCCCGACTTCCTGGGGTTGATCAAGCTCCTCTGAACTATCAAATGTAAAAAAAAAAGAGCTTTTTAATGCCC
Source organism: Grantiella picta (assembly GCA_013397955.1). NCBI lineage: Eukaryota > Metazoa > Chordata > Aves > Passeriformes > Meliphagidae > Grantiella > Grantiella picta. The sequence goes on from VZRM01001344.1 coordinate 114,992, forward strand.
AGAATTCTTCTCCTCAGTGGGTCTTTAGGCACAGCAAACAGCCTTTGCTCAGCCAGGAGCCCAAAACCCAATTTTGTGTGTTCAGACTGGGAAGTTTTATCCCTGGTTGGAACTTTTTAAAAGTGTAAAACCCTCAGGAAAACTGTCCTGGGAAGCTGTGCCTGGAGCAGATGTCCACAAAGACACAGCAGCTCCTGGCCTGTGAGGAGAAGCTGATGGTGTGGTTTGACTGCTGGGTGGTTGGAAATGAATAATTTTCATTCCATGGGTTTGGAACAGGCCTGGATTTCACTCCAGAAAGTTTTCTGTAACACTTATACAGATATTCAATATGATAAAACTTCATAAAACCCTTTAAAAGCAATTCTAAGGGTTAAAGAAAACCTTTGGCATTACCCAAGAAATCACAAATTTTAAGAACTAATGATGTTGAATATCGGAATATCTGTATTGTTCACATTGCTTTTGGTTTTTAACTGGAACTAAAATGGAAAATGGAGTTTAAATGGTTCCTATTGGCCCCACTTTTCAGCTGTTTTAGCTGCAAGGGACATTACAAACCTCAGCAATCCCAAAAGGCCAGGTGAAAACCAGATGGACTGGGCGGGTAATGAGGCCCCGAGTCCTTGTCCTGAAACATTATTGCCCATAATTGGACTTGATAATATTTTCTGTGTTCATTAGGAAGGGCTGGAATTAGCTGTGCTGTGAATTCTGCAGCAGTGCCAGCTGAGGTCTGCAGGGATGGAAGGATTGGGATTGATCTGCTCCCTGCAGGAAAAGGGGAATTTGCCTCTCACCCCCCGATTTACCAAACTGGGGCAGAACCGAGGCAATGGCAGAGCTGAGAGCTGTGTTTTCTCAGCCTCTCACGTGGGAAAAATCCCTTTTCCAGGATTAATTGTCAGGAATATTTTACCCCTGGGACAGACAGACAGGAGGTTCAATCAGAGCAGCATTACCTGCCGTGGTTGGAGCCCAACCTGTACACCTGCTCAGGTGTGTTTGGGTTCTGTGGGATTATTCCATGACTGACTGGGTTTTCATCCAAATGGGAGGGGTTTGTCCAAGGACCAGTGTGATTTCTGTTCTCTTTTGAGGACTCAGCCCTTCTCTGGTGGAATAAAAGCCGTGCTGGCAAAGCAGTGGTTTAACCCCACAGCAAAATCCCATTTCACAGGGAGCTGGCAGGAGTTCCTTCAGCCCTGCAGCTCTTGGAGCAGCCAGGCTGCATCTGCCCCATCCCAGAACACTCGGGAGGGAATGCAGCCAGCAAACCTTCCCCTGGGCAGGGAGACATACCGGGCTGTGAACGGGGATTGCAAATCCTTGGATCTCTCAGCCGGGTCAGCTGTGCTCCTGCTGCTCCTGCTGGGCAAACATTTGGCTCTTCCCCCTCGGGGCTCTTCGTTTGTGCTTCCTGCAGTGCTCAGTCCTGGGCTGAGGACTCCAGCAGTGTCCATCCTTCCCTCCTTCCCCCAGCAGTGTCCATCCCTTCATCCTTCCCCCAGCAGTGTCCCTCCTTCTGTCCTTTCTCCAGCAGTGTCCATCTTTCCCCCAGCAGTGTCCATCCTTCTGTCCTTTCCCCAGCAGTGTCCATCCTTCTGTCCTTTCTCCAGCAGTGACCATCTTTCCCCCAGCAGTGTCCATCCTTCTGTCCTTTCCTTTCCCCATCCATGGCCATCCCTTCATCCTCTGCCTCCCCGCTCATTCCCTCACTCTCCCGATTGTCACTTGTCCTTTTCATTCCCAATAACTCCTGTTCCCGGGAATCTGTGCTGTCGCTGGGCAGCAGGGAAGGAGCTCTGATCCCACAGCCCTTCCTGGTGTCCCCCTGTCCCTCTGTCCCCTCTGGCTCTGTCCCCTGCTCTCTGCCCCCATCCCTTGGCAGCGTTTGGGGGTCACTGGCAGGGGTTGTGAGCACTCTGGACACTGCTCTGGGGAAATTCAGGAATGTCTGGGATCCCAAATCATTCCCCAGGGCTCTGCAGGAGCCAGGGTTGGTCACACAGTGCGGCAAAAAATGAGTGTCCAGCTCTGAGTTCCCATCGACGGCCAGAGATGAAATCCAGGGCAGCATTTTGGGCCAGCACAACCTGGATGCTGTAGGGTATTTTGAGTGAAAAATGCTTGGCATTTAGTCCTGTGGATATTGGTCGAGGAACACAAGGAAATTTTGGCACATCCCTGCCTCAGCTCATCTCCAGCTGGCCCCACCAACTCCCGGGGCTGCTGGAGTCATTTCCAAATCAGCACATCCTTTCATTTCCCCACCATTTGCTATGCGTGCTGCATTTCGCCATGAATAAATCAGGACCTCGGATCTTTCTGTTCTGGAGTGGAGCAGAATCACAGATTCCTTGACGGCGAAAGGATTTAAAAACATCTCCTGTTTTTGTTCTCCTCATCTCCCCGGGCGTTCCAGAGCCGTGCCCCAAACCCTCAGTCCCTCGGAGCTGGTGGTGGCATTGATTGCTTTGCTGTGCCAAGCTGCCCACGCAGCAACGCCAGTGTTTGCAAACTGGAGCCCACGGAGCTGAGCACGGCTGGCTGCTGTCGCTGCACAGCTGCAGCACTGCTCTGCTCAGCAGGGACCAGGCAGTGCAAACACACCAAATTAATTAGGGCTGTGTCCATGAACTCGATTGGGTTCGCTCAGGTTTGGGGAGGAATGTTCCCTGCTTGTGCTCAAACATGTTGATTAAACAGTGCTGGGGGTTTCGGTTTCTCGTTTGCGATATTGAAGAGCAGATTATTGCACAGCCTCACCGGGCAAATATTTGCTCTTTGTCAGGAGTTGCTGCTTCCTCCCCTCGGGTTTTCCCTCTGCTGGGTTTCCTCCTGTGGCAGCCAATCCTCCACGAGGCTATCAGGAGGTTAAGGTTACTCCTGGGAAAACAGAAATTGGCTGTTTGCTCTACAAAATGGGGTTTTCTGTGTCTCAGGGCAAAATTGTTCCTCCCTGACACCGCAAAAGTGCCAAATTTTTAATTGCCATACTCTGACTGCCCATGTTCCCCCATTGTTTATGGAAAAGGAGGGATAATTCATGAACATCCAGGGCAAAGTCTGCTGGAAGGAACCTGCTTCCACTGCTAATTTGTTTTCCTTTGTGCTTTCCCAGGGCTGCCCGTGTAGATGTTTATCCAGCAGGTTCAGTCCAATTAAACAGTTCATCAACTGAGAAAACCAGCCCTGGAATAATCCTGCTGTCTTTAGTGGGACTAATGTCAGGCTTAGAGTTAATTCAGGAACATTGTCACTGCTTTTAGGTGGCTTTTAAGTGTCTTTCCAGCACTGGCCTATTGATTCCCCTTACCTGGACACCAAATGTATTTAGGAATAAATCTGATAGAAACCTGCATTATACAATAAAACATCCCTGACTGACAGGAACAGCCACCCTGGTGTTTCTCCCTGCTGGACAGATCTGCCCAGCAGACATGGAGAGGGTTAAAATCCCAAATAATTGCTTTTGAGGTTTCTCAGAGTTTGGTAGAAGCAAGATGACAGCAACACGACTGCTCTGTCTGTCTGCATTTTCTACAAAGCTTTAAATATCCCACAAGATACCCACTTCTTTATTCTTTCCCTTCTTATTTTCTTCTCCTTTTTTTCTATCATTTTTTTCCCCTTGTTTGTTTACTTGTGGGTTTGTTGGGTTTTTTTGGTGGTAAGCTAAAAGCCATCCCAAAGTCGGAACCAATTTCTCAGTTTCAAAAGAAAGGATAATAAACCTGTCATTTGTGGCCTGAGCAGGGAGGTTGCTGCTGCTCTGATATTAAAGCTGATTAAAAGCAGACCTGGTTTTGGGGAGTTCATGTCTTTTTCAGACTGTTTTATTCTTGGGGGGAGGAATTGCTTTGAGCAGAAGTGCTTTGAGCTGACAGGACCATTGAGGATAGAGCAAAAGCAGAGCATTGCTGGGATAAAACTCACCTGAGGAGGTTGTGTTGGTGCAGATTTTAGTTTTATTTTCCTGTTTGGTAGGAGAATGTCAGGATGAGCAGCAGGCGGGGCTCTGTTTGAGCAGCTCAGGATTTCTGCAGCAGCTCTGGCCAGGATTTGCAGGATTTGGAGAGCCCCAAGCCTTCTGGGGTTCACCAGGGAGAAGCTTTGGGATGTGCAGTTTGCAAACCTTTCCCTGCAGGACAAGCACAGGGCTGGATTCATTAATCAGCGTGTTCACAGTTTATTAGCAGATTCCTTTATTTCAAAATCTCTTCACCTTCCCCAGGGAATTATTTTTTCGCCCTTTGGCAGTGGATTTCTGTGCTAGGAGGGGAGGGCAGCGGGCTGGGAGATCACAGGAAAGCAGCGGCAGAAGTTTGGGACATGGAATCTCTTCAGAAGAAAACATCTCCTAAATTATAATAGTTTTATAATTGCAGATATCACTTATATCACTTGCCTTTCTGGGTGACCCTTATTACAGCAATGCTTTAATTACTGTAATTGGTTTATTGCCACATCGTTCTTTGAATTAGAGAATTATTTCATCCTTACTTAAAGGACAAGGCAGGTATTGATTAAGGGCTTTGAAAAATTCCAGAACGGCGATTGTGTGGGTGCCAAAATTTTGTTTTTTGAAAATCAAGTGCTTTGAGGACAATGTGCAACGTGTGGTTGTGATATAGAACACGAGTTTCAAACCCATCCGTTTCAAAGAGGAATTCATTATCATGGCTAATTTGCATCCACAAAAACACAGTTCAGCTCAGCATTGTCATCAAAAGGCATTTTCATTGCTCAGTGTTGTGTTAAATGCACTTTTCAAGGACTCGATTTTGTAAAGCCCAAGAAGAAGATGCTGCTTGGGCTCCAACAGGAGCTTTTTGTGTTCTTCCTCAAGTTAAACGTGGCCTGCACTGAGTCCTGGTCACCTTCGCTAGGACTAGACTGGAGCCAAATTAAAGGGAAGAATTTTATTCCCAGAAAAGGCTGGATTCAGTGAAATCCCCGAGCCAGGGGCTTTGGGCAGTTGGGATCAGCCCTGCTCCTCCCTGCCCCTCTCAGGGTCTGCAATTGCTCCTCCTGAACAAAGCAAGTCGCAGACAGTCCAGATCAGTGTAAAATCAAACACAAAACAGGTGTTTGCTAATTAAAACTGAGATTTTAATGAATGACCTGTGTGGTTTTGGTGAATAAATACCACTCTCAGCATCTGCTCTGTAATTAGGTTCCAACTTCTTCTTTTTTTTTTCCCTCCTCAAGTCCCAGTAAATAACTACAGAATGCCAGCTTTAACTAAAACCTGCTCTCTTTGCTCTTTAATGGGGAAAAAGCAGATGTTTCCTGCCCAGGTAACTCCAAGCAGCAGCAATCAACTGAGAAGGGGAAAAAAAAAACCAAATCCTTCATATTTTAATGTGTTTTTCTCTCAGGTTTGTAAATAAGGACAATAACACACTGGAAGGGAGGGATTTCCTCAAATCCTCCCAATGCTGCAGGCTGATTACACATTTGTGGGATGGCTCTTGTTGCACCCCTTGGGGTTTGTTTTTAACTAATTGGGTGTTTGCTTGGACAGATTTCCTGTTGGGTTTGGGGTTTGTTTTTTTTTAATTCTGGACCTGTTTTACATTAAGTCTACATACAGATCTGTGGGAATGTGTGGGGAGAAGGAGGTGGGGTGGGAAGAGGTTCTGGAATAAACACACAGGGATCATGGGGTGCTTCCCTCTTCCCAGAAACACCAAACCCTGGTCGGTGCTTCTCTCTCAGGAATAATTCAACATGGAATTCCTTCCCCAAATCCCATCCATCGCTGCCCTCTGTCAGTGGGAAGCCATTCCCTGTGTCCTTCCCTCCATCCTTCATCCCAATCCCTCTCCAGCTCCCCTGTGTTTCCTGCTGTTCCTCCACACATTTCCCACCCCACGAGTCAATCATTATTCACTTTCCCCTTGAGTTTCTTCCCTCTGCATTCTGGTGCTTCTCCTGTTTGGGGTGAATCCCCCAGAGGCTCTCAGGGAAGGATTGAACACTTCAGGTGCAAAATCTCCATCAGTTCTCTCCAGAGCTCTGTGTTCCACGTCTGCCCCACGAGAACCTCTGAGCCCCATGGCTGAGCTCAGCCCCACGGAGCTGTAGGGTTACCAACAGGATTTCATGAGCTCAGCCCCACGGAGCTGTAGGGTTACCAACAGGATTTCATCAGCTCAGCTCCATGGAGCTGTAGGGTTATAACCAGGATTTCATGAGCTCAGCCCCACGGAGCTGTAGGGTTATAAACAGGATTTCATCAGCTCAGCCCCATGGAGCTGTAGGGTTATAAACAGGATTTCATCAGCTCAGCCCCATGGAGCTGTAGGGTTACCAACAGGATTTCATCAGCTCAGCCCCATGGAGCTGTAGGGTTACCAACAGGATTTCATCAGCTCAGCCCCATGGAGCTGTAGGGTTACCAACAGGATTTCATCAGCTCAGCCCCATGGAGCTGTAGGGTTACCAACAGGATTTCATCAGCTCAGCCCCATGGAGCTGTAGGGTTACCAACAGGATTTCATCAGCTCAGCCCCATGGAGCTGTAGGGTTACCAACAGGATTTCATCAGCTCAGCCCCATGGAGCTGTAGGGTTACCAACAGGATTTCATCAGCTCAGCCCCATGGAGCTGTAGGGTTACCAACAGGATTTCATCAGCTCAGCCCCATGGAGCTGTAGGGTTACCAACAGGATTTCATCAGCTCAGCCCCATGGAGCTGTAGGGTTACCAACAGGATTTCATCAGCTCAGCCCCATGGAGCTGTAGGGTTACCAACAGGATTTCATCAGCTCAGCCCCATGGAGCTGTAGGGTTACCAACAGGATTTCATCAGCTCAGCCCCATGGAGCTGTAGGGTTACAAACAGGATTTCATCAGCTCAGCCCCATGGAGCTATAGGGTTATAAACAGGATTTTATGAGCTCAGCCCCACGGAGCTGTAGGGTTACCAACAGGATTTCATCAGCTCAGCCCCATGGAGCTGTAGGGTTATAAACAGGATTTCATCAGCTCAGCCCCACGGAGCTGCAGGTTACAAACAGGATTTCTGTGCCTGAGTCTCTCCAGCTGCCGAGGAACACTTGACATTTAGCAGAGCACACTCTGTTCTCCCAGAAAAGGGAATTATTGCTCTCTCCAGGTGAGCTCTCCAGGCCAAAGGCAGCTCCCCTCCCTGGGAAATTCTCCCAACAAACCCTTTGAAAGGACTGCAAACACAGACTGACGACCCCCTGTGCAACTGGGATCTCTTTCCCTCCGGTTTCTCAGGAAGGGGATGGCTCCGTGCCTGGCAGCCATTTGTGCAGTGTCACCGGGATAATTCAGGGAAAAGCAGGAATCCTGTCCAGGTGAGCTGGGCAGGTCCTGGCTGGCTGCAGGTAGCACAGGTTGAGATGGGTGTCAGGGGTGGATCCTGAGGCTGACCCTGCCTGAAATCAAATCCTGCTCCTCTCAGCCTTGCCAACCTCTCCTCTCTCTCTGCTGCTTCTCCTTCCATGTGAGATTTGCCTGAGACCTGAGAGCTGAGAGAGACAGGGAACACAAACCTCACTGCTTCACTCCATAATCTCCTTCCTGGTAGTTACTGGTTTCATATTCAGGAACTATAAAGCTTTAGGGAAAGAAAAGAAAGCCTGAAAATGAGGTTCTGGGGGCTTATTTAGCAATTGACCCTTTTTTCAGCACGCTCAGCCTTACATTCAATTACATTGCTAGGCAACAGCTCCTGTCAGCCCTAAGTGGATCCCAGGATTAATCCACGATCAGTCAAGATACACATTTATTCACCTTCCCTCACAACAGTAATAGGATTTTGCTGGGCCCAGCTTAATTCCATAGATGAGGCTGACACTGAATTAAAGCTGCTTATCCTGGCTCATAATAAGGAGGTGAGATCCCAGGGGAGAGGGAAGGTGAGGGAGATGCTCACCCAAGTGAGTGACAAAACCAGGGATTAGAAATCCCAGCGGAGGGAAAAGTACCATTAAATCAGACTGGAAAAACCCAGTTCAAATTCTGCATTTGCTGGGCATTACACACATCCCCGCTGTGCTCCTCACACAAATCCTGCCCTGGCTGGACTGAGCTGAGCTGCAGGCAGCTTTCCTGGGCTGGAATTCCCACCTCCTCTCTCACTCACTCCTCTGAACTTGCTTTTCCTGCCTGTCCCTGCTCCTTCTGCTGGGATTTGAGATTCCCTCGGGGCTCACTGAAGGACATCTCCAAAGAGAAGCCCTTCGAATGCAGCCATTGTTTTGTAGCACCTCCCTGGCACAAACAGATTCGATTTTTAAGTGGGGAAAGGTCTATTAATCTATTATTAATTAATATTCCGTATGCCGCCTCGGAGGCAGAGGGGATCTTTTGAAGCCATCTGGTTTCTCGTTGCACTGGAGGAAAGCTGCTGGCTGTTGTCTGCTCTGGAATATGGTCTGGGAAATGGGAACTGTGGCCAGGAATCTGGAATTCCTGCGTGGACTCAGCTCTCCCATCTCTCCTCCCGCATTTCCATCCTCCCTGTGCAGCTCCATCTCTGCTCTGCCTGGGAATTTCCAGAATTTCCGTATTTCCAGCACAAAGGTTTCACTCCAGGCACTTTCTCCCCCTAAATCACCAGGCCAGGCTGCAGAAAATCCCAAACCCAGCGCCAGGCAAAGCCACGCTGCTCCGAGTGGGATTTACATAAACTGTGCACTAAAAACCCCTAATATTTAAAGTGTTATAACAAAGCAGAAAAAAACCTCCTCTTTCAAGCTCTATGACAACCTTATGAATATGTAAATTAGAACCCAAAGACAATTTTCTACTGGCTCACAGTAAATATTGAGGCAGAGCTGGGGAGCATTAAGTGGCAGATTTAGGTCCGTATTCATTCCTTTTTTATTTATTTATTTTAAACACAACACTTAGAGACCAATTTGATTGTAATGCACCAAATCTATCGAGTATTGCAGCCAGCTGATGGCATTGTTAAATCATACTTATTTTGGCATTTCTTATTGAAAGCAATAGAAGAGCAACCAGTGGTGATAAATTTGTTTGTGGAGAGCAGCGTTGCTTGTCAGAGTTGTACACTGTTGTAACTAGGGCAAAATTACACTATAAATTTGCAGGTTTATTGTCCTTTTTCTTCTATTTTTTTGGTTGTTGTTAGTGACCTGCTTTCCATATCCTCTGTGTTGTGCTCTGGCAGGAGAGAATGGCTGTGAGATCTGGGGGTGCTGGGGGGGAAAAGGTGACTTTACGGAATTTCCCTTATTCTCCCCCAAAAACAGGGCTGGATTTGAAGGTGTGACTGCAGCAGGAACCTGCAGAGCTCAGGTGGCTCACAGACCCTCTGCTCCTGATGTGTTTAATGACATGGAGTGGGGTTTATCTGCCGTGTTAATCAGATTATTTAATTGCAGTCCTTGTTCTGAGCCATCATCTGCACGTTTGCTCTCGATGGCTGCCTGGTTTGTGGCCTCCAGCCAGAACCTCCGTGGCTCCAGGCTTTGGGTGGCTCTTGCTGGGTTGAGGTTCTCCTCACCAAATCTCTGTCCTGGGAGGTTAGTGTTCCCTGCTGCCATCCCTGTGCCCAGGCTTTACCTGGTGCTATTCCTGTACCATTCCTGTGCCATTCCTGGTGTTATTCCTGCTCCATCCCTGTGCCATTCCTGCTCCATCCCTGTGCCATCCCAGCTCCATCCCTGTTCCATCCCAGCTCCATCCCTGTTCCATCCCAGCTCCATCCCTGTTCCATCCCTGCTCCATCCCTGTGCCATTCCTGCTCCATCCCTGTGCCATGCCTGTGCCATTCCAGCTCCACTCCTGTGCCATTCCCACACACAAATCCAAAGCTGAGTTCCCACACAGGATTCCAGCAGACTGGATTTGGGATCTAAAGCTTTATCCTTCCCTCTGAATTCCAATCCCGTGTAACCCCAGTGAGTTAATGAGGAGCACCAGGGCTGGCACTGGGCTGTGTGTCCAGTTGGTGTTTTGCACCCCTGGGATGTGCAGGTCGTGGATCCCCCTGCTCCTCCTGAACAGAGCATGAAAAGCCAAAATTCAGAAGTGCTTTGAGCTGTAATCTCTGAGGATTTGTTGCATACGAGGCAATAAACGGCTGCTCCAATTGACTAAATGCCACAGCCCAGCAGTTTATTTTAATTACGCTACAAAGGGAGGAATATGATTGTTCTTATGGTACAACATAACAAGGGAAGAAGAAAAGAAAATTGTGTCCCGCTCTCCTCCTGAGAAGGTTTAGCAGCAGCGTCTTGTTTATCATGGAGGGCTCAGGGCAGCAGGATCCAGAAATAAAACATGAGGAGGAACCACTTTAGAGAGGAAATGCAAAAAAGAAGAAAACCAACAAACCTCCAGAAGAAAAACAACCTAAAAAAGGGGAACTTAAATCAAATCACCTCTCTCAATGAGCTGTGAGTGCTGGTTTGAGTTGCTGCAAAAGAGAGTATTGGAACACCTGGAGGTTTGGAGGGTTTGGATGAGAGATGTGGAGGATGTGGGTGATGAGGGGTTGTTCTTTTGGGAGGGCAGCTCCTCCTGCTTCCTCTGATTCATTCCAAAATCTGGGCTGTGACATTCAGGGGCTTAAAGAAGTTGCATCCATTATCCACAGAGCTCACCAGGTTACCGTCGATGTTGGGAAAGAAAAGAATACAGGAGTTGGGGAAAGTAAAAGTTCTCCAGTTCCACTGAGTTTCTCCCTTTGCAGTTTTCCCCCAGCAGTTCTCAGTTTGTCTCTGCCTGTCCTTGATCTCCCCTGATTTCCTTTGCCTTTCCTGGCGCCCAGAGCTCCCTGAGCCTGGCACATCCCTGCCTCTTTCTGAGCCCTTTTCTACAGAAATGCTGCTGCCAAGAAATTCCTGTGGCTCCCCCAGAAATCCTCAGCTCCAGAGGGAAATCCCGGAGTGCTCAGCTGTGTCCCAGCAGCTCTCCCTGCCCGTGTCTGCACACCCCCAGCGAGTCCATGGGATTTGCAGCCCAAGGAGCAGCAAACCTGCCTGGAATGGCAGCTCCAGCTGCGGGGCTCGGTGTGCCTGGTGCAGCTGAGGTGCGTTTGATGTGGAAATGACACGCTGTGCTTGGGCAAACACAGGTTTGTGTCTCATCCCTGCCTCAAGGGAGGGAAAACCAACCCAGAAGGAGCAGGCAGGGGATTCCCTCGGAATATTTCCGTTGGGATTGGCACAGCAGCCTGCAGGTTCCAGGGGAGCAGCAATTCCAGCCAGAAAAAGGCTTTTCCAGGGACAAAGCCTTTCTCCACCCTTTTCCCACCGCCAGTCACACCCCCTGCTCCCAGCTCTGCAGGCTCACAATTGATGGGAATCGGCAGTTTTAGTCAATGCATGGATGAGCAGTTCCAGCCCTGAGTGACAGACATGGATTTGGCATCGAATGATCCTTCCCTGCTCCGGGGTGTCCATGGGGAGCAGATCCTCCACCAGCCCTGGCGCCAACGTGAGCTCCTCGCGCTTCAGAGGTTCTAAATCAGCACCTCGTGCAGATTTTGAACAACCCTGCTATTTTATATCACATTTCTAATTCATCTTCTATTTATTTTTTATTTTCTGAAGTAATCTCCTGGCCAGCCTTTGGTGCTCTGTGTCCCTCCCCAGCTGTCCCCTCGCCCTGGGTGTTTCTGGGGAACAGAGGGAGATATTTGTGCTGTGGAGATCTCCCAGCAATCCCAGCATCATGGATCCAATTTTGGATAAAGTGACTCCTCCTGAGCAGTGGATGAGTCTCTCTCTCTGTTCCCACCCTGGAACATCCCCAGGGGTTTGGGGGCACTGTGGGTTTGGGGCTCAGCTGTGGGTTTGGGGCTCAGCTGTGGCACAGCCAGAGTCCTTCTGTGTCAGTGGCGAATGGCAAATCCACAGGGCTTGGCTGAAATCTGGGATACAGTGAACCAGGAGAGAGAGAGGACTCAGATCTGCAGCTCCAGGCTCCGAATCGCTGCAGAGGCTGTGACTTTGTGGTGTGACAAAGCCCAGGAACAGGGTTTTTAGCGAGTCAGGAGGTGGATTGGGATCATCCCTGGGAATCCTTTCCGCTCAGGGTGTTCTGTGACTGCGACAAGGACAAAGCTCTCTGTTCAGGGGACTAAAGAAAAGGAAAGTCTCTAAGTTCAGCCTCATCTTCGAGTTTCTAGCAAATATTAGTCCAAACAGCCACAGATACAGAATTCAGGAAAAAAATCCCATAAATGGATATTTAGGATTCTCTGACATTCTTCTCCTAACACTGAACCAAAGTCAATTGTCTTTTTCAACTTTAAACTGAGTCAACATTTTAAAAAGATAAAACACTTCTATTTAAATCTTTACCTGAATTTACCATCCTGAAGTTTTGGGAGATACAAATATAGGTTTTGTCATCGAGTGAGCAATGTTAGAATCAAAGGTAATAAACCCATTGATCTCCAGTAAGACAATATTAATATTACCATATAGCTTTTATAATTAATTTGCTGCCAGATGAAAGGGAAACACGAGGCCCTTTTAATGCTGGTGATTAAAGCAAAAAGTAAACCTTTGAAAGGCAGATTTGCATGTACAACATGTTGCACTAATTCCAGCAGATCAGGGGGAAATTGTTACTGTGCAGTTGGAGTCACATTGGCGAGTTTGGGATAAAAGAGTTGCTGACCTGTGGGAGAAAAGTCTGAGCAGAGTTGGGATGTTAGGGTGAGGTTTGCTGAACTGCTCTGGCTTCCTTTGCACTTCCAGCTCTCAGATAGAGCAGAAATCCTCAGCAGTGCAGGATTTTGAGGGGAGAACTTTGAGGGGATGGAAGTCTCAGTCTGCACGAGGCTGAATCTCCCAGATGTCCCTGGTTCCGTCCATGGGAGGAGGAATTTCATGTTTACAAGGCTGCTCATCTCTCTGCCCTTCTAGGAATAATCAAAAACCCTGATTTCGGCCTCAGAACGTAATTCGACATCACACTGCAACACTCCCTCAAAGGAATCTTCCCTCCAGCTCTCAATTCTCCTCGTGATTATAAATTAGTCAAGTTATTTACATCTTTCACTCTCACTTCACTTAATGATAGTCAAATAAAAAAGCCCTGCAAGCTGCTTTTCCTAATGTTTGATTTTCCTTGTATAATTATGCCCTCAAGGCTGGTTCTTTACACTCAGGCTTCAGCCCTTGATGAATGCAGAAAGGACAGAGAGGGAGAAAATCTGCAATACTTGATCCTGGGCTTTGATTCCTGAGAAGGCAACTCCCACACTGCAGCTTTGTGGAGCTGCTTCCCTTGATGGTGCTGGTTTGTCATGAGGTGACATCTGGGCAGGAAAACTCTTCAAATTTGGGTGTTCTCCAGCGTTGCGAGATTAAAAATAAAAACTGGGCGCCAATTTCCTTTTCTTTCCCCATTCCCCACTTCCTCAGGTGCAAAAATAATTCCTGCTGAATCACCGTGGTGCTTCCATCCTTCCAGAACTTTCCCAGCCTTTGTGTTTACTAGAAATCAAAAGCCAACACCAAGGAGTTTCATATTAATTGGGAAATAATTGTAGGGTCACCAATATTTTAAAAATCTCGTTGGGCTTTTTCTTTATTTTGGATGAGCGATTTAAGGGACAATAATGAAATGTCTCAGGTGAGATCCCAACATCTGAGGGTGTTTTATAAACACCTAAATGAGTCCAGGCAGAGGTGGAAACTATTGATGTTCCCATAAAAAAGAGAGAAAATCTCCAGGGAGGCTCTGGAAGGAGAGTTTGCTGTTGAATGTAAATACAGGAGTCCCAAAAAGGTGCGCTGTGATCCATTAGGGAAGGGATTTGGTTCTTGGTGATTTCAGTGTAGCTCAGGTGGTGAATTCCCCCAGCATTCAGCACTTGGGAAATAAGGGCGGTTTGTCCCCTTTTTCTCTATGTTTTTGCTCCCCATACATTTGAGGAAATGAGCAGTTGAGTGCTTTGGAAAAAAGGCAAAATTGAATGTCAGGAGGATGGGAGGGGAGAGGGGGAGCTGGGGAGCCTCAGGAATTCCTGATTACATTTAAAGTGTGTTAACTGTGGCACTGTAGGAAAAATCCCTATTTCCTGGTACTTCTGATCCAGGGAGCGCTGTGTATGAATTGGTTTAATTTATAAAATCTCCCATTAATAAGGGTCTTGTGAGGGGAGAGATGTGGCCACAGACCCCAAGAGTACTGAAATAGGGAGAACATTCCCTGAATCCTGAATATTCCGCAGGCAGGGATGGATTGTGGCAGGAGCTCACACCCTCCCACCCTTCAGCCGCTGACAGAGTTGAATGTGGCACCAGAGCCCCACAAATGTATGAAATCAAGGATTTTACTGATAGAAATTCCTTTGTTTCCTTGCCATTGTTTCCCCAGAATGGGATACGCAGCGGTGACAAAAAATTACATGGCAAAAGCTCCTTATGTGAGGGATTAAAAGTTAAATCTGCTTTTGTTCTAATTTCCTCCTCTTCTCTTTCAATACAAGGAGCAAATGAAGCTGATTTTCATCCTGCCCAAAGCCACGGCAGCTTGACTTTTTTTTGCATTAAACAGCAGAAATGTGATTTTGCTCCGCAGAGCCCTTCAGTGGAGCAGAGTTCCCAAGGAGGGATTTTAGTGGTGAGCGAGGTAAACATTCCTGCCGTTTCCTCTCTGCACCTTCTCAATTGACTCAGGCACAGAAAAGTTCATTTACGGGGATCAATATCACTTTCCCTCCCACCTCCACGGAAAAAACACCTCCTGCAGTCGATGGCAATTAAAGACAGCCAGGGACAGAAATATTGATGGGGATGGAGGCAGAGATTTCCTGGATGTGCCCCGGGACAGCTGCGTTTGGGAATGCTCCCCGGGAAACTGCCTGGAGAAGGAATCACCTTCCCAGGGTTAAGGGGATGGGCAGCTGTGGGGCTGCAGTTTGGGAAAATTCGGGGTCACCACTGAGTCAGGACTCCCGGATCAGCTCAGGGCTCTGGATGCAACCCTGAAATTCCCAAGCACTTCAAAAAACTCACAGTGGAGTCCTTGAAAGCTTCCTGAGGAAATGATGCTGCTGTCATTTATTAACTGAACCGCCAATGCCATTCTCTTTCCAAGCATTTCCCTGGGATTATCCCTGCATTCATTGGTGTGACGATGGCACCCAGGATTTATCACGGAAAATCATCTCCTTGTGCCACCAGCCAAGCAGAAAATATCCCAATCCCCCACTTTACCTCTGCCTCTCATCCTGTTTGTGCCTTGGAGGTGCTGTGCAATATCACAAAGGTTGGCCAGGTTGACTACCAAAAAAATGAGGAAAAAACTTTCCTCGTGCTCACCTCGAGGAATTCCAATTCCTTCCTGTTCTCCTGGACCTGCTGTCTCCTGTCAGTGTCAGAACTGGGAATGGCTTCAGTTTGCCCAGTTAAAAAACTGGTCAGGATCTGCTTGTTTAATGGTGCACAAACCCTCCCCAGGGCCTGTTAAACACCCAAATCCCCATGAAAGATGTATTTGAGTGCTTTAACTGGCAGAAGCGAGTGCTATATATTTATTATCCTCTCTCCGGCTGTCTCTATTAGAATGACAAGTCTTTAATTTGTGATCCAGCGCCTGTAATGACAGGATCACGGGGCCATTCTGCTCAGCAGCCTTCCTGGAGCAGAGCTGCAGTGAGAGAACAACAAATCCAGGGCTCAGTCAGGCGTTTCTGCCTCGCTTTTCAGCTGCCATTTAAGATGTACAAACATTCCTGAGCAGGGGGGAGGCTTTTCTTCTGCCGTGCTTTTATTCCTTTGTGGGAACTTCCCCGACATCCCTTTGACAGCTGAACACGGCTCTGTGTGATCAGAACTGCTGAGAGCTCCCTCGCTCCTTCCCCTTTTCCCTGCCCACCTCCCCCTTTTCCCTGCAAATCCCGGCAAATCCCACTGCTGCCCCCGCGGAGAGACACCACTTGTCAGATCAGTGATTATTTATCGCTGCTGTCGTCGTGCCAAACCTCTGTTAGTCACAGCAGGGCTTGGGGTGGAAATCCGGAAGGGCAGAGGGAGGGAGAGGGGCTGGGTGGGGTGGGAGAAGCACCTGGGGAGTTCCTGGGACCTTGGAGAGACTGCAGAGCCTCCGGTGTGCGTGGATCTCACAGCACTTCGGACTCTGCTGGCTGCACCCAAATATCGTCATTATATCGTCGTTATATCATCATTATAACATCATTATATCGTCATTATATCGTTGTTATATCATTGTTATATAGTTGTTATATCATCGTCATATCTTCATTATATCATCGTCATATCATCGTTATATAGTCATAATATCATCACTCTAACGTCATTATATCGTCGTTATATCGTCATAATATCATTGTTAGAGCATCATTATATCATTGTCATATCTTCATTATAATGTCGTTATATCGTCATTATATCGTCATTATGTCATCATTGTATCATTGTTATAGCGTCATTATATCATCATCATATTTTCATCATATCGTCATTATATTCTCATTGTATATCATTATATCATTATATCATTATATCATCATCCTATATCATCATATATCATTATATCGTCATCATGTCATCATTATATCATCATTATATAGTCATAACATCACTATATTGTCATTATATCATCATCATATTTTCATCATATCATCATTATATTGTCATTATATACCATTATATCACTATATCATTATCATCATGTATCATCATATATCATTATATCGTCATCATATCATTTTATCATATCGTCATCATATTGTCATTATATCGTCATTATATCATCGCTATATCATCATTATATCATCATTATATCATCTTTATATCATTATGTTGCCATCATACCATCATTATATCGTCATTATATCACCATTAGATCGTTATATCATCATCATATCGTAACAAGTCAGCCGAAAGGCACCTTCATTTCACTCCTGCAGCATCACAGTTCCCACACGAAGCCCATCAAGTTTTCTTGCCCTAACCATGGGTTTTGTGCCCATCTCCTCTCTGCCTTGGGCACGGAGCAGCTCAGGGTTGGATTTTTGACTGGCTCCTGTGTGCATCCATCTGAGCCGGCATTTCCAACTCCACATTTCCTATTCTCCACTGAAATCCCTGCCATGCTTGTCTGGTGTGACCTGGATGGGAGAGGGATGAAATCCTGACAGCACTGCTCGGAGCTGGGCAGCCTCTCCTCCTTTTGGCTGCAGTCTGATACAGTGAAATGTCCTTTTTTAAAAATTTTTTTGGGTCAAACAAGGAAGGTCCTCTCTGTCCACAAGGGCGGGGTCAGAATTTTGTAGGATAATAAGGGAATTCTGGGGTGCCATTTCTACACTTTCATGAGTCCCTGCATTTTTCATGCCATGCCTGTGAAGCTGCTTGAGACTTTTACACTCCCTGTGGTGGGCAAAGTATGGGGTGAAATAACAGTGAAAAGANCCATCCTCAGGGGCTGAGACACCTAGAACCTGCCCAGGTGAGGCACAGGGAGGTTCTGCCCCTTCCCCTCACCTCAGCCCCGAACCAAAGCCCAGCTTTATTTTCCTGTTGCTGCTCTAGAGCACTACCTGGGTGTTCCACACTGCACAGCCTGCCAGCCTCTGCTGATGTTTTATTCATGTGTCACTTGCCTGTTCATTTGCTAAGGGTTTACAAATGCTTCATCAATTATTAACAGGCCTGATACCTACTTGGCTTGTTGTTGTGTGCTCTTCTTCTTCGTTTTTTTTCCTTTTTAAAGAGGTGTTGGGGGGGTTGAGGAGAATGCTACAAATGTAAGAAAACAAATTAAAATAGGAATTCAATAATTTACAGCCACTTACTGCATTATTCCAAGCAAGTTAATTTTTAAAGGAAAGCAGCTGTAGCAGAGATAATTGAATTAAGTGTTTGCAGTTGTTTCCAAAGCTGGTGTGATCTCAGCAAAGAGGATACACACAAAAGTGTTTGAAGGCAAAATCCAGGAGTGAAGGCCCAAGGGATGAGGATTCCATCATTGCAGGGATAAAAGTGCTAGGGGAGGAGTGTCCTGGTCTCTGGATTGCTGTAAATTCCAGTGCCTGGGGAAGGAGAAGAGCTCCAAGGCCACCTCTTCCTGTCTCTCTGCAGTTCTTGCTCTGCTTTCCCCTCTGCATGAAGAGACACAACAGTGAAATTAAGGCTCAAGTAAATCCTGACAGATTTACCAGAGCCTCCTCCTCCCTATTCCCCAGAGAAACACACAAGAATAAGGCATTTTTCTCTGCTTTTTATTTTCCTAGAAGGCAGCAGAACAACAAACATTTGCCTTTTTAATTTTCATTAATGGTGTGTTGAGATGTTACGGACTCTCTGATCGCTGCTCTTTCCAAAAGGAACAGAGCAGAGCTTCTTCCTTCTCCAAAAGAACAAACTCCAAAGGAAATTTTGTTGAATTTGGGCTGCTGGAGCAGCAGCCTGTCCATAAATGCCTTCAGAGTTGGTTGGGCAGCATTTTCCCTTTGGAAACTGCCCGCGGATCAATAGCTGGGATTGCTTCCTGCAGAGCCCTTTGAAGCTGCAGCTCTCAGGCCGAGGGCTCTGAGTGATCCCAGGGAGAGCAGGATCGATTCTCTGATCCTGGAAAACACAGGGAGGAAGGAGCTGGGCTGGGCAGTGAGGCACGGGTGGGAAATGCAGAGCTCATCAGGAAATAAATAGCAGTTGTTGGTATTTATTGTTACGAAATCCTCCTGTTTTCCTAAGTTCCCGGTGGGAATTCGGAGGGAGCAGTGTGTTGGACACAGGGATGGTGGCACAG
Organism: Grantiella picta; assembly: GCA_013397955.1. NCBI lineage: Eukaryota > Metazoa > Chordata > Aves > Passeriformes > Meliphagidae > Grantiella > Grantiella picta. Next base: position 133,742 of record VZRM01001344.1, read on the forward strand.
GCTGTGCCGAGCGCCAGGGGTGACATTCCTGCCTCACCTGAGGGTCGCTGTCCCCTCAGCCCAAGCTGAGCTGGGATCTCCCACTGCCCAAAGCTCTGCTGGCATTCATTGCTTTCCATGATTGTGAGTTGGGCACATCTCAGGCTGAGCTGCAGCAGCCAATTAACAAAGTTCATTAGCAGAGTGTCCCTGGCACTCCTCCACAAGGACATCACCACCAACCCCCCTGGCCCCTGGATGTCCCTCATTTCTGCTCCCGCTGATCCCATTTGTCATTCCCACCCCAAAGCCAAGCCAACATTATTTTTGTTATTCTCAGATGCAACGGAGCTTTATTGCTTTTCTTACCGTGCTTGTCTCCGACTTTTAAAATCTAAATTTTTCATTTTAACTTGAATTGTATTTTATGATATATTTATATACTTTTAAACTAACTTTCATACTTACAGGCAACCAATTACTGTACCAGAGGAGCCCCGAGTTAATATTTTTGGGTTTGAAGCCTCACTTTATTTCAGACTATATAAATAAGGTTCTCATGAAGTATTTATACAGCCTAAGCCAGCTCTGGGAAGAAAACAAAAGCAATGAGTAAATAATGAAGAATCAGATTTGTGCTTTTTCATTTTCAAAAGTGTGTGAATTTTTAACTTTTTAAAGGGAAAGAAAAGCTTTGTTCCCCCTGGTGCTGCTGTGGGGTTTTCACTCCACAAGGGCTCTGCCAGCCCTGCACTCCCGAGTTCCTTGTGCCAATTTTTCTCTTTTTGCCCTCAAATTGCAAAGTGCCCAACACCTCCAGCTCTTTCCTGCAGCAGGGAGAGCTGAGCTTTTCTAGAATGAGACTTAAAATAAACCAAATTCACCGACGTAAACAACTTCCACTCTACACCAGGTAATTATGTCTTCTCGAGATAATATCATTTGCATATGCATTTATAACTCTATGAGTGTTCTTAGAGACTTTAATTAAAAATTAGGCTTTCATTTCCATGATTTTGTCCCTTTCTGCTACTCCCACTGTTTTTTAATTTTGTTTCAGGGCCCTTTCTCCACAGAGGGGTTTTTGATGACCCTTCAATGTCTTCTAAAGACGTTTCTCCTCCAGGCACCGAGTGTGATTTGATTTACCTCCCCCCAGCTCTGGTGTGTGTTTCTGGGTGGAGCAATAAGCCATGATTCAGCACATTTCCATCACCTAAAAATCAGATTTCCGTGGCTGTGATTCCTGCTCGCTGTGCTGAGATCAATAGCTGGGAGCTCCTTCCCCCTCCGAGGCAGGAGTGACCCCCACGTCCTCCAGAGCAGCCTGGAAATTCAGCAGCATTCCTGGGGTGAAGGGCCATTCATGCCTGGAATAGCAAAAGGGGTTTTTTGGAAGCTTTTCTACCTCACTTTACACAAATTGGTTTTCTAAGAATGCTCTGAGTCCTTCGGAGTTTGTGCTTTGCTGCTGGGGTGGAGAGAGGGGAATGGTGAAAGGAATCTCCCAGGATGATTCCCTGGGGAATTCACTTCAATCCCAGCATTGATCCCAAATTTCACCTGGAAAGCTGCTCCCCCCTCCTGGCCTGGGCTGAGCATTCCATGGGAATTAATTCCTAAATCGCACTGGGCTGTGCTCCAGGGGGAAAGAGCCACACTGCCTTCGAACTCAGTGACACAGATCTGGAATATTCCCTGGCAATCCAGGGATACTGGTGTAGATCTTGGCAGTGCAGATAAAAGGTCAGGGACCTGCTGTGTCTCTGTTTGCAGTTCCAGACTCCACCCTGATAAACAAACTGTTGTCTCTTACATTCCCTTGACTCCTGGAAAAGAAAAGGTTGCCAATTTTGTCCTGAAACTGAAAAAACTCCTTCTTTTCCCAGCTGGTATTTCATCCAGGATAAACTGTTGGCTTTGGACAGAAAAATCTGAGCCAAACCTTGCCGTGAGTCCCTGGAGCTTCTTAAAAACTTTGCCTTTCCAATCCATATTGGGGCAATTTCTGCCCTTTCAGTGGTGCTGATGGACACATTTACAGACCCTCAGAACTTTTAATATTGGCGTTGTGTGAACAGAAAGAAAAGAAATCAGGTTCTGAATGGCCCTTTCTTTGCCAAGTCTGGGGTTTTATCTAAAGCACAGCAGCACAGAAGTCTAAACAGACTTCCACAAGGTCACGGAAGAAATTACCTTTTGTGCATCGACACTTAGATGCCTTGCAGGCCAATCCTTCTTCCTTGAAGTCATTCCCTGTCAAGTGGGGAACATTTTAGGTGCCCACCTGTAAATGAGATGAGTTGTTGAATTCAGGGGGAACAAGGGATATTAAGGCAACACAGTTGTTTCAGTGCTATAAATGTGCTGTGCCTGGGCACAGCCACCAACGGGCTCTTTTATTGAGATTATTCTGCCTTGTTTGCTCCCTGCTTTCACTCCTCTGCTTCAGCTCTGTCTTCATTGGCAAAATCAATCTCTCCTGCCTTCCTTTTTTTTTTTTTTTTATTAAACCATTGTTGCCTTTTGTTGTGAGGCTGGAATTGATCCCTGGTGAGCAGGAAAGGTTGTGGGGAAGGAGGGAAATAAATAGAGGAAATCACAGCGAGGGTTGGGTGTGTGACAGGTTGGGTCACAGCAGCAAAGGACAGAGCTCGGGTGTCACAGGGGAGCTCTGCTGGCCCAGAGGGGCTGTTCAGGTGTCTTGGAGGGATTTCTGAGAGCTGAAATACTCCACGAGGCCTTTCCAGCAGGGTTGGGGCACAGAATCTGCACCAGGGGCTCCTAAACAACACAAACTCTCTGGATATTCGAGAGCTGTCACCCTTTGGGGCTGCACCCAAACAGCCCCACGCCTGGGAACTCAGGCTGTTCAACTGGCATCTTCCCAAATTCACAGGGAGCAAACCCGGATTTATCCCCTTGGCTTGGCTGCATTCAGGTTTGTCCCAGCAATTCCGAGGTGTTCCACATCTCTCTGGCATTCAGCACTGCTTGGGTTTTTTGGTTTTTTTTCCCCTGAAGTGAGAGAAATTACAGAGGCGTAAAGAGCCACAGTTCAACTGCTCTTCAGATATTTCGTTTCTGCAGAGCTGCTGCGGCTCAGGACTCCACACCAATTAAAAATAAGTGAATTACAAAGAAAAATCAGCTGTGAGAACATGGAGTAATTGGGCTGGAAGGGGAGAAATAATAAAGTGGATTCATATTTTGAGACGTTCTCCCAATAAATAAAAAGGAGAGGTGCTTTGCAGGCTCTCCATTTTTGCTTTATCCAGAGTGATGCTCAAGGCAGGTGATTCATGTGCTGAAAGACAGGATCTGAGCAGATAATGGTTTGCCAATTCCCTGAGCTGCTTGCAGGACACAGAAGGTTGTCCAATTAATCCCTCTTGTTTGGATTAATCATTCCAGCCTGTTCTGTGGAAGAAGCAGCAGCCAAACAGGAACACAAGAAATGTCTCTTAGGAGGGATTGCACTCAGGAAAGAACTTTGGGCTAAATCAGTGCCCTGAATTAATTCAATTGTAGTCACAATTAAATCAAAATCCCTCTCCTGTTCGTGTCCAATCTCCATCAGGTATTGATTGGAACAAATCATGTACAAAAAGCTGATACAGCTGGTGGGATACAGGAATTATTCCCTGATTGAGGGGCTGTGCAGGCTCTGCCCACAGCTCATCCTCAGCTCTCTCCTGTTTGTTCCTCTTTATCTCTTCCCAGAACTGCTTTCCCAGCTCCTTTCATGCCTCTGTTTTCCTCCAGCAGAGCAGGGAAGGAAACAAAGGATGACCATCCGTGATGGATCTGAGAGCTTTTCTCTGCTTTACAAATGCACCTTCTGAATGCATTCAAAGGATGCAAATGGCCCCAAAATAAGCACGGAACGAGACACAAAATAAGACCAGTTGAGCAGGTTTTTGTGCCTGGTTTTTGTATAGAGGTGTGATTGCTGTCATTTGGGGCATTTTGGGCACATTTGGCAGGAATTGACTGCTCCCCTTCGGTGTAAAAGGACTTTTACATATTCAGAGGGTGACCTAAAGCAGGACAGTGTGACATGGCAATGGTGGCCCTGGAAAGGCTCTCTTGGAGCCAATCCTGCTTCACCTGCGTTAATTAATTGCGTCACCTGCGTTAATTAATTGCGTCACCTGCATTAATTGCATCACCTGTGTTAATTGCGTCACCAGCAGGACCCCACAAGCTGGAACAGGCAGAAAATCCCCAAAACCTGCCTTGTAAACACGGAGGGGTGAGAGGGAGATCGCTCTGGGTGCCTCTGAAACCACAATTACACCTCGTTACAGACGAGAGCAATTCCTAATTGCAGCTAATTACAAAGGAGAGTAAATGAGCAGCGACCACTTAAATGCACCTTTAATTTATTAAAAAGCAATAAGAATGGAAGTTCCATCCCCAGAGGGAAAGGTTTATGTGGGGCCAAGATCAGTTACCCCTCATTTCCAGTTTTTCAATGGAGATGTGGGTTATGAAGAGGAGATGAAGTTAAGGTGACTGAAAATGAGGATGCTGCAAAGCCCAGCTCAAGGGCATTGCCTTGTGGAACACCAGAGGAGATTCTGGAGAAGTGCTTTAATTGATTTAAGTGCCTTTGCCACATCCTCATCCCTCGTTCCTGCCCTTCTTTGCCCGTGGATGTGCAGGGATTTGTGTTCCTTGATTTGCACTGTTCTGGAGAGAGGAGTGAGGAGAGGCAGGAGAACAAAGCGCTGGCCGGGCAGGGGCTGAGCTCTGCCCCGGGAGGAGCTGTCTCTGATAAAATCCAGGTGGCATTCCCACATTTAAAGAAATTCCCGTGACCTCAGCACTCATTTCACATCTGCTCCGAGGCTGAGATGAACGGAAGTTCTTCCCTGTGCTGTATTTGGAGGGGAGGCCCCGTTAACCTCCTCGGGGAGCAGAAAATCTGCAAATGTTCACAGTGCCTGCTCGGGAAGCCAAACCAAGGCAGGGAAACATTCCCGAGCCATGGAACTCCCCCTGCCCAGCCCTGAGCTGCCCCAGCCCAGCTGCCAGGGAGAAATCCTGGAGAAATAAATCAGAGCTGACAAAGTGCAGTTTAGCAAGAGCAGCACCCTGGGCTGGAGCTGCGTGATTGGCACCCCTGATAAATTCCTGTCATTCCCGCTGGCTCTGGGCAGCCTTTAAATGTTTGGATTGTTTGGAAGATGCATTGCCCAGAGCTTCCCAAGGCTGGGGGAGCTCGGCGTGCCCTGGGAGACCTGCCAGTGTCCTGCTGGAGGTGACAGGGACAGGAATCTCTGTCTCCTTTTTCTGGGACAATCCTCTCTCCTGCACAGCAATGTGGGCTCCTGCTGGGATCTTGCAGGTCTTTCTCTCATTTTCCTGCCAGCACCACCACTCCTGGTTTTCCCTGTGCGCTCCTGGTTGTTGCAGCTCTCGGGCTGTAGTGGGTCAGTGGGGATTTGGTAATTTCTGGTTTTCACTCTGGTCTCGGTGTGAATTCCCGGTTTATTTTCCCGGTCTATGTCCATGGTGCTGATTCTCATCTTTCCTCACAACCCTTCCCTCTCTCCCTCACCCCGATGTCCTGATATTCAGTGATGTGCCAAGATATCCTGCTGGAATTTGGCTGAGCCTTCGGGATAATCCCAAACCATCCTCCTGGCATGTCCCAGTCAGTTCTGTGCCCATGAATTGGGCTCTGTTCCTACAAGCTCTGAGTGAAAGGGACACTGATTCTTCTCCTTTCCCACCTCTGAACATCAGAGCAACATGAAATTAAACGAGAATCTTGGCATAATTAAAGCCCAGAGCCTGCAGGATCCTGAATTAGGCTCAGCGAGCTGGAAATCATGATTATCTGACCACGAGGTGCAGCTTCCCCCACGCACAGCTGGTTTGGATAAATGCAGCAACACCTTCATGCCTCTGTGTGCAACCCAGATGAAATCTGCTCGGAAGCCAAAATAAAGAGCCAATAAATCTGTGCTGATTATAATTGGAGGGATCACATCCAATTATAGGGTTACACCTAGGGTTAGCGTTGAGAAACCTAAAGGGCCTGGAGCCACAGGCACAGTGGGGCTGCAAAGGGCCTGCAGGGGCCGTGGTGGCAGGGCATGACATTGCTGCTCCTGCACCTTTCTGAGCCACAGAACCCAGGTAGAGTGCTGAGGTAATTAACTGGGGTTAGGGTTAGGGTTACACCTGGGGCTGAGAAATCTAAAGGGCCTGGAGCTCCAGGAACAGTGGGGCTGGGAAGCAGACAAGAATATTTCACATCCCGCCGATTATAATCAGCTCTGCAAGAAAGGCTTGGAGGTAACAAATTACCTGCCCAATCTTTAACCCCAATTACCAACTGCTTGTGCTCATCCATAATTGTCTTTCCTGAGAACTCTTTCTTGCTGGTGAGGAACATGATGGATTAACGCGGTGGCTCCTGTGGACAGCTCGAAATTGATGCATTGTTTGCAGGTTCCACTTTCCTAAGCCACAGGAATTAACAATCCCTTCAGACACCACCTCATCCCCTGAGCTCCTCCTCCTCCCTGGGTGCAGCCCAGGAAGAACAAAAAAAAGCCTGATCTGGAACTTTCCAATGCAAATTCAAGTCTAAATTCTGTGGAGAGGGAATGATTGTGCCAACCAGGAGTTGGGGTGCTCGGGGTGGTGTGGCACAAAAAGCACAGCCCTGGGTAAGTGCAGGCAAGTAGGAGAAACAGATCTGCTGCATCACTGAACCCAGAGGACGTGGATCTGCCTGGAGAGCAGCAAAGCCCTTCCTGCAGAGCTCACACCCACTCTGGGCTCTGCACAGAGCAGCCGAGAGCTTTTCTTTGAACTTTAGGAGAGAAAAATAGCAAAATGTTTTGCCAGATTCATTATGACTTAAACAAATGTCACGAGTGGTAATGAGGAGGAGCTGCAGCATTGACTGGGCAAATGCAAATGTTGCTGCCTGAGGGGCTCTGCAGCAGCAAACAGAGGTGATGGGCGAGCTCAGATGAGCTCAGGTGAGCTCAGGTGAGCTCAGGTGAGAGGTGCTGAGCGGGAGAGCTGCTCCAGGACACACATCCACCTGTCTCATGGAAAAAAAAATCAAAGTAATTCATCCTCAGTCTGTCCTTTGTGTTGCCCTCACTGTTTTGGGTGCAGAGCCTGTTTTGGTTTTACCCCGGATTTCAGGGGAGCTCTGCACTGGAGGGCAGGGTGGGAGAATTCTCAATAAATAAATGTGAAATAGTCCTCGAGGTGCTCAGTGCAGCCAAACCCCTCTTTCATTCTCCGGTGCAATCCAATCTTTTGTTCCCTGGCAGGGGCAAGGAGCCTCCTCCCCAGGCAGACCCTCTCCTTTGTTCGCAGGGCTGGCCTGGCCAAAGGCACTGCAGCTCCTCCTCGAGCACCTCCTCTCCCTTTGCCCTGTGCTGCTCTCCCTGCTTTGGGCAAATCCTCGTTTGGAGCTGTTTTATCGCCTTTGATTCCACATTTTCTCAGTTATCTTGAACTCTGATCCGCCTGCCTCGGCCTGCCGTTCCTGTGGCGTGTGACAACGCCAGACACGAGAGGCCAGGGCGCTTTGATCTGGTGATTTGTGTGACTCGTGCCTGGCAGCCTCGTGTCTGCTCCTGGAATCGGTCTGAAGTGGTGGCTGCAGGTCTCAGGATGTCACCGTGTGTCACTCTCTGGGCTCTGTGTGTCGCGCTCTGACACTCGCTGTCACCACACAGATGGTGGCTTCCCACGGACGGGGTTTGCTGTGCTCTGACATGTGGAATTGTTGCTCCAAATGTTCTCCTGGAACAAACGTGGTCACTCTGGATTTCGGGGGCTCCATCCAGGCCACGCCAGGCTGTGTGATGTGAGGCTTCTCCTGGAATGCTGCACCTCCTGGATCAGCTGTGATCCCAGGAGCAGCTCCGGTGTGATTTCCCTGGTTTGGATTTCGATGTGCATTCCTTTATCCTGCGGCTATCAGGAGCAGCAGCCCCGTGCTGGGAGCTGTGGGGTGAGCACAGCCATCACCAGGGCAGCTCCCTGCTCGTGAAATCATCGTCACCCCGTGAGCAAAACCCTGCGTGGAGAAATGGGCTCTGAATCAAATTCTGCACTAGGAGTGACTTTTTATTTATTTTTAAACTCCTCTCCTGGCACTCTGCCCTTCCAGCAGAGCCTGCCTTGGGTTGGCCACTCACTGCGAGAGCTCCAGGCCATTTCTGAGCAATGAATTCTCATTTCAGGTGAAGGTTCCCCCTGAGCTGTGCCTGCAGCACTGCTGTCCTGAGCTGCTCTGACGCTCGGATCTCAGCAGCAATCAGAGCCTGGCTGTCCGTGGCCATCAGTGCCAGCCCAGCTGTGTGCCCTGGCAGAGGGGTGACGCTCTGACTCCCTGAATTCCACTCCAATTACTCTGTCCCATTTCCCCAGGGCCCCTGGGCTCCCCCAGCCCTGCAGGGCTTGGCCTCTCTCAGGGAGGATGGATTGGAGTTGGCACCTCACCCAGCCAGGCTCTGCAGGAAAACCAAACCCTTCCCCTCGTCAGAGCCACCGAGAACTTCACTGGGAGCAGATTTCTGCAAGGAGACACGAGGAGAGTTATTTATTAGCAATAACAGTTTCTGCCTGCATTTATAATGTGTTTTACAAGGTTCTCCTGAAGGATCAAATTTACACAGGTCTCAGGTTTGCTGTGAACTGAGAACACAACTGCAGTGGGAAGCAGGGCAGGAGAAATGAGAGGAGGGAAGGGCTGGAAGGACTGGGAGAATCATGAAGGGATGGAGGGAATTTTACTGAATTTCCTCCTTTCTCCGGGATTTCCTGCAGGACGAGCCAGCAGAGCAGCAAACACCGAGCTGCTCCGGGTGACCAGGAGGGGACAGAGCTTTCTGTGCTGTCACTGCAGCTCTGCAGAGAGGAGCAGGCAGGGCCTGGAGCCATCCCAGCCACACAAACACCCCAGTGCCCTGGGAGCAGGGAATGTCACCAGGGAATGTCACCAGCTCTGAGCAGGTGCCAGGCAGGGGAGCTGGTGTCACTCTGTCACCCCCGGCAGGGCTGGGCTGCTCTCCCTGCCCCAGGCTCAGCTGGCAGAGCCTCCTGCCATGAAATAATGCCCCAAGCAGGAACGTGCAGGGAATATTCCCCTCCTGGAGCACCTGCAGGGTCCCTCTGCTGCTCAGGGACAGGGCTAGAGGAAACGTTTAATCCCCAGTAACTCTGTGAAGCTGCTCCTACAGCCAGAATGGAACAGGCTGCAGGGCAGTGAGTCAGGAAATGAGATCAATTCATAAAAGATCTCATGGAAATTTCTGCGTTACAATTGCAGCTGCAAAAGCTCTTTAATGTCCACACTCTGATATTAAATACTGGAATAAAAAGCTGGGGAATGGATTCTATTCTGGCTATCATTCTGTGGGAGTGCAGGTCAGATCCCTCTGGATTTCTGAATAAATCTGGGCTCTTGACAGAGCATGAGGAGCCTTTGGAATGCTTGGGTCCAATCTCCAAAGCAGGATTTATCTGCTGCAGCCTTGGGGTTCTTGGAGGATTAATTCACTTAATCATAACTGTTTTCTGCAAGCATTTTAATCAGCTGCTAATCCTCATCTCTTCCTTCACATTAGCTAATTAAATCAAGTTATTATTTTTAAGTGTTCCCTCAAAGCCTATGATTCTTATGGAAATGGGAGAGGAGCTCTGCAAAATGTCCTAGAAAGGATCCTTTCCTTTTGGGGCTCTTTGGTGGCTTTTATTTAACATTCCTGTGGCAGCTGAGGAAACTCCCTCTTTCTTCATGTTGTACAACCAGCCAGTTCTGTGTTCTTGTTTTTATTCATAAAGACAGATAATAAAATTAATGCCTTTGGTGGTAGTAGTAGATCACCCCCCGCAGCTTTCCAGCAGATTTTGTGATAAATGAAGTCACTCGCCAAAAATAGCAATAAACAAATTATACAAGCAGAGTTCAATCTGCATCGAATCCCCACAGACATATCTGGGAAAGCTTGTTAGAAATAATTGTGGTTTTGTTCCACTTTTCCCTTCCCTCAGGTTTTGTTACAGCAGATAACACCAGCAGCCTCCTCTCCCTGATGGATCTGCCTGGTGCCTTCTGCAGCCACCAGGAGCTGTCTGGGGCCTTTGTCCCTTTGTCCTTCTCCCAGCTGGGACATCCTGGCCACCCTGGGGGCAGCCAGGCACTGCCCAGGGCTGATAAATAAATTCTCTGTCATTTCTGCAGCCCTTGGGACCCCAGGGGACACGGGGATGTGGCCAGGGGGGTTGGGGGCAGTGCTGTGGCTCCACAAGGGGTTAAAGGCCACTGGAACCCCAGGGAGGAGCAGGAAGCCTCCCTGACCAACCCGAGTCCCTGAGAGCAGCAGCTCAGTGAAATTATGGAATTCATTGGCTTCAGCTTCCCATTGCCCGTCAGACATGACTGGATGATCTCTCCCTGTTCTTACCCTCAGCCTGGGCAATTCTGGAAATCTTGGCCATTGGGTTTTTCCTAAGAAAGGAGATTTTATCCTGATTCTGTCACGTTCCTACCTCCCCGTGTTTTACCCGTTCTCCATCTGGAGCTGTATTTCAGCTGACACGCTGAGTTATGCAATAATAGATGGAAAATCTCCTTGGTGACATTTTTGCAGAGAGGAAAAAATACATCTGTCGGGGAAGTGATCCTGAGAAACACCAGTTTGTCCTGGCTGAATTCCCCCACATCATGGCCCAGTGCAAATCCGTTGGGGTTTGGGAATAGAAGACTTATTTCTATTTTATTCCCAACCCCAAAAGTGAGTCTGCTGTTCCCTGCCGTGGTGCAGAGCAACGCAGACATTGCAGTTCCTGGGTTGCCTCTCCTCAGCCAGGACTGTCAGGCCTGGTGCTGCTTAAGGATTTTGAGATAAATTTTACCTCTGGGAAATCTCCAGGTATTCATTACATTTCTGGAATAATTGTCCTCCCCTTTTGCTCATTTCTAGAGGGAAAGATAACACCTCTCTTTCATTAATGAGCCTTCTTTTATCTAAATTATTGAAACACGAGGCAAGGTCCCTGCTCATCCTCCTTCAATATGGGCAGCCTTATACTGAGCTGCTAAGGACACTTCTAAATGAGATTTAATAATATAGCAGGACATTTAGCATATATTAATTAAATATCAGCAGATGGTGAGGAGAGCCCTTGCTGGGAGTAAGTGCAGAGGAATAGAACTGCCACATAATTAACAAACCTGCAGAAACAATGGAGGTGCAATTACTTTTTTATTAACACATTACACTCGCATGCAATGCTGAGGAATTTAATTACTGCCCAACTCCAATGCTGTTCAGCTCTGGCCATGGTGAAGTGGCAGAGCTGTGGATGTGGAGAGGAGAAGTGCAAAGGGGTTTGGAATCTCCACTGAGAGCAGCTCTGGCAGCCCAAGAGCTTGCAATGAGCACTGGCATTGAGCTGGAGTAAAAGCTGGGAATTGAGATGGGAATAAAATCTGGGAGTTGAGATGGGAATAAAAACTGGGCATTGAGCTGGGAATAAACGCTGGGCATTGAGCTGGGAATAAACGCTGGGCATTGAGCTGGGAATAAAAGATGGGAGTTGAGATAGGAATAAAATCTGGGCATTGAGCTGGGAATAAAAGCTGGGAGTTGAGATGGGAATAAATGCTGGGCATTGAGCTGGGAACAAGGCTCTGGTGGTCCAGGGCAGCACTCATGGAGTGACGCTGAGAATTGGTGTGAAATCTCACATTTCTGAGTGCCATCAGCACAGAGTCCCTGGGTGGTGCCGTGGTGGAATTCTCCACACGGTTGCAGTTTTGCCAAGACAGGCAAAGAGGGATTATTTTCCTTCCCTTCAGCCAGGGTGCCCTGAGGCTTCACCCTCTGTGCCCTCCAAGCCTTCCTGGGCGTTCCACCTTTGGCTGAACCACAAACAGCATTTCTTGGGATTCAAACTCCGCTCTTACCAAGATTGGTGTAAAATCCCCCGATGTCTGCCAGGATTTGGGTTTTCCAGCCCATTTTTCAGCCAGCTCTGCCTGCCCAGAGCTGCAGGGAGTGTCTGAGCATCAGAAGGTTCCTTGCCAGGCACGTGAAGGTTTTGGGATCCAGGTTTGTGGGGTTCCTGCTCCTGGCTCATGAGGTTGGAAAACTCAGGATTGCAGCAGCTGGCTGAGCTGCCTCCCCTGAGACAGGAGTGCTTCGACAGAAATAATTTAAACTCTTAATCCTGCAGACCCTTTTCCCTGCAAAACCCTCATTTGTGCCTTATTCCAGGGCAAAGCAATATTTAGTGGCAGAAGCAGCTCTGTTAACTTATGTTGGTGGAGTTCCTGTTATATTCAACCTGACATAAAATGCCAAGAAATGGCCAAGAATGACATTTAAATGCATGGAATCGACAGCCCTACCTCTAGGTGTGGGTTTGCTGGAGTTTTTTTTTTCCTAAATAATAATGTAAAGCTGCATTTGCCATCCAGTTCTGCTACCTTAAAGTACCTTGTTTGACATTTTACTGTGATGAGTGAACCTTTAACAAGGTCATTAGCTTTGAAGGATTTTTCTCCTGGGGCTGTGGAGAGCAGTTTATTCTAAATAGCCAGGAAGAGAGAATAAAATATAAATAAAAATAACACTGTGTAACTGTGAAAGATTTCATTTGTAAAGAACATAAAGTGGAAGTCTCCACGAAATAATCCGGCCCTTCAAGAAGCCAGCAGTCATTGAAATGAATAAATCCAGCCCCAGCAGAATAACTTCATAAAAATAACAGCAAACTCCTCCAGGTTTATGGGAGAGGAGTCCCTGCAAGGAGGGAAGCTGGAGCACTGGGTGAGCTCTGAACGGCAAACATTCCCAGAATTGCCACTCAGCTGGAGAGGGAATGAGAGCAGAGCGAGGAAAGGAGCAGAAATGCTCAGATTCTCACTTCAAAAGGGAATGGGGTGAGATGAGGGCTGGGAGAGCTGGGACAGCAGAACCTGAGGGAACGAGGTCTGTGAGTGGGAGCAGGGCTCATCCTGGGGCTCTCCAACTCCCACTGGGATGCAGGTGGAATCCCATTGCAGAGGCAGGTGAGCACACCTGGAGAGGGGAGCAGAGTCTGTCGATACCTCCGTGGCAAACAGCAGCGCCGAGTTCTGGAGGAGCTCTCAGGAGCAATTTGTCCTTTGTGAAAGCAATCTGCAGCATCTGGACAAAGTCCTGCGGAGACACAGAAATGGATTTCAGAGCAGGATTATCCAGTCCAAGGGCAGCAGTGGGAATTCCATCTCCGCCTGCGGATGCTGGTTCTGCTCCTGGGTGTCTCTATCAGAGCAGGGCCTGACAGGCGCTGACAGCCCAGGATTACAGAGGAGATGAAGGAAATGCTCTCAGATAGGGCTGGAGATGTCTTTGTCAGCTCCCCATCAGCCCCGAGAGCTGAGCAAAGCGAAGAGTTGCAGCCTAATTGGCTGGGTATCTCATTAATTGCGCTATTTAGTCAGTCATTATCAACCAGCACGAGGAGGAATTTTCAGATATTTACTTGCTGCCTATAGCACGGGAAACATCTTCTATTTAATACACAAATATGTTGCACCTTATCTGCCGTCTCACCAGGGATTTGTTTAACCAAGGCTCCGGCTGATATGAGCAGGCTTTTAAATTGAAAAATTGCAATTCATTCCCCCACAACTTTGATACAAGTCTTATCAGCGGGAGGAAGTGACAAAAACATATCTCTTTTCCAAGACAGAGGAAGGATTAGCTGAGCAGCAGAAGAGACTTCATTTTGTGTCTCGGGAAGGAGAAGAATGGGAGGAAAGCTCTGTCCTTGACTGGGAGCTGCTGCACACAAAGAGCTGATGCTGGAGTGGGTTTGCCCAGCTCCTCTGGCGTTGGGCACCTTTTGGTTCCTCCTCAGACTCCAGTTTTTTACAGAGAGGAAATTGGGAAGAGGAGCAGAGCCCATGTTTGCTCCTTGCTCTGCTTTTTTATTGAGCTCCAGGCCCAATCAGGCCTAATTAAGCCCCTTTGTTGCTCTCCGTGGGTTCTGTGGGTCCAGACTCGTGGTTTAATCATCGCAGGGATCGATGGGGGGATTTATGATGCAGCTGGATGGAAACTTGGCAGAATGATAACATGAAATGCTCCCTGATAATCAATATGTGATGCAAAGGGCTCGAAAGTGCAAAACTCTCCCCATCAGCTACAAGCAGCTGAATTTAGCAGCTTTTCGAAGGGATGGTGGTAAATATTTAGATTAAAAAAAGGGGCTCAGGACATGTGAGTTGATATCCAAGATCTGTCAGCCTGAAACATCCTTGCATGACATGGAAGTTTGAACTTAATTCCAGCTCCAAGGTATAACAGCTCCGAGGTGTAACATTTCTGTGTCCTTGGAAAGAAAATAGTCAAGGCAGCTTCTTAATTATCCAGACAGGCTTTGAGTGTGGAGGGAAATTTATGTGAGATCTCCATTTCCCACTTAAAATTCCACGACTCCACTTATGAGTGGAATTACTCTCCAGAATGGAACTGCTTCAATTCATCCCAGCCTGGATCACTTTTGCTCTCCTTTAAGGGAAGAGCAGCGATAACTCAATTAAAGTGACATTGTATTCATGGTGGCTCATGGCAGCTAATAAATCGTCAGAGCTGTTCACGCCACGTTTGGGCTCCTCTGCTCTGTTTGAAGAGCGGCACAATTTGACATTTGCGTGTGTTAAACCTTCCTCCGTGAGCAGTGAATTAAGTGTGGAAATCGGAATGGTGTTGTGGGAAGGAGAGGGACTTGTCACACTGCTGGGGGCACTGGGGGTGGGTTTGTGCCGAGGGCTTCGAGGACCATGCTGACAGGAACTTGTAATTCCTCGGAAAACGCTCTTCCTTCCAGAACAATCAGCGTTATTTTATATTAATTACCACCTCCTTTGTGATTGAATAACCTATGTGAGGAAGAAGATTTCCTTTCAGCTCTGGAAGGCAGTCGGTGCCTCTTTCGTTCCACCACGCGAAATCGCTTCACATCCCCACAATCCCAAAATGTTTTACAAGTGGCTCTGCTCTGGCACAGACCTCCCCATCTGTTTACTTGAATAATAATCAGCATTTATATTCCAAGAGTGCCCTTTATCTTGCCTGGCCTTTACACAGAACCATCTGCTCGGCATTGCCTGCGTTCCAGGCAGGATTTGGGATCGGGATCGGGATTGGGATGGGACTGGGGCTGTGCCTTTGGTCTGGCTGAGGGTTTGGGGTGCCCTGTGCAGGACAGCTGGGGACAGCAGCTCCCCGTTTGTCACTGCACTCAGGGAAGGCTTTTTCCCGACTAGAACCTGAATTCCTGACCTGTTTTGCAGTGACTCAAAGCAGGAGCTGCACTCCAGTTCACCTGCTGCCTGTGCGGTCTGAGCGCCAGCCAGGGAAATCCCTGGATTAGAAGGGCTGCTTGTTCTTCCTGCTGGTTTTGATCCTCTCTCCAGAGGGGAAAATGCTTTATCTGGGCAAAGGGAAGATCTCCCAGTCCTTCCCAGGAGCTGGTGCCACCCAGGTGGGCACAGTGTCCGGCAGGGTCTGTGCTGGGTGCTGAATTAATTGTGTGGGTGAATTAGTATTAGTATTACTATTATTATTATTATCCATCAGGATCATCATGATCCTATTCACTGCCAGGCTCTCAGCAGATCTTCCTTCCTTGAGCTAAATTCCATTAACAGTAATAAATCCCCTCGGTCTTTCCAGCTGGAGGCTCTGCCGTGTCTCGAGGCTCTTTGCTTTGGCAGCAGGAAGGAACTTCCTCGTTCTCTCTGGAGGATTTAAATTCTCCTCTCCCCTGGATCCTGATCTCCATTCCTCTCCTCAACCTTCTCCTCTGACCCTTTGCTGGAGAGGGAAATGGAGAATTTTTGCTGTTTCTCCAGTGCCATGCAAAGCTTTTAACAACAAACCGATTTCTGCCCTGATGTTGGGAGCTGCAGGAGTGAGAGACACAAAACTGCCCAGACCGCTGAGTCTGGAGGTCAAACCCTGCAGTCAGCACCACCCAGCCCCACAACCTCATGTGTCTGAGCAGGAACTGGGATGAGGGCATCTCCAGAGTTCCCTCCAGAAGGAATTATTGGGAAAATCCATTATTTTGGTCATCAGATCCTCCCAAAGCTGTAGAGACCCTGGGGATGAACATTTAACTGCAGCCTCTTGAGCTGACCGGTTTGCAGCCATGCTTTAAATGAAGAACAAATTCTCCTAATTGGTTTTTTTGGCAGATTTCCTGTGATAAATTATTCTCTGACTTTACAGCTCCTTAAGTTCGGGTTTGCAGCGCTGTTTACAAACCCACAGAAAGTGATGCCTGAGCAAATAGACAATGAAAGGGATCTTGTAAACTGCAATTGTGTGTAATTGCTGCCTGGGAAGTGTTCATGGGGGAAGAAAAGGCTTCCTCGTTCTTTCGGATTTGACACTCAGAGTGTAAATGTTTGCAGATCTGCCTTTGCCTTTCCTAATTATTTTTTGTTTGGCTGTTTGTTTGCCCTGATCCTGCGCTGGGAAGGTTTGCAGGGTTTGTCCCTGTGTGACAACAGCTCAGAAAATCATTCCCAGAACAACTCCGTGTCTTCCTGACTTGTGGGGAAATTCGGGATTTTCCAGCCTGTTGGGCAGTCGGTGCTTCCGTGGTTTTTAGAGCTCTATCCGTGATTTGCTGTGGGCACAGAGTGGCAGGACTGGTAATTTTGTGAATGGTATCATTAATAAAATATATTTTATTTGATTTGATGCTGGCTTTGGAAGGTTCCTGGATGATGATTACATTTTTAAGCATCAGATTTTTTTTTTCTAAAGGCTTTACTGGAGGCTAAATTGAGATCTAATACAAAATTCAAAGAGGTTCTGCTGAAATGCCATTAAAATTTTAACTTTATGTTCTTTCAGGGGTTTAAAAGTTATAGAGGCAAGGCAGCACAAGCCAAGAGGAATTTAACTACCAGATTTCTGTGTTCTGTAATGGGAAGAGTGTCCAAAAAAAGAGACAAATTTCTGCTTTCTGTGAAGGATTTGGTCAACGCAGCTGCTCGTGATGAGTCTGAGAACAAATCCTTGGCCCATCCACGACTGCAAATGACACAGAAATGTCTGTGAGTGTTTGGTGCCTCCTGGGAAGGATTTAATTCACAATCTAGAGGATAAAAGCCTGGGGAGAATGTCCTTTGCAGGCTGCTGGGCACCAGCATTCCCATTTAACACTTGTAAGTGCCTCAGACACTCCCAGCTGGAATTCTGGCTGGAGCTTCTCCCGGGGCACTTCTGCTTCATCCAGGAAAAAAATAAAATATCACAGGCTCTCGTGCCTGCCTGCAGTTATTGCACAGTGCTTTTAATTTCAGTGATAGCCGCTGAAAAATTCATGAATGAGCTTTTCTGCTGCCTCATGGAACTTTCCTGCTGGAGCTCCATCGTGGCAGGGAAATGTTCCCAACCTCTGGGAGGTGTTTGGATGTTTTGTGTGAAGTCTCTCTGCTTTTAGCTCTTATTTAAGCCAAAGCTGTCAAAGAAATGCACTTTAGAGCCCCCTGGGAGATGCTGTGGGGTTGGTTTGGGCTGGTTTGGGTTGTTTTGGGTTGCTTTAGGGGTGTTTATTCATTCCTGGTTTATTGTGCATCCAAGAAATCCCAGATAAAGTGAGAGGAGTGGGAAGGGCAGGAAGCAGAGTGGGAATGATGGTTTGGGCTGCTCCTTGTGCACCCAGGAAAGCAGGGATGTGCAGTTACCTGCAAACATACCAACATTCCCAAATCCAGGGCTTCTTTCTGCCTCCATTTTATCCCTCAGATGGAATTTCCTTCTCTCCTGCTCACTCTTCATGAATTTTGTCCTACTTGTTCACACAACTGTTTCTTAAAAATCTCCATGCCTTTGTTTTGACAGGGTTGAACATTCCCCAAGGGGGTTTGAGGCATTCGTGTGGAAAAGGGAAAAAACAGTTCCTTTCTGCAGCAGGAATGACCCAAAATTCCTGTGTGCAGCAGAGCCCTGATCCTGGCAATAAACTGGTGTTCCCAGCTTTAATTGAATTATTGCCACGCGACAATGGGCTGCTTCTTGGGGTTATTTTAATTCTTTTGTTTTCATATCAATAAAATGGAACGGAGAGAATTCAGGTGGTTTTGGAGAAAGGGAGTGGAAGGGGAGGGCGTTGGAGCAGGGGGAGCTGCTCTTGCCCCTTTGGGTTTGCTCCTTTTGCAGCATCACATCTGCATTCCGTGGAGGATTGAAATCCTTCTGGTGCAAAAGGCAGCAAAGCACTGAGTGCTGAGACATCAAACCCATGATTTTGATATATATGTATTTATATATAATGTTACATCATACATCTAATATAGACACAGATACTAAAACTGAAACTCCTCAGTCTCTAAACTCGTCATTTCTTGTCCCTCTCACTAAGGACATTCAACTGCTTTACTTTGTCCTATCCTTCAGCTGAAGCTAAATGGATTCTTGAATCCAGAAGGTTTGGGTCAGTAGGGAATCATCCTTCTCAGAGTTTGGGGGTTTTTGGCAAATCATTGGCAAAATCCGTGGTTTGATGGTGGGTGAGGAGCTCCATCCATTCTCCCTGTCCTGCCTGTGCTTTATTAAAATGAGCTGCAGAGCAATGAACTGCAGGGAATCCTCAGCGCTCAGCTGGAATTTCTGGGGGCTCAGGAACAGAAACCTGTGGCTGCTCTGTCCTCTGAAATCACCAGCGCAGTGCTCTGTGCTCACCTGGCAGGTGGGATAAATCCTGGTGTTTATCCTGGGGATGAGTCTCAGAGGCTCTGATTTATCCCCACACCATCCCCTCCCTCCCCGAGGTGCCTGGGCAGGCACAAACTGGATTTCCCGGGAATGGGATCTCAGCTCCATCGCTAAAACCCAACCGGTGCAGGAAGCCTGGGTGAGATTCCCCTCCGGAGTGGTTTGGTTTGAATTAGTGGCTGAAATTGATGTTTTTCCCAAACATCTGTTCCTTCTGCTCCCCTGGTCCTGGTGGGGAGAATGTCAAGTGCAGCTGCCCAGCTTTTCCTCACCCACATTTCCAAGCCTTGGCCACTGACGTTGTTTATTCTTCGCTGTTTTTCCTCTCCCTTTTCTGGATTTGCCTTTTCAGGCGTAATTAGCCTTGGTTTTTGCTGATTTGTGGTGAGCAGCTGTGTCGGTTGTTTAGGGAAGTTCAAGGCTTCTCGTTGCAATGGGCTCCTAATGTTCATTAAAACCCTCAATCAGGCCAGGGAAAAAGGATCAAAGGCAATTGAAACGCAGCCACATCCTCGTCCAGGTAAACAAAAAGGATGGCAAGAACTGAATGGAAGCCTCCAGTGGCTGATGGGCAATTTCTTCTGAGGCCAGAAAGTTCACGTATAAATATATTAAAATACGCACTGGATGGCGTCTAACTTCTCTTTGGTCACAAGGAAAAATGACTTTTTATTTCTACTCCCTGTGTCCTGTGCCACAGGAAACATCTGCAATTTCTGTCCCAAGGAAAGGGAATTGGGATGGATTGCGCCAGAGCTCAGCCAGAGCAGAACTTCCTCTGTGCCAAACCAGCCTGGCAGGAGGTGCTGCCAAAGGAATTGTCCAGGGAGCCCTCTGGGCTGGGAATGGGAGATTGATGGGCCATTCCAGGGCTGCCAGCAGTGCCCTCGGCAGAGGGATAAACGGGAATGGATTGGAGCAGCTCCGGCTTTATTCGGTTCTTTTGGCTGGTGGAATTCAGCTCGGAATTACCTGAATTACCTGAATTATCTGAATTATCTGAGTCCTGCCCCTGCAGAAGGTGGGTCTCCCCCTCCTTCTGGGATCAGATCCTCCACCCAAACCCATCCTGGAGCCCGCGGGAGCACAGATCTCTCCTTTTCCTCCCTTCAGCTCTTCATTCCCGTATTTAGGCACTTCTCCCTGGCAGTTATCCCTGGGAACCTGGAGATCCGAATCTCCCTGGGCTCTCCCAGCTCCAGGTGCAGAATCTGACCGCAGCCACAGCACCAGGTGGTGGAAGTTGCTGAGGTCCCCATGGACATTTGGGAAGAAGAGAAATTACTCCGAATATCCTGGCTAATAATCCTGCAGGAGTTGCATTTCTCTGCCAGCATCTCCTGCCTGAGCATCAGTGCGTTTTGTAAAATCTTCCAAGCTGAAGGTGACTTGTGTTTGGGAGCTGAGCATGAGCAGAGTTCTCACCTTTCCATAGCAACTGGAGTTTGACAGCAGAAATGTTGGATGCTTGGGGAGATGTGAAGATTTGTTGAAGAGTTTTTGACCCCCAAAAAAACGGTTGAAATGTAGAAGGGCTTCTCTGTTGGAAATCCAGTTTCTTTATTTGTATTAAGTAAAACTGAATTTTAGGGACAGCTTAAGAGAAAATTAGAAAATATTATTTGGGGTTTTTTTTCTGTGCAGTACAAACTTAAGGGTGAGAGAAAAATGAACAAAACGTTGCTGTAGGACATGGCTGGAGCCGACAACGAACGTGTGAAACTGAGGACATTCACACCTTTTCGTGCCGCAGCTGCCACCGGCCGCAGCCACCCCGCTGCCGAGGAAATCCTTGCCGGGCACGAATCCAGTCCCTGGCAGCCTGTGAACTCCACTGCCCTGTCTTGCAATATCACACATCTTCCAGGATGATTTGGAAATGAAGTGTCTGGAAAACACAAAGGTTGCAAGTTCGTTTAAGGGACGTTTGTTAATTCTCTCTCCTACGTGATCATTAAGAACAAAACGCTGATGGTGTTAATGATGAGCTGGGATGCTAAAATGAATAAATTGGACTGGTGAGTTTGGGATGTGGAGCTAAATCCTGAAGGAAAAATACCCCTGAGGAAGGGGAATGTTGGTGGCTGGAGATGGTGCTGGAAGGATGGTGAAGAAGGGGAATGCAAGGAGGGGAAATCAGTCCAGTCAGGGAATGGAAGGGCAGAGCCAGAATGTCTGAACACCAAATCCATTGAGATCCAAACCAATTCCAGGAGGGAAGGCAAGGGGCTTGTGCTGCTGCTCCCAGAGGGGCTGAGCCTCTGCAGGGCCCTTGGGAAGATCTTGGCTTCTCCAGAACAAATCCCTGCTGTGAGCGAATATTCCTGACTCAGTCCCCAGTTCCTCAGTGAACCAGCAGGAGGGAAGCGCTGGTGCCTCTGCACTCCTGGAAACCTCTTGGGAAAACTCCTCACACCCCAAACGGAATGGCCTCAAACACTGGGGCTGCCTAAGCTCTGGGGGCTGGCAGGGCCAGGGAGGAAGCAGGGTTTGGGGTTTGGAGCTGTTTTTTTATTGCCTCAATCCTCAAAAACCATCAGTGAGGGCTCCGGAGCAGGAGATCCAGCGGGGATGGGAGGAGAAGGAGCAGGTATTCCTCTTCTCCATGCAACCCCAGGGGCTGTCAGAGCCCACAGGAGTAAAACTGAGCCACAGGACCCCAAATCCCTCAGGATCTTGGCTCTAGGGCACAGAGGCCACTCAGTCCCTCCTCTCCATCAATAGATGGAGCTGGTACCACACAAATCCATGGGAAGTCAATGCTGGGAGGCCTCACGGGCTTTGGGCTCCTGCTGCAACCAGGATGAGAGGAAAACACATCAAACAGAGCTGGCACCCCTTTTAAATTGGATCTGTAATTGTTATCCCGTCAAAATACATATGGATGAGGAAGATAAGGGTGTTTTTTAAAGACCAGTTCATTAAGTTCTGATGAATTTCTATCGTATACCTGCTACAGTGCTTGAGTTTATTGGGAATAACGTTTTTATCAGCTGCCAACTCCCTTTGGTGGCTTTTCTTTCATGATTTTTTTGGTTTTGAGATAAAACAATGCATTTTAGAGAAGCTACTGATGAATCTGACATTTGCCCAGAAACTGTGTTCTCTCTTACAACTCCATTTTGAGATTATTTGGCATTGAATTAAGTCCTCCTTGTACAGTTCCACCTTTCATTACTAATTTAACCACTATTGCAGGTCTGAAACGTTATCAGTTCAGTTGGAAGGGCTGAATTCCCAGAAAAGTGAGGTTGTTTCTTTATCCCGGGGTGAGCAGAGATGCGAGGGTTTTTTATTCTGTTGGTGGCTGTGAAGTCCCAGGAGCTGAGATGGTTTTTTGGGAGGGACAGGATCTCCTGCTGCATCAGCGCTGGGCTGGGCAGAGACACAGCTGGGCACATCTGGGCTCCATCACTGAGAAACACCAGCCTGGGTTTGGTGAAAACGACAGCGGAAAGCCTGGGAGAACCCCGGGCTGTGCCGCAGCTCTGGAATTGCTGCACGAAGCTCGGGAGCCCCTCGGGCTGTCTGGGGGAAGTTTGGGATCAAGGCACAGGAACTGCTCTGTGGCAATTCCCTCCTGCTGCTCCTGTTCCGGGGAGATCATCAAACCCCGCAGATGAGAGAGGATGAGCTCTTTCTTCCTCGGGTCCCCCAAAGCAGGGCTGTCTTTAGAAAAGCAAACACAGCCACTCGGCCCTGTTAATGAACCTCTGCAGCAGCACTTCGGAGCCATCCTCTCCCAGGAGGTCATTGATACTAAAGTTGGAGTTTCTCCTGCTAATAAATTGCAGCAGAGGAGCCAAACTTCCCCCAGTGAGGCAGGAGCAGCTCCTCCTCCTCCTCCGAGGGCTGCTGTGACCCCAGGGAGAGCCAGGATTCCAGGGAGTGTGGTTTTCATCCTCCCCTCCCACCGTGATCCAACGGGCTCTGTTTAATAACTTTGCCTTTGTTCTGGCAGATAATCATGGGCTGGCCCAGATAGCATCACGAATTCGCTCCTCTCTGATAATGGGATCTTATCAGGGCTGCGGCAGCACAGGGAAACTTCCAGGATGTGGCTTTAATTAAAATGACACTGTGGGACAGCTGGGGTGAGATTCCCCAGTTTGGCATCTCGGCAACATCAGCCAGAGAGGGACAGAGTAATAAATGTCTTTTATCTGCTCTGGGGGAGAAGGGAGAGAACTCCTTTGCTGGCACATTAATCAGCTGGTGCTGGATGGAACTTCTGCTGCTCTCAGAAGTTCTGTGGGAAGGAGAGGGATGGTGTGGGGTGTCTTGGGACTCTGCTGAGGATCCCAAAAGGCTGAAGCTGCAATGAGAGGATTTACACCTCTCTTTTTGGTTGGTAGTGATGGGAACGCCAGGCCATGTGATGTAGAATATCAGATTTTTGGAGTGCAGCACCCTCTGTGTCTGGGCTGGGTTTGGCTGTGTTCTCCCAGCTCTCCTCATCCTCAGAGCTCTGCTATCCCTGCTCTTACCCCAAATTCCCACTGATGAGAGCCGTGGTGCCTCCCTTTCCCATCGGGGATCAGCAGCAGCAGCACGGCTGTGCTGGGGGCAGCTGGGGAGGCAGCTGATGGCACAGGAGGAATTCCCACCAGGAATTCCCAGCAGGTTCCCTGTGGGATGGACCTTGGAGCCGTAGCTCTCTGGTGAGGCAGGGCTGTTCAAACCTCATTTCCCACTTTCTGAGGGAAAATCTCCTCTGATCTGGGGCTGCTCCCAGCCTGGAAGGTGCAGGGGAGACAGCAGCACTTCAAAGCAGGAGCTTCCCCCCAGCCAGGGCTGAAGGTTTTCCAGGACTAAGCATCTTCTAAATTGGAATTTCATTCTCTTAGCACCATAACGCGATCGCGGCGAGTTCTGTGAATATCCCAAATAACAGGAGATGACAATGGATGAAAAGGCACCAGAATCAGCTGACTTAAGGGAAAATAATTACTTTTACTCAGCAAAGCGGAAGTTAATATTTTTGAAGCACTGAGTTGCCTGATAGAAACCTCCTCAGAGAAGGAGTTTTTCTTATTAAGTTTAGTGATTTTCTTCTTGCTTTGTTTTACTCCTTTGTATGTATTCTGTAGCTTTTAAAAGCTAAATGAAAGTCCTTTATATCCTGTCATGATTGGCTTTGAAATCAGAGGTTAAAGGAAATCTCTGCGTCGTCGGGAATTTATGGGGTTTATTTCCTCGCTGGGTCTCTTGCTCTAAAAGCCTGATGATATAATGTAATACACGATGATGGGATTGGGTTTAATTTCTCTTTTCATATCAAGGTCGTGTCACTTGCAGTGCAGATTTCCCTGACACGACACTGGAAGAATTGGGTTTGTGTTTGACTCTGCAGAACTCCTGGATTTATTAAAATATGGGTGTTTACCAACACGGGAAATATAAACTTCCTGCTAAAACCCACCTGTATTTTGACATGAAAGTGCCCCAAACTGGAACTCTGCACATTCCCTGGGACTGGGAGAACTTCACTGCAAATCTCAGCTTGGCTCCAAACCCAAGAGCAGCCTTGAATCACATTCCCACCTTAAAATATAGTCCTGGCTTCGAAATGTGAGTCTCTTAATCTTAGTTCATTGCAGCCACCCTTTAAATAATCAGTAATTACCAGCCTTTAACCTTTAGTTCTAACCTGAGACAGCAGTTATTTAATATTATTTTACCTTAAGTGTCGAGGAAAGTAAAAATCTGTATTTCAAAGCAATTTATTCTTAAGGTTTTATCATATGATCTGGGCCTTTAACGTCTTCATAATTATTCTTACCTGGTCTGTCTCCTTCTGCCTCCATTCCCCACAAATCTTTACAGCAGGATCAAGGAATTGTCTCCTTCAGCTTCCTGGGCACGAGGAAGAAAAGGGGAATTGAGGCAGGAAGGGGAATTGAGGCAGGAATGTGAGTTTTATGCAATGTTTGGTTCCTGTGCGGAGGTAAATCACACCAAAGACGTAAAATGCTGAACTTTAAACACTTCAAATCTACTGTAGGCAAAATTCCCCCTCCTTTAGCTTTCAGCACTTGAACCTGGGGATGTATTTGCATTTAGTAAAGCAGATTTATCAGTAAAGTCTTAAGAGACTCTCAAGATTTGATGAAATGTTTGTATTTTTAGTAAGTTTTTCTGGTAAAACACCAACACCTGAAGCCAGGTGCAGACCAGCAAAGCAAACCCCTGCATTCCACCTTGCTGGGCTTTTTTCCTGAGCTCGGAGAGTTTTCCCTGAAGGCAGAGGAGATCCCAGCTCGCCTCTCCCGAGCCCCAGCGCTGCGATGCGATCCCTCCCGCCGGAGCTCATCGCTGATGCTCAGCGCCCAACAGCCCTGGCTGCTCCGCGTTCCTCCGCCGCTGCTTCCCTCTGCTGCACGGAGCCAGAAGTGCTCGGCAGTCCCCAAATCCTGCCCGGAATGGGGAGCTTTGCCCCCCATGGCCCTGAGAGGGGCACAGGGCTGGGCTGGCCGCGCTGATGGGGATGGAGCAGTGACCTCTCTGCCTGCAGCTCTCCCTGCAGTGACCTCTCTGCCCTGCAGCTTTCCCCGGTTCCCTGGCTCTCCCCTGAAATGGTGTTTTGATACTGAAGGAACAACTCAGCTCCGCGTTGTGTTTCACCCCTGAGGTCACCGAGCAGCTGCACTGCCGGCTTGGGGCTAATTCTGGCTAATTCG